>WEKY01006467.1:55856-73906 GCA_013390045.1 Picathartes gymnocephalus | reverse complement strand
GACTGTGAATTGCAAACCCCAAAAACCCCTCTAATTACCCACCCCACCTCCACTCCCACCCAGTAATCACCCATTCAAAACTCTTTCTATTTCAACAGTAATAGTGTAATGTTTCATTTGATAAAATCTATAAAGAAACTTTTAAAATTCATATCAAATTTAGAAAAAACAGGTACAAGCTATTTGGATTTTTGAGTTGTATAAATCTAGGGATTTTGGCTTATAAACCATATTTCAAATAAACAGAGAAAAACCTAAAAAGGCCCAATATTAACTTATACTTGATTACTTCACTAATATAGGAGGAAAGAATGTAAAAGATACCAGGTTAGTGTATAGACTGCTTGAGAGAACTCTCTGCAAACCCCAAAAACTTAGCCTACCAACTGAGATGCAATGCAGAGACATGTTCTCTGCTCATTACACGCTGCAGAAACACATTACCCAGGTCTGTCAGCTATCACAACTCCACAGCTTTATATCATTCTTAACACATGATCAGATGAAATCACTAACAGATTAATTTCCTAAAGGTAGAAGAAGAACATACACCACCTTGCCAATCACTGAAAACCAAAGGGCTGGTCCTTGGTACTTCTGAAGATTTATTCTGATTGGAGGAAAACTAAAACATAACTTCAAATAAAGGTAATGCTCTCAAAGGCACCCTTCCTTTTCTTTTAAAAAGTCAAACTCAGGTAGGAAGATAGTATCTGACATTCTGAGTTTAAAATGTTGCCAAAAAGTTAGGCAGAAGTGATTAGAAAAGGTACCTGTAAACAAACCCTACAACCTTCAAAAGACAAATATCTGTACAAGGGAAATTACAAAGAAGGCATCAGTCTGTGTCAACAGAATTCCTGAGGTATAAAGGTTGCTGCCCCCAGATAACACCTATCTTCTTCACTCCAAGTTTAGAAACCCAAAAAACCAAAATCTCCAAACAAAATGCAGAGTAAAACCCACAGACCAAAACCAAAGACAATCCTCCTTCAAAACCCCTAAAGAAACAACACCCTCCCCTTTTTTTTGTCATCCTAGAACAAGAAAATCTAAAAACCTAAGCCCCTTAAGACTCCCCTAGGCCCTTGGGACATACAGTGCCTGTGGTATTAGTTATGAAAAGTTAATCCATGTAATGCAAGTCATCATTTCCAAATGCTCTAAGTTGGCAAGAGCAGATTCAAACTCCATTAAGCCTTTTCCAAGCTCTTCCACTACACATACAAATTTCCCACTTGAGCCCAACCTCACCAAGAGCTTTCCCATCACTTATTTCAAACAAACAAATTATTTTTCCTATGTATGTGAATTTCCCACAATATGATAAACTGGGATCAAAATTTTATTCCTTTCTCTAGAATATTATCTTATGTTACATACTATGAAATCGAAAGGATGAACTAAAAATAATTTAAAATTCCTAAGCAGAAAACATTGGTTTCGACTTGTTCTGTAGAAAAAAACCAAAAACCCACACCTTTTTTGCAGCTGATAATCATTAAAAACAATCTCTTTTTTGGGGGCACTCCTCAGTAAGACACATTGCTAGGTGCTCACAAAGAGGCAGAAGCTGCTTAAGTAATTTGATAGCTTTACATTTATTCCTAAATTGCTTATATGTATTATGTTAAATATTACGACTGATGCACTAGTTTTTGAATAATGACCAAAAATTAATTTTGTAATGACCTAATTAGGAGGAGAGACAGCTCAAAATGCACACTTTCAGATAAATAAAAACACATTGAAAATAGAAAAAAGGCTATACATAGAATACACAGAAACTGAAAGAAAAAAGGTTCTATTTTGTTCCTCAGCTACTGTTAAAATAAGCATTCAGTAGTGGATTTTCTAATCCAAATGATGAAAGGAACAGGGTGTTTGAGAAGTTTGTACCAAGTTGATGCTATTTATTATTTTCAGTGACAATGCTGAAATAGAGATACAATCAGATGTGTAGACATCATCACAACTGAAAGAGAGGGAGAAGCAAAGAGCCCTGGCAAAGGGAATATAAAATAACTGACTGATTTGAAAAGCAGTCTTAATGCAAAACAAAATAGGAAAAGCCGGGATAAAACCAAGATCCTACAAACCAATAAAAATAATTAGCTGTACAATCACAAAAGGCTGTGTTAAAAGACAGAAAACTCTTAATGGCATCCTGGATTCAATTTCAAGTAAAGGAAGTAGAGGAAGTAGAAACCCTGGAGGTTAGACTAGGCATTCCATTTTAAAGAGTGAGCATTCTCTGTTCCAATTGTTCCTGGTCACTGCAACAGCATGGACATTTCTTTTTCAGGGTCCAAGGCAAAGTTCAAAACTCAGCATCAACAGGTCTGTTGCATTACATTTCTGTGACCCACAGAAGCAACCTAAAATGAAGTTGATGTTTTCTGTAAAATAACCTGTAAGTCCTGTGGATTTTCTAAAGTTAATTAATCTAAAGTGAAAACTGCTAATCAGATAAACACTGAAGACATGTCGATGTTCAGAAAACTAAACTACCGCTGCAAAATGAAAATCATTACATACTTTCCATGTCCACTATAGTTAGAGAACATTTAATGGCTTTAGACTGCAACAGGAGACTAGCAAAGGTTATTTATCCTTCTACTAAGTATCTAACTCTATGCCAGTCAGCATAATTAAGTACCAGAATAAACTGCCCAAGGAGACAGGAATTTCCATCAGGCAAGCCTTTAAAGAAAAGGTCTGGCAAACATCTGTCAGGAACTGAGTACAGCTTATTCTACTCTGGGGCAAATGGATGAACTGGATCCGCACGTCTCAACATTTAATGCATGCCTCACTGGAGGACATAGTAACAAGGAAGAATTTCCTCTGTCAACAAAACCATACTAGTGTGCTATGATGAGGAACACATTTTTAATCTGTTCAACGGGAACTGTCTCAGAAGGCTAACAAACAGCAGTCTGGACAATTTCTTGATATCCCATTCCAGCTCTATTGTCTGGTACTGCTACAATCAATGACAAGACACAAAAGGAGACAACAGTGAGCCATATAATCTAGCAGATGTACTAAACCCTGGGAGAACAAGCATTCTTTTTCTGCCTATCAAAGATAATTACATACTGAAGCGTGTTCTGCATGGTATTAAATGGTTTGGGGCACTATTGTTGGAGTCTTCCAAGGAGAGAATTAATTCTTTCAAACTCCAAATGTGTTTCTCCTTTGGATGACATATCCATCATTTACTACCTGAGTTTGGCCATACAAAGTATAAATTCAGATAAATGAAAATTTCTGTATGTTCTTATGCTTATAAAATATCTCATGCAAACATTAGATGGTCTAGCTTCTGTATACACTTGTACTATTTTGTTATGCTTGCCATATGAGCAACTGAAATAAAAATGCATGTACCCTAATGCATATATGATATAAACTCAGCTTATTCACAGCAATGTTATCTCTAATGGGGTTTTTTTTGAGTTTTCGAAAGACTTGAACAAATAGCTGATTCACATAGCTATTCACTGGTTGTTACGGCTGCATAATAAGCATTAATTTCTGGACAAACATGCAAGATTATGTCTAATAATAACAACAGTAACTTCACTACATTTCTCTGTCAACAGCTAAGAGTGCACAACCAGAACTAGCTAAACAGTGTAACAACTATGAAAGGAAAATCATATCCTGCAAGTGTTTTTTCTTTTATCTTATGCTAACCATTGGAATAGTCTTATGCCAGTTAGGTCATTACAGTTTTTATTTGGTGAAGAATGAGGACTTTTTCACAGAGTGGTGTCCTTTAGTATTACTGTTCACTTGTAAGAGGCACTGTTTAGAATGAACATTATTTCACTAGGCCTTACCATTTCCTTACATCAATTACATTAGCTAATGAATCCCAAACATTTTTCATAGTAACTTCTAATGCTTTAAAAACTATTACTTTTAAATTCGTGGTTGCAAATGTTTATGCATTGAGAAATATCTTTATTTGCTTTACAGATATTTCCACTCCTTTTTAAAAATATTTCCTTAAAACTATCACTGTTGATTCAGCCTGGTCAATCTTTACTTCAGAGTTCTATGTTTGTGTACGTAGTACAGATTTGCCTTCATGATTTTGCTGCTCAAACTCACATTTTACTCTTAGCCTATTGCCTGCCAGATTTTAAATAATTTTCTTTACTGAATATAAATTATGACATTTTGGAAGTATTTTCTCTATTTTTTCTAATCCACTCTGAAGAGTACATATTAGTCAAAGGCCAGCTGAACACTTCTGATAATTGTCCATGTGTTAGAAAACAGGTATGCGACAGTTTGTTTACATGCCTATTTAACATATCCATGTATTTAGTTCTCAAAATGTGACAACTGTATTTATTATGCTAAAAACCTGAATACAGGAACATTAACTGAAATACACTCTCCATTAATAATAATAATTCTCCATTTTTATTTAGGGTCTTATATTACATATTGTTTTATGTCATACAATTCCAAACCAAACCCTACATTATTCTGATCTCAAGCTGTACACTGTACCAGAGTGGACAGTGAGCAACACTGGATAAAACAGTTCAAGCAGTTTAATAGCTTACTTTTTGGTATCAACTTAATCAGTCCATCATGGGGACTCCATATTCACAGCCTTTGACAAACTTCCATTTCCTTCTTTCCCTAAATTACTGAATGACACTTTAATTAACTTGACCATATCCCAAACAAGGACCAGAATAAACAGAAAAAAAGAGAAAACCCCAGATTATTTCATCCCTTTACTAGTGAGCCAATTTCCTTTCCCCATTTTATTCTGTTATCTTCCTCTTCTTATCTAAGTAGTTCATCAAAGCGAGCAGAAAGAACTACCTTTCCCTCACTTTACTGGGACTAATGAAACAAACTGGAAAGAGACTAAAAGGTCTAAAGGTTTCTATGAATGTTTTTGGAAGACAAAGTTCCAAGCAGATGCTGAATCTTCCAATCTTTTCCTGTTTTTAACCTCTTCCTGTCTTATATCCATTCATCAAATGGTCTTGTAGACAATACAGATTTCAAGTAGAGTAAGGATGACCACACACACGCACATGCAAAATCTTTTTCTAGAGAAGACAGTTCTAAAGATTGTTAGGAAACAAACAGATTCTCTCTCCTTAGGGCAATATACATGTCACTCATCATTCTCAATGCAGAGTATTATTCCAGCTTCTGTTATTCATTAGTCACACAGATAAACCTGTGGTCTATTGTACAAGTGTACTAGGCAGACAAATTGGAGAACTGGGTGATTTGCAATTTGGTTCCAGAACTGTGAAAATTATGGGATACTTCACATTTATAAACAACAAACCACCCTTCAGTATGACTGGACTTTCCATATTCCTTCATTCTCCAACACTCAAAAATCTACTGTACCGTTCTTAGATGGCACTCCCTTTTACAGGAGCTACTCTCAAGTTTTGTGGAGCATTTGGCTTTTAAGTCCTCCCTCACAGAGGGAACAAGTCCCTGTGTTACAAAGGAATATAGAAAACTGGTGTTTTACTTTGGTCTGTGCTCTGTCACAGGCCTTCACAAATGTTTTGTGAGTTTACACCATAAAATAAAATAAAATATGGATTGTTGTTCTCACATGTATATGAAGACTTCATATTAGCTAAGACATGGAGACTATGTACTAACTTACATCAAATGAAACCAAATCATCCAGCTTCCTTTTAAATTAACTTGCAAGTTACAACAAAAGTCAAATTCTGTCCCACAGTTTAGCTTCCAGTTTAATCAATGTAAAAATGAAACTTTTTTTCCATATTGAAGATATCAGAACACAGATTCCTATTTATTTCTTTCGATTACAGCAACAGAAGTCATGAAATATGCTTCATTTTACTGAAATTAAATGTGCATTAATATAAATTTTACCTTTCTTGCAGTTGTTTTTTCCACCATGGTGCTATTGCTGTCCGAAGTCTCAACTTGAACTGTTTTTGTAGACCCAAATTTGGGCATTTTATAGCTGTTTAGCTAGTTGTATCTTGTATCAGTGAGTTCATTCTGTGTCTGAAAAACAAACAAACAACATTACATAAATATACACACTGCAGTGTCATTTCAGGACAAATGCTACTGCAGATGGTAGCAGAGCTGAATAGTACCCCTAAAAAGACGACCAATAATGACACCTGGCTTCAAGCATCCTCCTCATATGGGGCTCAAACCTTGGGGCAAAACCCCAAATGGCCTAACATGGCTGTTGCTGGGGATGGTGTCATGAAAAAAGCACTAAGTCAGCTGCTGAACTGCCTTATCCCTCTAGCTTACCTTTTTGGAAGACTTAACATTTTTGTCTATTTTAGTAGGTTCATAGGTTCAATATCTCACTTCATGTTACATGTCCTAAGGCTTAGAAAGATCAACAAGATTTCTAGCAACAGTGGGAAGAGAAATAAAGCTTTCTAGCCTGGGAAACTGAAATACTGTATATTCAAAGTAGTATGAGAGGAAAGTAAAGTCTTGGGATTTATTATCCTTTCTGTTGGATCAAGAGTTGCCTGTTAGAAGAAAAATCTTCTAAAGCTTAGACCTGGAACTAGAAACCTTAATTTCCACTGTCTATAAAAATCAATTACATAAGCCAGCACTAGAGACAGATATATATCTATATAAAGCTCCAAGAGCTGTGTAGTGTTTCAACTCCACAGTACACCAAACAAGTGTCATTACAGACTCACATAATGGAAGAGGTCAGACTTGACTCTTCCACAGAAGGAAGAGCCACCCTTTCTATAAGAATGCCTGAGAGGAAAGGTCACACAAAAGCTAAAACTGCATTTGACAGCACTTTAAAGCTGGTGACTTTTCATAGGTCTTTTTGAGCTGATGTATTTTGTTACAAGTATTTACGTGATCACAATCTTACTGAGTTGTCATAATTTTACGCCTGATCAAGTAATCATTTCAGGTGCAATACTCCTATCGTTGCTTTACTATTAATATTTTGGGATCATCACACAGAATTTGTTGTTGTTTTAGGACCATGGCCACTATTTTGGTTTGACACAGTTAACTGACAACAAATCTGGTGCAGATAACTTTGAGAAAACCATTTTGCACACTACACCTGACACACCAGACGCTGATATTCAAACAAATTTCTACATCCCACCCACCCATCCATGCCCCACAAAGCTTAAACTATGGAAAATTTGAGTATTTGTCTAATATTAATACTACTGTATACAACAATGTAACATGCTACTTCCCTAATCTTCCTTAGAATAGGAAGGCAAATTCAAAATGCTCAATCCTCAAGTCAAAGAAGTAGGAAATTATGCACTAAGCTCTGCTCTTTTACCCCCTTTCCCCTACACCTGAAGAGGTGGGTTTTTTTGTTGCTGGTTTGCTTTGGGGTTTTTTTGGGGGGGAAGGTTGTTTTAGCACTAACCACAAGCTTCTAAAAAACAGGGAGAGATTAATTAGAAACAATCTCACATTGAATAACCAGAATCTAGTCTGCACTATGATACAAGATACAATATTGTAAATTCCTACCCTTCTACTCTTACCTAAGACAAAAGAAACATTAGTATATTCCCTTCATTTATGGCATATTAACAGAGATTTATGCAGCCCTACTGATACAGAGAGTAACTGTTCAATTTTAATGAACATCAAAGCACATGGTTATCAGCCTTTTTGTTTTAGTTGCTTTTTGTAACAGCTGCAGGAATAAAAAATGGTTATTGATTCAAAGAAGGTTCAAAGAACTACACTGAGTTTCCTGTAATTTACAAAAAACTCTCCTTAACTCTAAAAGAAGCAACAAGTTATTTTCTTCACAGAATACTACTGTGCTGATTAGAGCAAACAGTGTATTACCACAGTAGGAAATATCTGTTTCCATAGGTTTAAAAAGTGACAAGTCATAAATCTGCTTTTGCTCATTTAGCCTCTTAAATCCTCTCTTTAAGTTTCATTTGTAACAGTTCCCATTTTATGTATCATGACTACAACTACTTTAAAAAAGATCAATGGGTCAAAATTTTCTTTACTATTTTAATCAAAATACTTCTCACTGCATATACTGCTGTTTCCTTCCTTTTTTCCTTCTACCTGGCTCCCTGAAACGACCTCCATTCCTGCCTTGTTTCTCTTCCTTTCCTGGTTTTGTATGCCATTCTCTGGTATATGACAGCAAGAAGCCAAACTTCATGAGCTTAGTAAAATTTATTATCTTAGGCTTGGCTCCCTTGATCTCATTTGCCTCACCAGCAGGGGCTAAACCACATGAACTGAACAAGAGTTGCCCTTCACAAAAGGCCCGGCCTCCCTGCACAGCAACAGTTTATTTTTAAAAATGGTAGAACAAAGAAATCCAACCTCAAATATTGTATAGGGGCAAGAGGATTATGAAAACACTTTCAAAATAGATTTAAATTAAAGGTATTTTTAATAATACAGTTAGCTCAATATACAAATAGAAGTAAATGCAAACAGAAAGCATAGGCTGTTTTCATTTTCTTTACCAAATGTTTAACAGGCAGAAGCAGATGCACAGGAAGCTCCACATGAACATGAGAAGAACTTTACTGTGCAGGAGACCAAGCACTGGGACAGATGACTCAGAGACATGTGAAGTTTCCCTCACTGGAGATATTCAAAAACTCTCTGGACACAATCCTGTGCTGTGTGCTCTGGGACAGCCCTGCTCGAGCAGGGAGGTTGGAGCAGATGACCCACTGTGGGGTTCCTTCCAACCTGACCCATTCTGTGATTCTGTGATCAAAAGTAAATGTGAATTCACTAAATTCTTGACCCAAGAAGAATTTAATGAAAATATGTTTTGGAAAGAAAAAAAAAACTGCTTTGGAAGTTCACTAAAACTGAGTGTCACATACTGGATTATCAAAGCAGAACCACCACACTGAGACTAACAAACAGGAGTATTTCCATAAAGTGTTTCAAGCACCAGATTGCTATTGCACAATTGCTGTGCAAAATTTAAAACAGACATAAATGCTTCACATATTTGAGAAAAAATACTTTTCATAAAGGGTAGATTTTTAAAAATTATTAAAATATCACTATGGTAGCTGAGAAATTAGGCTAACTATGCAACTTGTGATTACATAGTGGATATAACAATAAAATTTTCTGCTGAAGTGATTTTACTGACATTTTAACTTTTATTTCCATTTGGCTGGAGTTCAGTGCCATTTCAACTCAAGTTCTAAACACAAACGTTTGCATTCATAGTGAAAACGTAGAACATTAACAAGGTCTTCCAGGGAAATCTAGATCTGTCTGCTTTGAGTTTTCTTCAGGGCCATCTCTTAATGCAATTACTGGTTTATTGGGCAATCTTGATGGCACATTTTAAATCACCAGAACCCTAAATTAAAAGTTAAACTCTTTACATTCAAATAATCTCCTCTGTCACAACAAGCAGTGCCATCACTTTTCATCTGACACACTGTTGGGGGTTGGGTTGTCTTTCCTTTTGTTTCCTTTTAGCAGTATAGAATTTTTTTCCATTCAGTTGCTAAGTGGCCCTAATCACTGAGTACTTAAGAAAAACAAAGGATATAGCTAAGCCTGAAGAGAGGGCCATCTATGTTTACTGCTCTGTCTGGGAGTTTTCTCTCGAAGGGGGGTGGAGGGATATCTCGAGAATTAGGAACTGGTAAAAGGCGAGGGCAGAGGATGGGCGGGCACTGGGTTTCCGAGGACGATACGGAGAAGAGCTTCTTCTTCGCTGCTGCTGGACCCCGGGCTTGGAGCTGCTTTTCTTTTGCTGCTCGGGTGTGCCTTGCTTGCGAGAGCAGCTACTGAACCTGTTACCATCTGCTCGGGTGCCCGGGATCCCTGAGCTCGCCTCTTCCTGCTCTGCTGGGAGCCGGGCTGCTGCTGCCCCGCCCCCGCCGCTCCTTCGGCACTGCTCTGGGTTTCACTGCGCTGCAGCCCCGCACCCCTGCCTGCCGAGACGTCCTGCCATCCCAGTTTTGCTGCTTTCCAAGAGTCCTGCTAGGGCACCGGGACTGACTGCTCCAAGAGGGTTTGTGAAGCAAAGCCTCCCTTCCATCTTCTCCCCCCTGTGACTGGACTGCCATACCACGTGCTCCTCGAGCTCGCGCCACCAGCGCCCCCCGCCGGCTGTGACCATCACTGCACCCAAGGGGAAAGTGCCTTCAGGCCAGGGGGTTGGGACCGGGTCTTTGGTTCTGTTTGTTGTTAGTGTCATAAGAGTTGTTGTTTGTTAGTTTTATTATAAATACCAGTAAAGAACTGTTATTCCTACTCCCTATATCTTTGCCTGAAAACCCCTTAATTTCAAAATTACAATAATTCGGAGGGGAGGGGTTTACATTCTCCATCCCAAGGAAGGCTCCTGCCTTCCCTAGCAGGCACCTGTCCTTCAAACCAGGACACACACACAGGCACTACTGTGCTTTCTCTCTAACAAACTGATTTCAAGCTTTTCAATAAAACAGAATTGCTTCCTACTAAAGAAACTTCTCTGTATGTAACAAAATCAGATATTCTTATTTCATGTTTGGACATCTTTCTTCCACATTCATTACCAGTCATGAGTCATACTATTAACCCTTCTCTCAGTCATTTTTCAACTAAGGAACTAAAAATTCTACTTTCTCCTTGAAATAACAAAGGTAAGCATTTAGGCAGATCTACAGGCAGTGACATAAAATGCTATGATTATTTCATATAAAAAACCCTGGCCTTAAAAAACAACCCCAAGAAAATCCCACCAAGCACCAGAATTTCAGATATAATTAGCTACAGAAAATTAGTGATATAATAAATCTCTAATGCCAACAAGTTACTGTATTAATTTGTATAAACTTACATCTAGCACTGATGAAAAAGCTCATCTTTACCCATGTAAAAAAAACCAGAGAATTCATGCAGTACTACAACAGTGCTGCTGCCACTGTCATTCACTCCTTTACATCCTTCAGCTTGGTCTTTTGAGAAATTAAGGCCCATGTGTTTGTGTTAGATGCATATGCATAACTCACTAATGACTTCCAGGCCTCTATATGGATTTTCTTTAAATTTGACAGCAGCAGAAACTTTCAAATATACTAAGCACTCACAAATTTAATAGGAAAATGTCGCCAGTGGATAATAAGGATAAAATAATAATCTATCACTGTTTTTCGCATGGGAAGGTTTCAATGTGAGATTCATGACATACTGCCTGTAAGAAAACTCCATGTGAGATGGCCTTAGTAAAACACTTTCCTTTTTTCTCTTTGTTATGGGGAAGAAGTTGAGACCTGCACACGACCAGAGTCAATCAATCACAAGACATAAATTGCTAAGGAATTAAGCACCACTAGTTCTGGTGCTCACAGAACTACTTATTTCCTTTCTGGTTCGAGTATCTTCCCTGCAACACCTACAGCCAAACATTACAGGATGCTTTGGGAAGGTTTTCGTTGGTAGCCCTGTTGTACAGCTGATCTTGAAGGTTTGCTGACTGCTAAGTACTACATCAAATCATGGGGCCACAAGATTGAACTTCTATGAGAATACCAGTAGCTGACGAGTTAATTTCCAAGACACTGCATCTACCCTCATGCTCTAGAAAGTATTTGCATTTAAAAAGCAGGGGTCTGGAGTAAGGCAACCTTCTCAACTACCTTTGCTTTCCTGTATTTCCCATATCTTATTTCATCTGCAAAGAAGAAAAAAAAAAAAGAAAAATTCCCTCTCTTTCAATAGGGATTTACTCCAGACTGGGAAACAGTGAATCAACTATACCAAATTTCTGCTATAAATAGTTGACAGGAATGCTTTAGAACGCTTTAATAAAATTAAACTTCTGAAAATGACAACTCCATTACATTAGCAAGAAGTAATGAAATATCAAGAACAGATCCATAGAGTGGAACAGCAGGTAACAAAAATCCCAAATTTACACTAGTCACATTTAGCAGATTTGCTCTGGACTACTTCTAGTGCAGTTCCATGTACTAAACGCACATTAAAGGTTGGAGCACATTCAGTAAATTCCTAAACACATCTCAAAACAGGAGGAATCAAGCTCTGAAAACATTACATAGAGCAAACTAAACTACAGTGAGAAGAGAGGATAGTCACTGATTTAAACTAAGACTGATCTGATTTTCTCTTAGCAATCTCCTCCTTCCCAGCCCTAGAAATTTGTCTCTTCCAAGTTTATTTTGAAATGATCTAGATCTCAAAACTATTAAGAGTCTGTGAAAAGAAAAAAAAAATAAGTTAGTGGCTGAGTACAAGAGAGAAGAGAGAGAATGTCTAAGAACAGCTGAACTAAGGGAAAGGCAGGCAAAAGCCAACATTACATATTCTGTTCAGAGAAAGCCAGCTGGCCAAGCCGTATGCACACACTGGTTAATTAAGAAGTATGTAGGTAGCTCACGCCTAGCCATACCAAATGTTATCTGCATTCTGGTGGGAGTATGTCAAAGACAGATGAGGTTAACACACTGAGAGAAAGGGAATGGGTATAGTACAAAGGAACAAAAAGCTACAGAAAACTGGTATTTTTAAATCCTGTAAGGAGCAGAGTTCTAGCAAAAAGATGTTCATTTAACTAAGTTTAACACTCTGTGTTCTTTTTTCTTCTTATCAGGAAAGTGCAAATGACTTCAGTATTTTATTTCACAACAAAAACATCCTTCATCAAACAGCTCAGAGAAGTGATTTCTTTCCAAAAGAGAGGTTAACTAACTATTAATGCCAAATAGAACATGTGATGGGAGATGTAAAAGCACTGCCACTTATTTTCTTCTTATGGAATTCAGTGCTTCTACACACAGTTACTCAACCAGAGCCAACTGCTACACAATGAAACAACTCCTGGTAAACAAACAAGTTATCAGATCAGCATCTACATTTTCACCTACAGTGTCCAGTAAGAAAAACAGGCTGGAGACAGAACAAGAGATTATTCAAGATATTTTGGTTAGAGGCTGGGGATGTGCTAACAGGTACAAGACCAGCAATTTGGTACTGTGGGGAAAGAGACCACTCAGGTTACAATACACAGTAGAAGGGCAGTGAAGTCCAGTAGCACAGGGCCGGGCTTTTCTGGACTGGCACCGTATCTACAAAAAGAACATCTATCTGTATTTTAACCTGGTATCTCCCACACAGAAATATGTCTAAAGCTTCAGATTAGCCAAATGACAGAATGTGGCTGTGACGAGCAAGCAGCAGAGAGACTTGAGAGGACAAGGGTAAGAAGCAATTCTCTGGGAGGAAAGCACAGGGGACTCCATGATCAACACACAAATGTTTTTTGCCCAGACTACTTTTTTTCTGTGTTACAGAACATAAACCAGAAGTCTTTAGTCTTGCCATTCCTATGCCTTGTAAAAAAGCCTGAGCATTCCATATCCTTTTCATTTAAATGGAGAACAAGCAGCTTATTCCTATGGTCCATTTTCCACGACCTCCTTGGACCGACATACTTGCAGAAATGAAGTCTCAAACATTGCTGATGTCTTATGAAAATGCCAAAATGATGGTAAAGGATGGGACACTGCCGAGAGCAAGCACTTAAAAATCTTATCAGAACATTATACAAAATACTGTTTTAAAAGGTCAAAATTTCAAAGTGACTACAGACATAAATATTTGTACCAAGGTCTTCATTGCAGAGAACTGTATCAACAGAGCTATTCTATAATCATTAGAGCAGTTTATTTGATCTTTACAATGAAGACACCGAAAAGGCTATTAAAGGCTTTATTTGAACAAAAATAGTTTTAGGTTTCTTGTGCAAGTACTATGAAAATAGTGTTACATGGATTCCCACAAAAAAGACTTCCTCTCAATCATTTAGCAACTGAGGGTGGCTGCTGTAAACCAGCACACATGTTACTGCTAAGTGGGATTATGGAACATTTTAACTCCCTGGGTGCTAATGTCAAAGTTGAATAGGTACAAGATCTAGAGAGTAAAACATTTTTTCCAAAAAGCTGATAATACATTAGACATATGCAGCTATAATGGACTAAATATACACTGCAGTATATCCCTATTGGCAAGCCTGCCTCCTGCTGCAGGTTAGAACAATATTATTCTTAACAAGCTCAAAGGAAAACACATTCTGCATAAGAAAAGATTAAATAAAAGGCTACTTGTGTACACTGTACTAGTTGAGATTGTATTTTTACCACCACCACTTCCTGTATGCGGTACACATTAGAATACCTTCAAATACAAAGAACAGAACAATTTACCAGGCCCTTTTTGCCTGCACTCCATAGTGTCTCACTGTACTCACAATTCAGTTCTCTGGCAGTAACCAGCAAATAAATTACTAACCACTACTGGCTTTAGATAGCGCAGCAATTTAGTATGTTAGAGAGAACACTGCCTGAATGATACATGCAGTGGCTTTTGCAGATGAAAGGTGACAAGAACATTTTTATTTGGAAAATATTCACAAGGTCTTTTCACACTATTGCAACGGTTCAGTGCATGCACATTCCAGTGTCAGGGTTATGATGAAAGAACTAAGCTCCAACACAGTCTCAAACTAATGTGCCTAAGGCAACAGTCTGTTGCTGTATTAAGTGCAAATGCAGTACCCGGCACAGACATGAGTCACAAATTTGGCAGATTTTACAGCATTTGACGATAAAAATATGACAAAACATTCTTGGTTCAGAAGCAAGAAATTCTTTTTTATTACAATTTTTCTTTAAGATTTGCACAATACTTGAGACAACTTGTGGCTAGAACATGCAATACTGGGATTAGCTCTACTCCTTTGCTATACCTATAGTGCAATTTCAGAGACAGTGCTTTACCTCTTCCCTGCAGCAGTTTTCCCTACCAGATTTTAGTGGATGTATCAAAAAATCGAAGCAAACAAAGCATCAGCCTAACAAACATATATTTCAGAAATATGTGTCACGATATAAATTGGATTTCTGTATTTTGGAGACTCCGCAGATACTATCTAATAGATGGAATAGACTCATTGTCCTATCAGAGAGCATTCCTACATTTTAATTTGAAGTGTTCAGATACCTGAGATCCAAACATAAGTATTGTACAAATCTTTCTGCAATATGCAAGACAAACTATTTATTTGAACTCCATTTTATAAAGGTGCCCTTTATAAAGTATAACAGTAAAACAGCCATGGGCAGTGAGTACTCACAATCTCCAAAACAGCTTTTAATATACTCTGAAGTACCTACTCATTGCATGCCAGACTATACTACACAGGGGTAGGATGAAGTCCCTAAAAAACAGCCAACACTCAGGCAGCAAGAAAGATTTTCCAATACTTCAGCTGGAACTCACCACTACTTCCTACCAAAATAAGGAATCTATCTCACAGTCTAGGAATTTCTACTAGGAAGAGAAAAAAAAAAAAAAATAGAGAGGACATACAACTCTTTCCTATGCAGAAAACAAACAAAACCTTTGCAGGGGTTTTGTTGCACTTGCCTATATAGGACCTCAGGCTCCTACCCATAATCTCTATTTTAAGAGCCCGAGTTTACCTGTGTTTGGTTTCAAGTGTCAAGTTCCACATATTTCACAACACTCTTCAACTGATTTCTGTGGTAGTAGTAGCACCTAGACTTGTCAACTTCTTTATAACAAACATTCTCTATTAAAGAGCATGATGGAAGCTATAGTTTCCTAATTAATCTTTAGTAAGGTTTTTCTCTTTTTTTTTTTTAACTAAACACATGCTTATCAGAGAATACAAGAACTTCATTGTACACAGAATCAAAGAACAGTTGACATGAAGAGACATTTAGAGGTCCATTTAAGTCTCTCAGTTATCTAGTCAGTCAGAAATTTTCAGCTTCAGTTGTACTTCACACAGACCAGGGTGAATTTGTTACTTGAGCAGGAGAACACAGTAAAAGAAATAATGGAAAGTACAAAACTTCCTAACTGTAGGCACCCATAAATCATGGGGCAGCACTTCACAAGCAGCACACTGGGGAAGAAGAAAAAACTTGGGCATAATATTTAATTTACGAAATCCTATTCACTGACTGAAAACACCACATCCCAGTATGTCTTTGAGATGTGTTACATGGACTGACTTGAAGTTTAAAGATACTATGGGTTCATAAGAGAGATCATGCTTCAGTAACAGCTGTATCTGAGCAAGAGACAAAGAGAGAGCTCCTCCTTCATGTCACAGCTTGTCATTAGAAATACACCTGCATATCTTCCCAAAGATTTTCTTGGAACTACATCATATTAAATGTCAATCAAGAACTGAAACTTTTACTGGAGTAAATTGGACATTTCCTGCCTCACAAATTTTTAACTGAAATTCCAAAATCTACCTGTCAGAATGAAACCAACATGCTGACAACCTGGTGAAGTTCCGAGGAAGCAATGACCACAAACATCTGCAGCAAGTGGATTCACCTGCTCCTAGATAAAAATAATCTATTTCTCATTCTTAACATCATTCCTACTACTTCAGCATGTCTTGATCTCTACCTTCTTAAAGGGAAAAAAATTTCTACAACACCTTTTTTTAAAAAAAATCTCAACATCCTAAACAAAAAACAGCACCTATCCCGGACAATTCCAAAGAAATTACTATTTATAAATCAAAACTGGGCATTTTCCCTCTCCCTTCACAAATATTAATTTATTTTCACAATATTGCTGGAAGATGAAAATGCATTATTTCTTTCATTTTACAGATGGCAACTTAACTTGACAGAAATAATGAAGTGAGAAGTTTGACCAATTTGCCACACTTGTAACAAAGACTTTATTTTTCAGATTATTTTGCATTAGATAGTAGTTTATCCTTAGCTAGACTATAGCTACTAATGACTTCATTTTCAACTTCTGCAAGCAACCACTCTTTCCTACCACTGCAGAAGGAAAAAGGTCAGTCTCAAAGCAGATATCCCTATGTGAGGAAAACGCTTAGCACGTGCTCATAAAAAACGTGTAGCTCACACAAATTCCAAAACAGACTGAAAATAGCTAATTTTCAGGGTCCATGTTCAACTTCCTTCAACATGGGACCCTCTCTTCCTGTAACCTTCTTGTAAGTTAGAGAACTTATTCCAGCTTCTGCCACACAACTCTTCTTGGAGCAGTAACCTAGACTGCATAAATGCATTTAACCCCAGAGATTCACACAGTTTATCATTTAAATTGGAATACCAACCAAAAACCCATCAACTCATGATGCGATTCTGCTGTGTGCAGCAGGGCAAATGAGCAGCGCTTCTTTAATACAGAGGAGACAGCATTTCTGGCACAGCAGAAGGTAAAGGTTAGCCACACAGTAGAACACAGCAAGAAGTCATGCAAATACAGACAAGAAGCACTCATTTCACTTCTTTAGCAACACACTCCTCCCACTTCCTTCCTCTACTTTCTCTGAAGCTTCCAGTCTCGAACAGATTCTGAGATCCTCCCACTGCAAATGTGACTCCATACATCAAGATTATGAAAAAAAAAAATAAAATCAAAGCAGTTTGTTGGTATCACACTTCTAAACTCATATGGAATTAATTACTGTTTATGTCTTTCCAAGGCACTTAATGCATAAAAACTAACATTTTATCAAAATATGCTTGCAGGTGCTGTGTCAACCAATCAAATATTGTTTGGCATGTAAGACCTAAAAATTACTAGCAGAGCATGAACAAGGAAAAGAAGAAGGATCCCGAGTATCTATGACCTTTAAAGTTCTTCCACACAAATAACCGAACAGGAAAAAAATAAAAAAAAAAAAAAAAGTGTGGTAGGCTTTACTTTAACATCTCACAGCCCTATACTAAGTATTGAAGACCAAGTATCCAAAAAGGTCCTTTTCAAAGGATGGGACACTCTCAAATAATTATTTAGCTTCGTAGACCCTAAACCTGGGTAAACCCATCTGCGTCAACACTCATCCAAAAGAAGACACCAAGAAACTGCCACCAAAGCCCTGTAAGGTGCTGAGAAAAGGTAGAAAGCAAAAGGAGCGAGGAGATTCTTTTCCCAGCTGACTCTTGTACAGTTCCCTTCTAGAATGCAGAACACCTTCCTGACTTTAAAAA
>WEKY01006467.1:29477-47353 GCA_013390045.1 Picathartes gymnocephalus | reverse complement strand
CCCTCTCTCCCTCCCTCCTTCCCTCACCCCCCGCGCCGCCGCTCGGCTCCCCCCGCCCCCCTCCCAGCGGCGCTCCCATTGGCCGCGCGCCGCCCACGTGGGCCTCGCGCAGGGCACGGGACGCGCGCGAGCGGTGCCGCTGCCAACGACACTGCGCTCGGGGCCGCGGGGACGCCGCGCCTCTTCCCTTCATTCCCAGGGCCGTCCCCATCCCGAAGGAGACGGGCGCAGCCGCCCGCAGGGCGACGGGAAACAACGGGCTCGCGGGACACCGCAGATGGATGGGGCTGGGACGGGGAATAGGGCGCGAGCATTGCGCAAGCGCGGGGGGGGCGGGGGGTGTGTGTGTGTGTGTGTGTGGGTGTGTAGAAAGTNTGTGTGTGTGTTGCTGGGGTAGCCGCGCATCCTCTTGGGCTGCGGCCGCTGGAACCTTCTGGAAATGGCGGCGGCGGCCCTGGCTGGTCACGGGGCGAGGTGGCGGACGAGGGTTTTTCCGGTCCCCGCCGCGGGACGGGAGCCGACCTAGAACCACCAGCGCGCCCCGCCCCACCTGGCCTCCTCCCGTCTTGCCGCTGCAGCCGCCGCCCCCTCCTCGGGGAGGGGTTTTTCCGGCGGTGATGGCGCAGTGAGTTTTAACTATCCGGCGGAGTGCGCGTGCGCGGCGGCGCAGCCTATCGCGGTCCATCCCAATCCATCCCATTCCATCCCCATTCCATCCCATCGCCGGGAGCTAGCGGGCACGGAGGGATTGCGGCCAAAGGCCCCGCCGTTTTTGGAAGAAGCCCCCGAACGCAGGTGCGTGTGGCGCGGTGCCGGAAAGCCCAGGGTGGCCGTTGGCCTTCGGGAAAGGCTGTGGGATGCTGATCCCGCCGCGCCTGGGGTTCTGGGCAGTGCTGCATCCTCCCACCCCCCACTCAGGCACACTTCCCATCCGCCCGCCGCTGCAGGACAAGACAACTAGTAGGTTTACAACCTAGTTTTTTGGGGGTGCCCTGCTTGCGCAAATGAGCCGGACGTCATATAAAGACATTTAAGGGGTTACGGAATTGACTGACGATGTAGCCCTAGTTGCAGCCTCCGAAAGGGGTCTTTCATCTGCACTCGTGAAAGGTTTTGCATCTGCTTGTAGCAATAGTAGTATGTGGTAGGGCTTAAGGAACATGTCTGGTGCTGTACCCGTGGGTTCTCGAGTAATGCTCGCCAGATCGCTTCTGTTTGGTGCTGAAGGGCTGCCAGGTGTAGTATTTTGGCAAGGCAGCTAAACAAAGCCCTTTAGCGTAGTCTTAATTGGCGCGGTCACTCTGCTACTGGATTACTTTAATCTGTTACTGGGTAGAACTTCCTTAATATTTCCTATTCATCAGAAAAGTGATTTTTTTTCTTTGCAGAATTAAAATATTATTTTGATTGAGGCCACCTATTGTGTGGACTTGCGGTATATTTTGATCCCCACCCACGATGTACCGGCATGGGTAGAGGATGGCATCACAAATCTCTCATGTTCCCATGCTGCATGGCTTACCGTTTAGACCAACTGCTCTCATTTGCTTTCACAATCTTCCTGTACAAATGCTGGTACAGATAATTTGTGTTGTAAAGCAACTGCCTTCATTTTCATTTGGTTCTCTTAGTGACCGTGTAACAAAGGGAGTTGCCTTCATATTCTTTTGTGTTCAGTTGATTGCAGAGGCTATCTCTAGAAGTGGCAAGCTCATTGAAGAGCAGACAGCCAATGGAATGTCAGCATAATTGGAGAAAGAGCCGTTTCCAAAGGCAGAATAGTTTTTCTTCTCATGGTATTATACAGGGATTCACACGGTAAAACATGGCAGGCTACAAGTGTGGCTTGCATTGTAATACTGCATTTTGATCCTTGTGCATGAGTAGTGTGCAGTTCCAGGAGTTTGGTGTGTGTTAGGAGGTGTTTACAACCAGCAGCTCAGATAAGAGGGATGGAGTCTCATGAGCAATATCTGCAGCAGCAGATGTTAAGATCTGATAATAATATCTATCAGTAACTGCAAAAAAATGCAGTTCCTTAAGCATTTTGTAAAAACTACTGTTTGGACTAGTGAAAAGCATCAGTCAGTTGACTGCTATTGCTACCCCTAGATAGATTTCTTGCCCTTGTTTCCAGCAGCCCCTCCTTTTACATATAGCACAGCAGCAAGATGTATAGGACTTCCCTTGATCTGCCCTCCCCAGGGGAACATCCTGTGTTACCAGCCCTGTGAACTACTGGCTTTAGGACAAACAGGTCCAGACAACAGGTTGAATCTGTGCCATTGCTGAACTCAGTTTAGTAACTGAAGGACTGAAAATTTTAGACTGCAGTACAAAAATCTGATATAAGAACTTGCAGGATGCCATGCAGGTGAAAGCATGTGCACCAGCCTCTAGGAGGTAACTGGCAGGTCAGCCTGTGGGGCCAGCAAACATCCTGCACAGGCGGAATGGGATTGCACTGCTTCTTCCTATTTAATGACAGAACACTGTTCCAGGTTACATTTTTCTAGCTGTGTGTGGTGGTTATGAAAATCCTTTCTGTTATCCAACATCAAGCACATCACTGGGTATCTAGAATTTCCTATTACTCCACACTTCCTTCTGTCTTCACCAAAGGAAAGAACCGTCACCTCCCACTCTCACAGACCAGTGGATTCTTTGGGTGTCTTCTGCTTCTGTGTCCTGAATCACATTTCCTTTCTCAAGACTACCTATTTTAAAACCTTCTCAAGATAGTATTTTTTTTCCTTCCCAGTTTCTTTTACTTCTTTATCTTCCACTTTTAGAGAATTAGTATAGTATGTGAGTTCTTTAATTTTTCACTCATTCAAGGACTCCAAACAAGACCACTGAAAACACAGAGTCAGTTCTGTTGGTGCTGCAGTACCAGTTTCAGTAATGTGTTGACTGGTGCTGTAGCTGACTCATTTTTTGCTTAACTCACCACCCAGGACTCATACAATCCAGGATATTAACCAGTCAATTGAAACTGCACAATTACAAGTGTGTAATTATTTGACAGTTAGTGCTACTGCCTAGAATTAATATTAGCGACCCTCTGCTATTGATAATGAAAATTATGTCCTGTTAATATTTGTTACCAAAAGTGTTCTACCGCTAGTAAAATACACTTTTTTTACTAAGAGTAAAAGCAAGCACAAGGTATTGTCTGTAGCTATTCAAATACAGAAAAGAGAACTTGGATGTATCAATTCTTGCACTGTTCTGGAACTCTTTCATAATGATCACCTTGTTGATTCTCACCACAATCCTGCACAAGTTACCATTGTGAAAATGATTTATTGTATATAGTAAACAGCTACATGTAACAAATAATGCAGAATATGTGTTTCTACTTCAGATGTTTGAAATGTTCAAATTTCAACAAAACTTGAAATAATGCAAGATGTGAATTTTTTTTAGTGATTTCATACAATGATTGCCCAAACTTTTTTGAGGAGAAACCAGGACCATAAAGCCTCATATAATTGATGAAAGAAGTGGGTAAGATGAGAGAGAAGAGTAATGATTATTTTCTTATTTCTCTACAAATCATTTCACAGTCCTGTAGCTGCCCACCAATACTCACTTTAAAGAGTGATGTATCAGATTTGTGCCGTGCAGTAGGGACAATGTAAATTATCCTATTCTAGTCAAGTGATTGGCAGACTCTGACATGTTGCATCAAAATGACTGACAGCTTGTCTGTGGAACATCCCTAACAATCTCCAATATATGGGAAGTGTGAAGGTCCATGTTCTGCTCATGAGACAGACATCAAAATTGTCATCTGCAGATGGAATGAATTGGGGAGAAAAGTGGGATAAGGCTAGAAAATCTGTCTGACCTTAAAAATGGGCAGAGTCTGACATTTTAGAGCTTTGGTTTTGTATACTTTCACTGTTACATACAAAACCATGAATAACTGTAGCACAGGATAGTTCCACAAGGCATGAAACACCCTCACTTGTATTCAACATAAATTTCTAAACCCATTGGCTTTCTTCATACCAGATTAGAATATGGCTGTATGAACTAGAATACAGCTGTGTTGTTATAATTGAACAAACTGGAATACTAAAACGAGTCTGTCTTTGCATCAAGATGTGAGATGCCATCTGCCTCATTTCATGTCTCTAGAGAAGTGCAACATAGTGCCAGATGCCTGGCCTGCTACAAGGCCTGAGGCTATTAGAAACATGGAGTGACCTTTCAGAAGAGCATTCAGGAACTTTAAATGACAGATAAGGTTTCAATCCATGTACTATTTTCTCCTGTGTGCTATGTTCTGTACTACTTCTACACAAGATTTTTTTTTCATGCTTGTTTGGAAACTCCTTCACTCATAAGTTGTATGTATTTATTGAATTTACTTTTCCATTCGTACGCAATTCAATTATTTCATTTTATAAATACAGTAATATGGAAGAGATAGCAAGCTTTTCATACAAATGTTTTTCAGATATATTATGTTCCCAGAACTACCAACAGTAATACTCCTTTTTTAACAGCACGTGAAGGAACTTCACAGAGCCTACTGAAATAAAGGTAGTGCATGAACAGACTACATGAGACAGCCATTATACAGGTAAAATTCTGTAAAAACAGAATTTAACTCAGCAGAGGGAACATAGTTTGATGAAGTACTATTAATCAGATTATCAAAACAAACTAAATATAACATAGAATAAAATTTAAATGATATAATTAAGCTCCATCTAGCTCATCTGTTGTAATAAGAATATAAGTTCCATGGCAGATTTTAGAAGAGACAGACACAATATGTGTCCACATTTCCTAATTTACATGAAAGGGTATGTCTGTATAGCTAAAGCATTTGCCCAGTTTTATAAGCATAGGTATTGTGTCAATATACACTCAATTTTTTAATTATCTTCAACTTTTTTATATTGAAAGAAATTTCTCAATTTCACACAGATTAGTTCTTGAAAGTAGCTGGTGCACAGTAGTAAGGTCAAAGAAGGATCTGTGAATCAAAGATCCAGTGTGAGACACTATTACCCTTAGGCACATGTTCGACTGTTCTGGTGTATTCTGTCTTCCCCCAACTCCATACCTTGTCTGTACTAAATAAACTTGCACAGGAAGTTGTTTTTTGTTACTACTGCTCTTCAGGGCTTTACATTTTTCCTGATGACTAATGATACTAAGAAGAATTAAGCTTAAGAAGAACCACTTCTAACTGAACCTGTGAGTTTTTTTACACTGCACAGCTCAATTAACCTTTCTTGTTTGTGTGTGTTTGTTTATAATTTGCCAATAAAAGTAACATGTTGTTTTGTCAGATAATCTCCTTTCAGTTTGGTTCCTTGTGCATTTGCCAGATTCATAATTTAGTGAGTTTTGTTGCTTCTTCAAAGAGCTTCAGAAAAAGCTGAAAGAATTTTAAATGACAGATTAAAGACGCAACTTTTCATCTCTTGTTGATTATTAAGTGGATTCTTCCAGGGATTCCCTTTACACAGTCTACAGAACCACTTTTCTTATAATCTGGAATTTTGACAAAACTGTCCTGTAGTTAAAACCACACTAAGTTAGATGCTGGTTTTTTTAAAACCAAAACATTAGAATGTACATAATTTTACTGAGATTGAAGATACTTTATTCTTTTCAGACAGTTCATCTTATATTACAGAAATCCTTAGAGGTCATCTCGAACTCCAAAACCTGGTCCTTTGGGTGGTTCAGTCAGAGAAGTAAGGCCACCAGCTGGCTCACAAGAAAAACGTCCACTCCTGAAAAATGAAAGCAGTTTATTCATTGCTGGTATTGATAAAAACTCAAGATGGTTTATTCATTGGATAGAAGACAGTCACAAATCTGACTTAAGGCTGAAGCCACTATTTTTTTTTGTTGTTTTTCCCATTCAACCTTCAGAAAAAGTGTGATGTAGCTGTTAAAGTGAAAGGATTCCAAATTCAAGTAGTGACAAATAATTTCATAACTGAAATGCAAGCTAGGACCACTTGTTTTCTTTTGTATTCATTTATGGGTTGGCCAGGCAGCATCAAATCATAGTTTTCTTACAGATGCTTCCTTGTGTTTTTTTGAAACTGTAACTGTTTTAAGATTATTGTTCTTGTATTCAAAACATCTTTATAGAAACAATAGGAGTAGGTAACACCCAAGTCAAATTAATTTCCCCATTGACATAAACGTAGGTGGGCTAACAAGCAACAGTGGGAAATAACAGATAAGAGAAGTTCAGCAATAACAACCCTCTCACTAACTTACTATCTTTGGTTTTTGTCAGAAATCAGAAAAAAACAACAAACCAACCAACAGGAATTTGTTGGTTTAAATGATTTAGACAAAAATTCCAACAGATGACATCATTCACCTATTAAATACTAAGACAAATCAGAATTGTTGTTTTTACATTTCATGCTCCTCTGGGCAGTCATCAAGAACATTCAAATCCTTAGTTCTTTCCAGTTTGTTTTGGCTTTGAATGCATGCACTTCTCTTCAGTAAATTAATTAAGCTTTTTAGCTGTAGGCTGTAAAGTCAAATCACTGGAAAAGTAATTTAGTTTCACAGAAGGATCATTCTTCATGTAGATGACCAACATTATATATATAATATATAAATACAGACAATTATATATTATAGCTTATTATAAATATAGCATACCTTGGGCCTGGTTTGGGAACTTTGCCAGCCTTTAGCTCATCAATTATGTCTTCAATATCTTTGGGTGTCAAATCTTCCTGTAAAAAAAAAAAATTAAGTCATTGATAAAACTGAAAGAGTCATCAGTTATGCTAAATGTAGCACTTACCAGAACAGTGACTCTTCTGTGTGACCCCGGCACAGCTAATTTTGATCCTCCCCATTAACACACACAGTGACTTAAAGAATGAGAAAAACTGAAAAGTCTACTGTCATTTTAATGTTGAGACTTCGTTGCATGTGTAGTTGTAGAAATTATGTTAAAACAAACAATGTTCATGCAAGCCAAGGGTTTGTGTTTTCAGCTTCCTGGTATTAGGGAGCTGGATTTCTGCCTACCCACTACACACATGCCATGACACACTGCAGAATGGTGTTGGCTGCAAAAAAAAAATCTTGGGTACAGTTCAAGACAACACTTGTTAAAATTACTCCATACTTTCCAACAGACTGCTTTAAAGTGCTTTCAAAAGCTTATCAAATACTTATTTAAAAATTCCAAATTTATGGGCAGATCACAATGACAAAAATGCATCACTCCTCTTGTATAATTGAGACAGTAACTGAAATGAAAAATACACTGATACACCTGACCCAAATGAAGTGTTCTAGGAAGAGGCCAAGAAATTACAAGATGCTGTAGGTAATAAGTTGTTCCTGCCAGTAGAAATTAGAAAACTGACCACAACTTCACAATCTGTAACAATTGGAAAATACAGGTAAGCCAGGAAAGAAGCTTAATCTTTTAAAAGGGAATGTAGTACTTACATAGTAATTGTCATTTATTTGTACCATTGGTGCATTTACACAAGCACCTAAACATTCCACTTCTATCAGCGTGAAGAGCTTATCAGGTGTTGTTTCCCCAACTTTGATACCTAAAACAATAAGTTAATTAGGCTCAGCAATAGTTATGAACAAGAGTAATACAGCATGAATCTAAGTACTCCATGGACATTGCATTACTTGTATTTTGGCCTTAAAAGCATTGGCAAACTTAAACACCCTTTAATGAGTCTAAAATATTTCCATTAAACAGAAGTTTCTAATAAACCATGAAGTCAAATTTCAGATACATTTTTGAGACCTTGTTTACAGGTATGATTTGAAAAATAACCACGAAATGACAATTCTAAGAAACACAACAAATTTCCTCAAGAACATATTTAGTAATCAATAAAATACAATGGAAAAATAGGGAAACATAGCTTTTACGTGTTGATAGGAAATGTATTAATATACAGCATTGAATATTCCTGAATTAACCAAGATCCAAGCATTGTTAGCTCCAAATTCATAAACAACTTCCAAGTTTATACACAAAGGATGATTTACTGAACTGTACACATAGCATCCATGGCATGTTACTGTTCTACTGCTAGAGATACAGACCTTCCCCAGAGGCAAGGCAGTCCAAGTAACATCTCAAAGTCTGATCTCTGCAAAATTCTTCCATGGAAGGAAGAATGCTGAAAAGCAGTTTTCCTCCCATTTAGGAGGAAAGTAGTAGGGGTGGGAAATAATAAAAGTTGTAAGTAAGGCCTGTCAGTAAAAACTACAGAATCATCCTTACTGCTTTGATTTCTCAAGCTGAGTTTCAGTTGAAATTAAGCTATCTTTGCAGTAACAAGACACTGCATCTAAATATGCCTTTTTCAGACAACAGAGTATATGAAATGACAGATAATCGGCAGCTGTTCTGCAGCTCCTATCACTGTTTCTTAGAAAAAGTTAACACAGCTTTTCATAGAAGGGGAAGAGTTGTTAGTTGCTGATCTTACCCTCTCTTCTCCCCATGACCACCCAAAAAGGACAAAAAAACCCCCAACCCACACACAAAAACCCGTCAGTATTCCTTACATCCCATGATGCACCATTCTCAATTGACTTTTTCCATGGAGAATTCATAAATTATATTAACATCATGTTATCATCCAGAGAGACCTTGACAGGCTAAAGAGGTGGGCCCGTGTGAACCTTATGAAGTTGAACAAGGCTAGTTTTTTCTTCTACCATATGAAGAATTTTGCTTCAGTATCATTAAAGGTAAAAAAAATACAAAAAGTATACTACAAATTTGCATCATACCAAGTTTCTTCTTAATGGCTTCTAAAATGCTGTCAGAGTCTCGCAGCATGCATGGTGTGGTGGTGCAGACTTGAATGTGGTATTTTCCAACAGGTTTGCGATTGTACATGGTGTAGAAGGTTGCTACTTCATAGACTCTCATGGGAGGCATTTCTAAAACTTCAGCAACCTGTGACAAGGGAAAAACATGCTATATTGAATTCTCAGAGGGCAGCAGTAAAGGCGTTTAGCAAACCATTTCAGTAAAGTCACCTGTCCTGTTTGCAGGAACAGGTAAATAAGAGGGTGGGGATGGGTATCAAAGCACAAACATATTCCAAGTGCCAAGACCGGACACCTGAGTTACTCTGACCGGCGTCACCCTGCGCGAGCAAGAACTCCACTAAGCCACGGACTGCACAGCGAGGAGCTCGAGTCAGCTCCCCTCCAGCATCTCTTGTCAGACACAAGGGGATGTGAGGAGTCAGCTGGGTTTGGTCTTTCCTTGTCAGCTTCAGATCACACTGCACTTGTGCTGTGTGAATGAACAAACCTGTATGAGCCTGCCCATACTAACCCATGGAAGCCTCTTGGTAAGGAATACTCGTAAGCTGGTCTTATGCTCACCTAATTCATACAGAGCAGGTCTCCCTCAGGTTCTGTGACACCAGGGCTACATCTGCAGATTCCTGTCACAGCTAATAAGTAGGGAGTGAAGCATGATCTCCACGGAGTCAGTTCTGGTGCAAGCATCCCTGACCTCATTAACCTGGAACTGTGGCAAACTGCTCAAGTTGAGAACTGGCTCTGGTTTCAATAGTGCAACTTTTTTACTTTCCAGTTTGTCTACCACGCAAATAACAAATCATGGAAAGGATTTGTTCACTTAAAAGCCTTAAGGTCGTTTTAAACATAGTATCAACCTGAAACTTAAATAAACAAAAATACACCGCCAGCATTATTGGAGCTTTGAGGCTTTATATTACTCTGTAGAAACTGTAGCAGAGTAGAAACTGTAGCAGAGTAAGTTGCCTTTCTTTAAATGCTCATTTAACTCCTTCAGTCATTTCTCTAATGGTCACAATCCTTACCTTAAATTGAAAACTTTACGCTTCAAAATTGATGATGTGACAGATTGTAACACAAAGTACAACAGATTTATTCGTATGAATATAAACCAGATTTTTTTATTTCTTGGTATTTGGTTATTGTCATGCAGCCTCTCACTTTGGAGCAGTGTAGTTGCTTGCCTGCTTATTTTGAAACAATTTTAATAATTAACCTGACAGGTCTTCTGGGCACTGGCTGTGAGGTGCTGCCCAACACTCCTGACATCTACTACACTAAGTGCTCTGCAGAGTCCTTACAGACCTAGACATTAGGCATAATCCAGGCAATGTGTGAAGTGACATTAATCTGGGAGGAAGAAAACTCCACTGACATTACTGTTTTTTCCTTTCCCCACATTGAGCAGTGAACAAAATCAAGTTTCTGTTCCTAATTCTAGGACCATTCTATCTGAATAGGTTTTATCTAATTTTTGATTTGTTCTGTCTGTAGTTTCTAGCAATGGGCTAATACTATGTAAACAGAGCCCTGAGTTTTCTGCATTAGTTTTCCCTTTTATTTTTAAAAATTTACTCTCATAGGGAATTCTCACAATTCTGTGCCACATGTAAATTCCCATGTTAGTAAGCTTTCATTAATTAATGTTAATATTCTAGTAAGATATTGGAAGAAAACAATAAAATTATGCTTGAAAGATAATTAAGTACTAAATACCTTATTCATAGCTGATATGGGCAGCCATCCATGCTGTCTTTGGGCCAAATCCAGTACTGCCATGACAGCTGCAGATTTGTGTCCCTCTGGGTAGTTGTTTACGATCGCTTCTATTCGCTTTTTAAAGGGAAAGAAGGAAAACAAATCAGTACTGATCTAAAGACAATGTCTGTGTATTGAACTTTTTTTTGTCTGCATACCTTTAGGTTTTCAGGTGTGAACTCAAAGGGAGTATCTGGATTGTTTTCAGGACTATCTCTATGCTTCAAGAAAAGAAGAAGAAAAACATGTAAAGATGGGTCTTTAGGAAATTATTCAGGACATATTTACTGTTGTAAAATAGATTCTCATTAGACGGTTACAGTTAAGCTGCTTGAATAAAAACTGTATAGTCTAGATAAAAATGTCATAGTACTAAACTGGTTAAATATATTTGGGAAAGTTATCAAAAATATTGATAATTACTTCATCACTCTCAAAAACCTTTACCTATTCTCATTGCTTTCTATTAAATAAATGATTTACTGAGAAATACATGGAATTATATATTGGGAAAATGTATGGCGTTGGTATCAAAATACATATTTTTAACACTGTTAATACAGTTCAACAGTTACATTCAAATTTACAATAGCTAGAGTAAGAATGCTCTGGTTAATACCTGAATAAACAAGAGACTAAAACAACAGTCCATTTGTCCCTCTACCCTGAAACATTAATTTAAAAAAACCTTCAAAATTCATCAAGAAGTTTGCTATAGAATTAAAACATTTGCACATTCAAACACATTATTAATCCATTTTAAGGTATTATTTTGATTTGTAATGTATTTCAACATTTTCATTTTATATATACAATTTTGAATCAAAATGGAAGAAGCTGAATTTTGAATTAAAGGTACTAACAAGTTATTTTTATGGTGGTCTTCTAGGGAAACATCAAATTTTAATTCTTCTGTTTTCAGAAAATACAAATTTGGAGGTCTGGAAAAAAGTAACATTTTCCTATAATAAAATCTTAGTCCTGATGAAAATCCTTTCCCAAGAGAAAATGTTCCTGCACAAAATTTTTTGCTGTCTCTAAGCAGCTCATTTTGGTTTCCTTTAAATACCTATAGTTAAGTTTAATTCCAAACTTTATACAGTTTTCAAATTGAGAAAGTTTCAAATTAAATGAAAAGTGAGCAAATAAAAGCTATACTTGAGACTTGATGTTAAAAGTAATCCACAACTAGCCAATAATAAAAGCTTTAGAAGTGTATTTAGAACAAAGAAGCCCCCTACACTGACCTCTACTTTGATAATTTCCTCCAGTAACTGAGGGTGATTTTGCAGTTGCCACACTACACTGTTCTTTCTAAGCAGCAAAGGATTTAATGAAAAGCCTTAACATTGCCAAGACACTTGCATACTGAAGGGAAGTATGTATCATCAGTGAAGAACTTAGAACATGCATGGTCCACAGCTACTCTTGGATTTAGAAATTTTAATATGGAAATATTGCAAGGGCAAATATTTCAATTACATCTGTTGGTCTGTCCAGGGATTACCTTTGCTTATCCTGTCTGTATCCCAAAGCAGACAATATGACTGCCACCGTCCATTTTATAGCACTGTGCCCTCACCACATATTGGACTTACATTCAAGTCCAATATAAAACGACAGTTGATAAATACGTCTCCACCAAGGATGACCCTCCTGTAAGAATAGGAATTACTGAAAGATGACTCATGCCCTTTGAACATGCTAATATTTTATTAAGCATTAATTTCTTGCTTATTGTGTGGTTTACAAAATAACATAAAAGAGCTTTTAGGAACATGATTCCCATTACTTTAGACTGACCCTTCCAGATAAAGGATTTGACAACTCATATTTCATCTTGGTGAGTGTTTTCTACCAGTTTTAAAGGAAGCTCTCAAAAGGAGTCTGATGGAGGAAAGACTGACTAGAAGTACTGTACAACTTTTAATATTTTTTCCCTTACAGGCCTTTCCATCTCTTAGCTGCACAGACCAATTCCACAATTCATGATTAAATATTTCCGTAACTTAGCTTTTCCTTCTCAAATCTGCATGCCAGTTCTGCTATTATTTTGCCTTCCATAGCTATTTGATAGTTAACAATTGTACTTCATCTCAATTTCTTTTGCAAATAAATGTATTTGATTTATTAAAATCTCCCTCTTTGTCTGGAGCACCGGTTCTTTTCAGTGTATCATCTCTAAACTGAAATCCTTAAATGCCTTACACATGAAGAGGAAGAATAAAGACTTTATACTGGAAGATACAGATGCAGCTGTAGCAAGGTTTCGCAATATATTGTAAAGGCTATAGCAGAGGTGAGCAATAAATAAGATCATGCCACCTTTTATGTTTTCCATTTTCCTGAAAGGGCTTCATCTAATTCTGCGCCATGCAGAGTTTAATAGTTTTCATCAAGAACTTAACACAGTTCTAGGACTCCTGAGCAGTTAGGAATTTATCATATGTTCCCTAGCCTTACATTTGTCTGACAGTGTGCCATTTATCTGAGATTTGCATGCGCTGATATGCTCCTAAAAGACACGGGTGCATTTCCCCATTTTTTTCAGATACAGATTCTGGAGAGCAAGATCAGAAATAAAGATACAGTATTGGAAAGAGTTCTGTGTTAAATTACAGAGTGGTTGAAGTTGGAAGGAACCTCTGGAAATCATCTGGGTCAAACTCCCCTGCTCAAACAGGGACACCCAGAGCTGCTTGCCCAGGACTGTGTCCATATGGCTTCTTCTGAATATATCCAGTAATGGAGACTCCACAACCTCTCTGGGCAACCTGTGCCAGTGCTCTGTCACCCTCATAGTGAAAAAGTGTTTCCTGATGTTCTCTGAGGCCATTGCCTCTGATCTTGTCACCTGGCACCACTGACATGAGCCTGGCTCTGTTCTCTTTGCACCCTCCCGCCATGCAAGTCTTTTTTCCAAGTCTCTTCCCATGCTCCCCAATTTCCTGAAGTCTTACATGAAGTCTTCATTCCATTCATATGTTCACTGTATCACACTTCTATTGCAGAACAGAGCCTATTTAAGTGGGAACACCTTCACTGCAAAGGCTACCCAAGCCACAGATGCCAGTGTGCTCCCATGGAATCCACTAAGGCTGCTGAATGGTCACCTCATTCTTTCTGCTACACTGACCTCAGCCATTTTATTATTATTCTTTCTGTTTTTCCCAGTGATCTGATCATTTGTCTTTCTTGACACAGAAAATTATTAAAGAGCACTGAAGAATTACAACAGAATAATTAGAATAATTTCATTTCTATGTACACTGCAAAAAAGTTGGCCTGAAACTTGACCTATGCCCTATGGTAAACACCAGTCCAAACCACTGTAAACCAAGATGAGAGAACTGTGTGATCTGCACAGGAGAAGATGTTTAGAGCAACAACTTGTTCAGAATTCATGTCAAATCAGCACTGAAGAAAAATGTAGTACTCCTCCTCTATAGTGGAAGTACCCTACATTCACTACTCCAACAGAACTCAAGATATCAACCCCTCTTACTTTAAGAATGGTGGAAGTGCTCTCAGACCCAAGTATTTCACTGACCAACTTCCCAAGTAACTAAAACTTGAATGCAGCAATTCTTTAACCTTTTGTGCTGACCCCCCACCCCATGCAGCTCTATGACAAAGCACATCAGGGCTGTTGATGTGTTAAGGAAACTTAGTCCATGTGTTGAAAACAAAGTACAAGAGCCAAGTTTTAGCTGTTAAGAAGGCTAAAACTAGGTAAAAGTCAAGTATAGAATACATGTATAGAATACATGTTTCAATGAAAAAAGGTAATCATAATAAATGTCTCTGGAATCAGGCCTTCCCCAGTTATCAGAAATTACCGATTTGAAGCATTGCTGTTACATTCCTACGGGCAAACAATCTACCTAATTTTGTACTTAGTATCCTCTCACTGGAAGTGTGATGTAGCTGCCTGTGATGGTACCTAGTTGAATTTAATGACCGAGAGAAAGGCTCTTTCTGTTTCAGAATACAAAGGCATTTCAGTAGAAGTTCTCTTGTTTCTGTGTGTTTCTGCTAACATATAACATGTTTGCAAAGGGAAGCATAGGCATGCAAATCAGAAATGCCTTTTAATACTAGATTTTATGACAACCAGGTCCCTTGCTAGCCTGTCCCCTGTTGTTACAACACAAATATGCTGCATGCATTTCCCTTCCTCAGATACAGATTTTATACACAAAAAGTGCAAGAAGAAGCAGCAATAAGCTTTGTAAAACAAACCTAAGACATTTGTGTATAATCTGACATAAAAAGAGGACCACCACAAAAGATTTGAGTTACTCCCATTATTCCTCCATAAGCAGTTTTTAAATGAACTTCTGACACTTCTTCTGCTTGTAATATTAAAAAAAAAATTAAATTTTTTTTTCCTCTAGAGAAATTCAAGGGGAGTCCCATTTTCTGATTGTGTATAAACACCTGGTGTTGATTAAAATAATGCCTTTGTCTCAAACCAGCAGGACAAGTATCCCTTGAAATCTGCCATTTTAAGTAACATTTGAAATTTAGTTAGGGCAAACAATTACACACATATACAGTGACATCCAACTGTCTTCTTCCCATTACCTTTCACTTCAGAGAAGAGCAAATATTACCATATTAAAAAACAAGAATTGAGAAAAAAACAAACTGCCACAGAACCAAGTTCTTATGCTCCTCTAGCAAAAGTTCTGCTGCGGAATAATAGTCATGAATGATGCTATTAAATAAACATCTGCAAAACACTCAGCTTTTCTACTTCCTTTTCTCTGTTATCAGGCTCCTCCCTGCAGCAAATAATTTGAACAATTACATAAATCTTGAAAAATGCTTAGAGGATTTACAGAGCTATCTAGCTTCATATGTCAGACATCAACAGCCACTGGGGTGCCAAAGACACCTTTTGCCTGTCTTCACCAACCTCCAACTACACTTAAATTTCCTAAATTGCCGAACTACAGCGTTTCCTCTATTCCTTGAACACCAGCTCTCACCCTGTAAATCACCAATTCCTGCTCAGATTTCTGGGAGAGTATACAAAGAATATGTATACTGTGATCCTATTAACTTCATTTTATGATTCAAGCTGTAGACACAGCTGCAGAAAGGCAAGGACAACAACAACATGTCCAAAAATACTGAGCACCTGTTTTCAACAGCGGTCAACTCTCTAGTAAAGGGCTGATTTTTACGAAGTGTTGGGAAAATGCCAAATTATTCAGCTGTTAAACTGCAGACCAGCTAAAGCTCTGAATGGAGCAGAATGGGATAAAATACACACTCTCTTGAGATGCTTCAGGTTCTCTTCAGAGATAGACAGAGAACACAGCTGCTTTACACACTTAAATTCAAGGGCTTTTTTACTTTTTGCAATCGCTACTACTGTTTATGCCTTTCATGACAGTGCCTCATGGCCTCAATTATGACTCATTGTACGAGGTGCTGTATCACACAGAACATTAACAAGAAAACTGTACTTTTCAACTGCAAACACAGCTAGGACACGAGCCCACGGGTAATTCTGCAGCCAATTTCAGAAATCAAGAAACTGCACCTGCAAAACGTTTAATGAGCTTCAATTACAAACTGAACTAAAATAAATAAAGGAAACAAGAACTGGTTTATAATGAAATAAAGTTTAAGCAAAGTCTCATCTGCAATCACATACAAGTTACTGAAAATTTTCACTATATAAGGCAAGAAACACAAGGGCCAAAAACTACAATAAAACCTTTTGATACTCCATTACAATTCTAGTAGAAGGTTCTACTGTAAAAAAACCTCTTCCTTGTAAATGCCAGTGGGTTTCTACAGTGAAGTTCTGCCCATCAGAAGCTTTTAGGCAAATTTGAAAAAGCACATGCCATCCCTCTTACAGTAAAGCAGATTACTTACCACAAATAAGGCTCCAGTGGCATTGCGCTCTGCTGTTCCATGCAAGTATCGGATCTGTCTTACCTACAAGCAAAATGTAAGTGTCAATAATGCACATACTGCTAGTGGCTGCTTTCAGAACTACTCTGATGTCCATTCTAACTGTAAGCCATTAATTCTGCTGCCATCACTAATAATTTAAAATAAGTCAAGAAGACACTATTAAGGGCTCTCCTGAACTATTAGGAGAGCAAATCTCTTGAATCCTGCCTTGACCATTTCAAACAATGTAGAAATTAAAGGACTTAACTCTGCTACTGCTTAATTTAAGTGCCTTGAACACAAATTCTCATACAATATTTCATGAAGAACTTCCCAATTTGGGACTTTATAGCCTATATGCTTTGAAGTTTGCAGAAACCACCATTACATTGCAGAACCAAAGAAGTTCTTCTCCAGTAAGCATTTACATGCTTCTTCAGTTTTTAATCGAACCAAATGCTGAGAACTGGTGTACGAGGGCAAATGTAAACACAAACCTGAAGTATCAACAGAACACAGACCTGTATGCAAGTCCTGTTCAACTATTCTCTGCACTCTCTGATATGCCAGAACAGATCAAGGTTTCTAGATTCTGGCCGGTATTACTAAGATTTGATAATTTTTACCGCCGGTATTAATTTTATTAAAAACTAATTTCATATTAAGTTTATTTTTATATTTAATTCCTTAGCAATTTTGAGATTTCTTAAAGTAGAATCACAGAATGGTTTGGGTTGGAAGGAACCTTAAAAACCATGTCGTTCCAACCCCCTCCCATGGGCGGGGACACCTTCCACTAGACCAGGCCGCTCACAGTCCCATCCAAGCTGGCCCTGAACGCTCCCAGGGATGCGACAGGTCATATGACAGGGAAAGGCTGCAGCCATTCTGTGACACTACACTGCAGGTGCAACTGCGTGATCCACTGCGAGAAAGATTGAGCTGCTCAGGCCGTCTTTGCAGAAGAGCCGGAACTGTGGGTCCGTGGTCCATACACTTGGATTCCAGGCACCGACCTACCCCAGGCCCCGCTTCCCCACGCCCCGCCGCGGCCTCCCCGCTTCCCGGCCGGCGGGGGCAGGGAGCCCTTACCGAGCGTGCGGCCGCGGCGCGCAGGGCAGCGCACAGGAGCATGGCGGCGGCGGGAGCGCCGATCCCCGCTCCTGCTGCTCCTCCGTGTCCCGATCCCTCTCCTTGAGGCCTGGCCTCACCCTGCTCCGCGCAGCGCCAAGGAGACCCGCAGCGCGCATGCGCCGGGGCGCGCCCGCAGCGCGCCTGCCCGCTCTGGAAGCTGAGGTTGTGCCGCCTGTTCCTTTCCTTCCCTTCCCTTCCCTTCCCTTCCCTTCCCTTCCCTTCCCTTCCCTTCCCTT
>WEKY01006467.1:691-23818 GCA_013390045.1 Picathartes gymnocephalus | reverse complement strand
TCCTCCCCCCCCCTTCCCCCCCCCCCCCCCCCTTTTTAAAGTGAATAGATAAAGATTTAGACTACAAGTTGTTTTAGAAAGAGGTCAGTGCACAAAAGGAAAACCAGTGACCTACTTAAAGAGAAATTAAAATGCATTACACCTCTTGGGGTTGAGGTTACAAAAAAATAGTAACAAAAAAAGTGCAACACAGTAAATGTGTGCATGAAAGGAGACAACATCTTCATTTTGCCCCTAAAGGCAGCAAAATTCTACCAGGAATTAATTTGACTTCTGGTCAAATTATTTTTATGCAGTTGTTATTATTATGCAGTTTAAAGCACTGTTTTTACTTTGCCTAGTAAGACTTTTAGGGCACTGACTTTCTAATGCATTAGTATCTTGTCTAAAAACAAATGCTGCTTGTTCTGTCAGGTATCCTAAGGCACAATAAGTTCCTGCCCTCCTTGTCTACTGTCTTGTCTGTTATAATAATTATACTGTGTTTCAGTAAAGTTTTCTCCTGAGTATTACTAGACACCATTCTAGATGACCAGAAGCTGTTTTTCATTTGTTCTTTAATCTTTGATCTGTTCACCTTGGATGGTCCTGGCAGGACTTAATGCTTCTCTTGGCATAGCTCTTGCTATCACCAGGTGAGATCTGCCTTTCCCTTGCATCAAAGTGGATCCTCAGGGAAGGAATCTATTTTACCTAATGTAAACAAAAACATGCATTCCTACTCAGAGCTACCTTTGCAGCTCTATGGATAATAATTACAAGCACAGGAATTACACTTGTCTTATATCCAAACCCTGGAGAGTAATTAAGTGTGTTGGGAACAGACGTGCTGATTTGATACCTTAGTGGATTGTTAGAATCCAGCTGTTCCACACTTCTGATACCTGTGGTGAAACAAATTGCAGCCAAGGTGACAGGAGCATCCTGGTGCACAGGCCCTGCTTACAACACGAGAGCCTCCCACAGCTGTGTCCCCTGCACACTTACACCTTTCTGGGACCCAGCATGCAGCCTGGGTGCCAACAGCGTGACTGCCAGAGCCTGGGCCTGTCTTTCCTTGTGAAAGCTGACAGTGATTCATGCTCACACTGCAGAGCATGAGAAGAGACAGAGGAGAGTTCCAGACCCAAAAACATATATCCCCTTACTTGCCTGCAGCTTGCTATTCCTGCCATGATAGACGGTGAGATTTCAAGTTTCCCATTTGTCTTCCTCTTCTGACCATGTTCCTAAGAACTTCATTTCATCCTCTCTTTTAGTTTATGTTGCCCACTCATCACACTATCTTTAATCACTGTCAGCCCTTCTAGTCACTCTTCTTTGGGTTGTCTTCTTCACAGATCCAGGCACGATTTAACCCCTCCCATCTTAAAATAGGTGCCCTTGAACTCATCTACCCTTCCTGTTTATTGCCTTATCATCCTTTCTCTTTACATCTCTCAGCGTACAATTCCCATCTGGGGTTTCATCAAAAAAATTCCCATGTTAAGGCAGTTTCTGCCTTTGTGCTTTGCTGGCATCTATTATTTATTTCTGTAACTCTCACATTCTTTTCTTTCTCCTGAACAAATGTCCTAGTGACTTCAATCTTTCCCCATTCACAGCCATTCAGAATATTGCTGCAAACACTGTTTCCCTAAATTTGGCCACAAAATACGGGAGAGTTCTGACTTTCCTTTATTTTCCAAAGGCTTTTTCTTGCTTTCAAGACAAGCTGCATTTGGAACACTTTCTTCTATTGAACCCCTGTAATTATTTTGATTCAATTGTACAACAGCTATTTTGTGTCAGAAACTGGGTGACATCATGAGCTATGGGACCAGCAAAGACACCAGGTATCATTTTGCGTCCTGGACCCTTCCTGATGAAATCTGTGGTCCAACCTGCAGTACGCTTGCTAACTGTCAATCACTCCTCAGAGGTAAACAAGGACCTACCTTGGCACTAACTCAGCAACAGAAATGCCTGTCTCCACTGCAGGTGCTGTCATACAGAGAATGCTCCCTCCATCTTGTACTCTGTTCGTGTGCAGTGACAAGATATCGCCTGGCTTGGAATTGCCAGCTCATCAATTCGGCCACCTGGGCTGCAGAATGGTGGGCCATAAACAAATACCAAATGCATGGGAGCTCCTGGGCAGGACCTTGTGCAGGTCTGGTTGAGGTGGGTTCTGTTGAAAATCTCCTATTACAGTATGCATTGCCCAATTGTTTCATATTTTCCCTGCGCTGCCCACTAGGGAGAAATTTCCTATATGTATGAATATTTCATTCAACCTTTAAATTCCTTGTTAAAGTTCTGCTTTGCTCTGATGACAACACTTAAGACTGCTGGAACTGATACCAGACACACTGATGGATACTGATGTGTTGTTTTCTTGCACTTCCCCATCTGTCCTCTCCTGCTTAATGCTTTGATTTAACCTCCTGGAGACAACATAGGATGTAAGAGGGGCTTTACTCAGAGGAACTGTTTCAGTGACTGAACTAGTTCTAACAAAAGCTATATTGGAAATTACTGTAAAGGCTTGAGTGGAAGAGTGATGTAAAGGAAAGGAGAACCAGATCCCATTTTTGGCAAATCCATTTTTCTCTCTCACAGTTTCTCCTCCATTTGTGGTGTGGATGATGCTAAACTGCCAAATGTAATATTTATTATCTCAAAATCTGCTCAAATCAGTAGATGTTCACTGCTTGGAATGCTGTCTTTCTTCTTTTACACAATCTAACTGTAACTGGTGTTAAGTTATTCTTATTTATTATGGAAATACAAAATGTGTTACTGTACTCTTAATCTGCATAGACTGAAACCATCTGCTGTGGTTCACAGTTGAAGAACAGGAGATTATAAATTCCCTCTAGTATTTGTATCCAGCCCTCATTAAACATGTAATCATTACTGCTACCAAGTCGTAAGACAGAGAAGTGTACAATCATCATCTTAACATTTAAGCACGTGAATGACCTATTCCTTTTTTTAGAAAACCCAATATTTACACTGATAGGAGAAGGCAGCTTACAGTGGCTCAGGTAGAGGAGGAGTAGAGGATGTTCTCAGGTGAGTCAGTGAGTAGCTCTATGCTGAGTAAAAGGTGATTTGACAAAAAAAAGGAAAGTCATGCTGTACTCTCTTGCAGGATGGCCTAGTTTACCTCCAGAATGTCAGGAAGCAAGACTCAGTAGGGATAGCTTTGCAGTGAGAAGACCTTTTTGAGAAATACTTCTTGTTTGCATTGTACCCATATATGCTACAAGTCTGCTTGATTTAAAGCAGAAACATGAGGCGTCCTGCTTGCCTTGTACCCAGACGTATCACAAGACTGTTTGACTTAGGAAGTGAAATATTGTGTAATACCTGTTTGCTCAGCATAGTTACACAAAAATAGTAGAGCTGAGATAATCGTACCCAGACTGCAAAGCCCTGAATCAGATGGTCAGCATGCAGTCTGCAAAACACCCACCTGGGGAGGCTGGACTTGACCTGCACATAAAGGGTGTAAAATCTGTCTGGCAGGCAGAACAGATGGACTCTGACCTGGAGAAAGAGGAAGCCAACCTCTGGGCCAGACTGGTCTTGGTCCACAGGAAAGCTTTATGTAAACAGAAGTGATATACTGTGGAGCTTGGGGAAAGGAGAATATGACCCCGTTAGTTCTGACTTCCCATGGAGAAGTTGGAGAGCTGTCAAACTCAGCCACCACTGCCTTGGAGGCTAAGAATTGTCAAATGATGTAACCATCAGAAACCACAATGCAGCAGCAGTGTCACAGAATTGTAGATCTAAGGCCTCATGTTTAGGTCTGTGTGTTTAAACATTGCTTGATTTTTGTTTGCTAACAGGAGTTTGCCTAAAAGCTGAGCATAAACAGATGCCTTCTTGAATTATTGACTGGCTCATCCTCTCAGTGCTCTTCAATTACTGTGGTCCCCAGGGCTCAGCTGCAAAGTTGGCAAAAGGCAGATTCTGGTACCAACACCAGTTTACCAGGCTTTGCAGGACCTGAGAAGAAATTCCTGCTGGGGGATGTAATACCACACAGAAGCTGAGGACAGGAACAGGATATCTGTGAGTCCAGTAGACCAGGTCTCCTGTGCAAGTAGATACTGCAGTGTTTTCAATCCAGTTATTGAACACTAAGTATTTCCACTGGTTTTGGATATTCAATGTATATAGATAGAATTGTATCCTGCACTTTACCCATGCCTGCTCTGTGTCATCTGGCAATCAAAATACTGATTCAGTCTTGGTCTTAAATCCAGTTGAGTAAAACCAGAGGTGAATTTGGTCCTGTCTGATTGGTAAGTAGATTTTATTTCTGTCCTAAATAAAATAGAGATAGAAATAAGAGCAGCAAGGCTAAATATGTTAGAAGAGATTTGAATCCTTATTTAGCTTTTTTTTCCATGATGCAAGTCTTCAGCTCACTATCTACCATTATGTTTCCTAGAACATATTTTAGATGATGATGCTGCACTCTTTCTTGAACTGTTTACTCAATTTATTTGTTGTATTTGTGCAACATTTTACAAACAAGATAGGTCAAATTTTTTTCTTGTTGACATAATTCAACAGGCTTCACATAGGTTCAGCTGGAAGGAATGCACCTAGCTTTCTGGCTGAACTTAGGGTGGGAAAATGCCAAGACCCATTTTTCATTTGTTAAAAATGACACTTATGAATAAATGAAGAAACTTACAGACCTTTATCATTAGATTTTAATTGTATTTTCTATAAAAAAACTTTCAACCACCAGTCTTTAAAATGTTTTCCAAAGACAAGTTCTTTTTCCTATCCTTTTAAGAGAGTAGGTTCACTTGTAATTACCCTGGCATGACTTCTAGAGGAAGAAATACACTAAGATCTAAGCTGTCAAAAGGAGGAACCACAGAGCTTCTTGATGGATTTAGAGTAGAGCCAGTTCAAAGAGGCTGAACCTTTTGCTGACTTTAGATATACAGCATGTATTTTGTATCATAGAAAAAGTTTTAGAAGAAGGGGATGATACAAGGCAAAGTTGTGACCCTGTGAGTGCCTCAGAGAGATTTAAACAGTGTAAGTTAACAGGCAGAGCTCCTCAGGCACAGACACCCTCAGAACTGGGTAGGTGTAAAACTATCTTCCCATCTAAGGATCTTGTAAGGTGACTCAAGCATGGCACAGAATCTCACCTCAATGCTTTATATCACCGTACTTCCCATATGTCATTGTGAATATAATGCTTCTCCTTTAGTCTGGGAAGGCCTGAAATAATGACCTGTATCCTCACAGCATCTTTATGTCTGGATAAATACTGTGCTGGTTTGGTTCTGAAGGTCATAGCCTTTGTAGCCAAGCCTTATAGATGCTGTAATCACCTGACTTCAGAGAAGATATAAAAATAATTGTGACTTCTTTTATCGTATACAATACAAATAGCATATATAAGTCTGTTTGGTTTGGCAGCCCTCCCATCTGATTTAAAACTGTCAAACTTCTCCCCTTGTGTGTAACACTGCAGCATCATACTTACATCTAGTAATACTCTTTTTGTTCAAAACAAACAGAAATAGACACTTTTTCAAGCAATGTGTACTTAAATGTGGAACATATTGCCATGCAGAGTGTCCAAAGGCAAGTTGTATGCATGTTGAGAAAATGGGAATAAAACAAATTCATTATTGAATAAACACTGAATTTAAAAAAAAGCCACCAAAGGGTCTGAAGCACAATCATCACCTCTGTGTGAGTGCCTGATCTCCAGGCTGCTAGGAACTGCAAGAATTTGCCATCAGTATTTGGTTGCTCCATTAAAATGTGATGTACTGCTGGCCACTGCAGGACTGGATGGGTATTCAGTGTGACCTCCTGCAGCCTATTCCATGTTCACACACACACTGGTTTTTTATCATACAAGTGGAAAACAAAGGCCTATGCTGATACCATGTTTTAGCAGGCAAAATCATAAGCACTATGTCCCTGTGAGGGTTTTTTCAGATATTCAGTTAACTTCAAAAAAGTTTGCTTCACAAAAAAAAAAAAAGTGAGAAACACTTAAATAAAAGTTTTTTTTGAGATTAGTGTTTGTTAAAAGGCTGGGTTTGAGTCCTGAAGAGTGCACATAGTCTTGAAAGGTTGGCATTTGTGAGGCTGCACCATTACATGCTAATAGATACAAATTTTGCCTTTGCTTGATTACGGTGAGCACTGTATATTAAACTAGGTTTGGTAAACAACTGCATTAGAGCTTCTTCATGAAGGTTTGACAGGTTGATTTATTCTGACTTGTTATCACCAAACAAAAGGATGAAGTAAAGGTCAGGCTTTGGTATGAGAGATGGACAGTCATGAGCAAAGTGCTGATCGCTGTTGGGGCAGCGCCTTCTTCTGTCACAGCTTCTGTCTCCATCTTGCGATCCAATTACATCAAGAAGAGTACAGTGCTGCACTTTCCAATTGTAGAGGCCAAGCTGATGGAAAACATCCAGCTGTGGCTCAGGGTACTGCGAGGAGTGGGCAGCTCCCCCGGCAGCGGCCCGTGGGGAGGATGCGGAGCGCGGCGCGGACGCGGCACTCGCTCCACGCCTGGTTACTTAGTGCCACCCAGTGGGCGCTGGCGTCCGCTCCGGCTGCCCTATCCGGGATCGGAGCTGGGAATATACAGATGCCTGCGGGATCAAAGCACACTGGGTTGGTAGCACATTTTTGATTTAGCTTTTTTTCTTTCTTCCTTTCTTAGTTAAATAAACAACTGAGGACTAATTATTTTCATATGAAATATATCAAATAGAGTGTCTGCTAGCTGTTACCGTGCAAAGATTCTGTTTGCATTAATCTGAGATTTTCTCCAGTGATTTCTATTTTTGGGTTTATCATGGCCTTATAGACAGCCTTTTTAAACTATTGGTAGTAAAGTATTTCCACTTTAAGCACGGTAGAATAAAGTCTCCAGAGATGTGTAAGAGATACTCTTTGTATATTTTTAATAAATAAAGCATGTTGGAGCAGACAGTTCTGTTGTGTATTTTGCAATTTATTACATTACCCCTACATTTTTATTAGGTAGCTACTAAATTAAATACTAGAGAGGACCAAAGTCATTACCTAATATTTGGAAAAAAGTCCTGTACAGGCTTTCTAGATTGCAGTGCTTTATAGCTAAAAGAATCATACTTGTGAGCTGTGGGGGTTAGGTTTTTCCTTCTCAAGAACATACCTGTGAAGTATGGCACATACCAAAATAAAAATTTGTGAACAATTCTGATGTTCAGAAGGTGGCCCATAAGCTCCCAAAGTACTGTGAATGTCAGAAGAGAGACATGTACCCCACCCCCAGCTGATAGAGGGCTTTATTCTCTGCCACTTAGAGCAGTGTTCAGAGAAGGACCTCCATTCAGGCTGTCCATTCCTCTATACTTAGGAAAGATTGGTTAGAGGTGAGAATTGTCACAGTGCAAAAATCCACTCACATAAATTTTAAATCATGACCCAACATGCAAAACACATGCCTGCAGTAGACAATGCAGTATTCCCAAGCTACAGGACATATGACACAGAGCAAAGAGACTAAGGAGATAATGTTGTTCTTCACATATCTGGAATACATCCTGGAAAATCTTTGTTGATAAGTTTATCCTCTGATGACAGCATGCAAGATAAAGTGGAACAGATATCACACTCTATGCTTGATCTTGTGGCTCCCCTTGTCAGAATAATTTGCATTATTTAGAATGATTCCTTTAATGGAAGTGTTAGGGAAAAAAAAACCAAGCAAACAAACACTGCTGAAAAATTAAGTGCTATTCACACAGGTTAAATGTAGCCATTGAAATTAACGTCCTTTTGCATATCCTATACCCTATGGAATGAGATAACTTTTTCTGCAATCCTCAACAGCTGAAATACTGTGTAAAGGAAGTGAGCATAAAAGCAGCCCTCGGAAATTAGAGCCCTAAGACAAAACTAAGAATATCTCTGACTATTACAACCAAATCCATAACTTTAAAGAAAAATGTGTGCATGTCGCTCTGATACTGCAAAGCTCTGGTACAAGATTTTATGCTCAGGAAGAGCTTAGAGCAAACTGTAAGCTTGTATACAGACTGATCTGCTAAAGGAAGATCTGTGCCTCAAATACATGCCTGTTTGCAAAGCATGTTCTTTCCCTTTTGTTGCCTTGTGACCAGGAAGATAATTTACAGCAGTTCTTTGGGAAGAGTGTGCACTTCTTCGCACTGTTTAGCCAACAAAAGGACAATTTGAGATTTTTTGGGACAATTCCACCTTAGATGCCTGAACAATCCAACAGGCCTTTGGTGGCTCAGGGACTGCAATGATGCAGCAATGTTCAGGGCCAGCATATGATATTTGGGTGTCCTAGTTTCCCAAATATGGAGTAAATTTCTCCCATTTTTATGAGCCTAAAGGAGATAACACATCAGGCGATATATTATTTATATTAACACATGTGCACAAATCTTTCCAGGAAACTGAGGCCTATCATTTGATACAAAGGATACTTATGTTTTTACCTGTAATAACAATAATTTTCATGCAAATAACAGATACCAAAACATTCAGGTTCAAGGACAGCTTTGAGATTTGCACATGTAAGCACAGATGTACACATATGGATTTCCTCTTATTGAAAATGTTGTCCAGTTAATGCTCTGGTTCATATGGGATGAAGAATTAAGAGGGACTAATTTGCATGTAAAATTCTAGGGATGTGCAGCTTCACATAATAAAATTTTGAATCATACTCAATAATAGGAATGTATTGTCATCATGTGTAAGTCCTATATCACCAGAATAACTCCCAGATATTTTCTTCATCATTGTAACATATTAATGACTTCCATAACATCTGAATACACCCGTACAACTTCAGACAACTTAATGATTTATAAGTTTGCAAAGATTCTTTTCTACTTGATTTTTTGTCTTTTGAAAAAAAAATGTGTTGCCAGAAAACTGTAAAACTTGGCCAAGTAAGGACCTCAACGTTACCTACTGCTACAATCCTTTATTAAGAATTATTATTATTATTGATAATCCTGTGTAGTCCATGGAAGAACAGCCACTGGCAGGACAAGATCTCTACATAGATGTCTGGTATCTGATTTTTCCAAATAACCTTGTCAACCAAGAACTGGCACTTGACTTGTTTCTTCAGCACTGGGTCCTGACTGTCCTTGGAAGATCCCTCGGAGAAAGTACTGAAAAACGACATTTTGTAAGACAAATGGAAGTATTTTACGCAGTTTTCCTATCTTCACAGCCCTTAGAGTTTCCTAAAAATCTGCAAGCAAAGCTAAATGATTTTTTTTGAGAGCTCAGCAATTCCTCTTACTTACGTATGTGTGAGGACAGCCTCTTAATCTTAACAAATCTTAATGTAACTGAATCTTCATCCTGAAAATGGCAATGAAGAACACTGCCTAAATCAGCACACATTTTATAAGCTAACCTTTGCAAGGCAGTAACTTGTGAATAGCAATTTCTCATCTCCCCAGCTATGCTGCAATTTAGTCCTCTGGAAAGACATTTTAGGTAAATTTACCAAAGGCAAATATAATGCTGCTGATGATATATTAGGGACTCCCAAGCTGGTTAATTTTCAGAGGCAATGGAAATTTATTGAGAGCAGTAGAACAACCTGTGCTACCGTCTGGTCACAAGATAAAAAGGTGTTTATTTTTAAAAATGCCAGTGAGGATAGAGCGTCATAATCTATTTTCCACACTATTGCACTGAGGTCAAGGAACCTTTGGTGTTGCACAGAGAAAATGCAGCATCCTGGATGCCCAGTGCTCCCTGAACACCAGCAGAGTCTCAGAGCCAGAATGGAAGCAAAAATCCCCAGTAAGGTGAGCCAGTGGGTAACTGTTCCCCTGAGATGCCTGCATTGAGGATTGTCATGTGGATGCCATACCCACTGTATACCAGTCTCATTCTTTGGGGTACCAAGAGATATAACAGCTTATGTGATAGTGAGTTTGTGTTTCACACACTTTTTTTTTTTTTATTTATAAACTTGTTTAAGGATTGTTTCCTCTGGGGAAGTTTTTAATCTATATTGGTTTAATTATATCACTGACAGTAAGTTAATTTTAGTCTTCTTGTGAACCTTTATGTGCTTTTAAGCTTGTTTTCATTTTGGCTTAAAGTGCTTTTGAAGAGACATATATTGGGCTGAAAAGAGATATTCCAAACCATGAGAGAAACTACCTACAGAAGCTGTCACACCATGTCAAAAGTATCAGCGTAACTATAAGTGTATTTCTGTATCTATATGGATAATTTCACTTCACAGGCAAGTTTCTGCTTTGTAGCAGTGACTCTATATCCAAAAATACTCCCATTTTATTTCCCTCAGGTAGCAGTGATCGGAAGCTCTGCTATGACTTATGAGCCAGTTACAAGGTTGGGAGGAAGAGGAGTGTTCATCCAGCACTTAGTAGAAAGCTATGTTGGCTACATAACTAATTTCACTAATGGAACATAAATTTTCACTAATGTATTCCCACCAGAAATATTTTAATAGGTAGCAGCTCTTTCATAACACACCATTTCTGGCTGTGAACAGCTGCAAAATGCAACGGGGCTGGATAATACCCCAGAACAACCAATCCTCTTTCAGCTCAAAGATACCCAATGCAATTATTATACATAAAAAGACCTGAAAATAGGTAGATTAAAATATAACCTACCTTTAGATAGAGCCTTTACTCCACCAGAGTGACATAAGCAGCCTGAGAGCAGGGAGAACCAAGTTCAGAGTCGCAACAGCTGCAGATAGAGAAAATACGTAATTTCTTGGGAAAGTAACAGCTGAGAAATGAAAAGATGTAACCCAGGAGCTGAACTTAATACATTAAAAGGATTAAAAATTGATATATATTCTCATATTGTTGTTATGCTATTTGCCCATGATGTAGATAACTGTAATAGATGTAACAGTTGAGTGTATGAAAAAAGATCAGTATTTGATAAATATAATTACTGCTTCCAGAATTGTGAAAACCTGAAAACCTGAAGCATCATATTGTAAACACTAATGTTGAAAAGACAGAAATTAAAAATATCTCATCAACAAATTTTCAAGCATCGCAATTTTTAAGCAGAGAGGCCATCTCCTAAACCAGACCTTTACTAAGTTCAGAAAGAAAAGAAATATCAGCAGAATATGTGTGGCAAAAGGCTTATTTTACTGCCCCTAGTTTGTGATTGAGGAAACAATATATACATAGAAATACATAAAATAAGATGCAAAAATATGTATATGCTTATTTATAAGTCCAGGGATTATAATTTACTAAATCAAATAATAGCAACAAATAAATAAAACAATAGTAATATCAAAACAATGTTACTATTGAAACATCCAGCTTCAGTGACAGCTTTGGTATCTATGTATATAAATACATCTACATGGAGCTGTATCCTCTAAAAATCTGATGTTGACAAAATTCTTGGTTAGGTGGGCGGAAGGACAGGAGAGGCACCATGGAGATTTATCCGTGTAAAACCCTAGAGAAATGCAGCCCCTAATAACATTAATATGGACCATACTGCAAACAACTGTAGTTGCAAAAATTTGGGTGACTGCAGGCTACCAATACAGCTCTTTTCTATCAAAACAGGGAGTTTAACTGTGGTGGTTTCAGATTTAAACACTCCAGAGACTTTGTTGCTATGGCAGCATCAGCCCTCCACTTCAGAAGTTCAAATATATGTGATGCCATTCAAGTCCTTCCACATGTACCCATTTCATTTCATAATAAGCTGTTGGAGAGCCAGCATTTAACCACACTAACACAACCACTGTGTTAAGTAGAGTTCAGGGTATTGCTCTTAGGAAATACATTTCACAGCATTTAGTTTGATGACAAGAACCGTGACTCATAACACTGAAGAATGTTTTCATGGCTAATAATAGGCTGCAATTAATATTTTTCCTGAAAAACAGTTTCTGCTGTTACATAAATCTGCAGATGATGATCTCAGGGACTCCAATGATATTTTTATTCCAATCAGTCAGATGGTAGAATATTCTATAAAATGGAAGTGCGTGTTATTTATACTTACGTGAGTCTTATTACTGGAGGTGCACCTTTCGTCTTCAGTGTAATCATCTCATTCCAGCCTCCCTGCAATGGGCAGGGACACCTCTCACCAGACCAGGTTGCTCAAAGCTCCACTTCACAATGTTCACTGGCCTTGAACATTGGCAGGGATGGGGCAGCTTCTCTGGGAAGCATTTTCAGTGCCTCACCACTCTCATAGTAAAGGATTTCTTCCTAATATTTCATCTAAACCTGCCCTGTTTCAGTTTAAAGCCATTTTCCCTTGTCCTATCTCTCTGTGCCCTTGTAAAAAGTCCCTCTCCATCTTTCTTGTAGGATCCCTTCAGGTACTGGAAGGTCTCCTCAGACTAACAGGTTACTGGAATTACTGGTTGTAAAGTGTTTACTTGAAACTATTTTCCAGTCATGAAGTATGTATTCCTGATTAATTAATCATTTATATCCTTAATCCTAGACATTATTTATATGAATGAAACGGGTAAGAAAGTTGCAGCCAGGATACTGAAGGACTTTCTTTTTTCCATTGAAAATAAAAGCAGATGCTGCAGTAGTCTTTAAAAGAGCTACAGAATTTGTTCTCAGGGCAGTAAATCTGACTTTGGTATCAAACAAATTTGTAGGTGAGAGAATTTGTATAAGAGAGAATAAAATCAGACAGCGGGCAAAATGTAAATATGAGCTATAGGGGGAAAATCAGTTCAGATTTCTTTTTAGTTGCAAGTTTATTGGAGTTTTTGGAAGGTGTCAATGAGCAGATGATTGCAGTTGTTCATACATACGGATTTTCAAAAATATTTTAAAAATATTTCTTAACAAAGGCATGTAAAGCTATCATGAGCTAAACCAGAAGATCCTTTTTGGGATGAATATCATGTTGAAAAATAGGAAACAAGTGTAGGAGTTAATATTCTGTTTTCACAAATATATTTTTCATGTAATTAAGTTATTGCCATTGATCTAGAAGGGGTTTTACTTGAGCTGGGCAGGGTGTTGATAAGAATAGCAACATTGATCTGAAAAACTGAGCTACTCCCACAAGAAAAAGAGTAAGCAATCTCAGGACTATCTACTTGGAAAACACACTGTGGGAGGGAAGGGGGAGAGATGTGTTAAATTTTATAATACCACAAGTAGTACAAAGAAGGGAGTTGAGGAATAGCTGTTCACTATTTCTCACAGTTTAAAAGCTACAGAATACTCAGTGGAGTCCTTTGGTGTCAGGTTTCAAAGAGAGAAGAGAAGGCTCTGGTGAGATCTCATTGTAGCCTTTCAAAATTAGTGGGGGATTAGATTAAAGGAAAGATGGGGACGGACTTTTCAGCAGGGCCTGTAGGTTATGGTTTTATGCTGAAAGAGGGCACATACAAACTAGATATAAGGATTTTTTTTTTTTTTTTAACCATTGGGGTTGTAAAACACTGGAACAGGTTGCCCAGAGAAGTGGTAGGTGCTTCATCCCTGAAAATGTTCAAGGTAAGGTTGGATGGGGTCCTGAGGAACTTGATCCAGTTGAAGGTGGCCCTGCTCATTGCAGGGGAATTGGACTGGATGACCTTTAAAGGTCCCTTGTAACCATTCTGTGATTCTAAGACACTGTCACCTTAGTGAACACTTATAAGTGAGCAGACTCCAGCAATTTGCATTGCTTGAGAAATGTGAAGGCCCTTACGGACCTTTTGAATCATTATTTGTGTTTTATTGCTGTGAATAAGTAGGTACATGCCTCTTGCTCAGTTTAATTCCACAGGCATCTTTCCACACAGCTACATATGATATGTAGGATGGATCCCAGGTTTTATTTTGTTGTGTGCATGAAACATTACAGATTAGCAAGTTCCTTTTGAGAGATTCAGAGCAGATGTTTTTATCTGGCTGCAGAGCTAAACCGAGTACAAAAATTGTTCTGAAAGGTTGAAGCTAGGAATGCGGGCGAAAAGAAAGACAGGCTTCTTTCATCCACTCTGGCTCTGTTTACCCTTCTTCCTTAAGCCAGTCCAAGAAGATACTTCTACAGTTTATTAATTTGTAACAACTATTAGCTCCTAAGGTGGAAAAATGCTGCCCCTTGGAAGGCATTAAATTCCTGATTCATCCAGCTGAGCTGCTAATGTGATCCATCTCCTGCAGTAAACAGTGCAGGGCTCACCATCACTCTGCATTCAGCCTTACCAGCCTGCTGAAGCTGTCCCTCTTGCAAATCCACAGGGTAAAGTTATCATCTTATATTGGCAGCACTTCCTCCTGTGTAGTGGGTCATGTCTAAATGCATCCAAATGCACCATCTGGCTTTTGAGTTTAGTAGCAGGTATTGGCTTCCTCTGACGAGAAAGAATTCAGTTTGAAAAACAGCCAGCACTTTGCTTATTTTGGGGTAAAACTGAGGGAAGTGCACAGATTTGTTAACCTAATGACCAAACTGTCTTTGGCAAATGAAAAATAAAAGAGAACAATGCTTGGTGTAGGATTAATCTATCTTGTGCGGTGTGTACATTAGGTCTACAGAATGATATTTTCATAGGGTATTTTCCTTATATGTTTGTGAAAAGCAGATAGGTCTCTGGTTTTGACTGATTTCCACCTGAACTTGGGCTTTCTTACTCTTTTCACTGCTTATTTTCAGTCTGGCTTTCCTCTCTTGCAGCAGAATCATGGTTTACTCTTTCCCATCTATTCTTGCACTTATTTTTAATTTAACCCCTTTTCCCATCTTATTTCTCCTCACTCTAGGTGATTCGACATTCTAGATCGTATTAATTGTTTTCCATCTCCTTTGCAACTCCTGGCTTGTGGAGGGTTTGTCCAGCCCACTGCCTTCCTTCTTCTAACTCACATCTCAGAACCAGTGCTCCTGCATTTTTCTCAGCCTGGTCTAGGGAGGTAGACTGAATTTCATAATGGTTGAGATGTACACCGAAATACAGGGGAAGGAGGAAGAGAGAAACATCCACATTCAGACTGTGGAGGCTGATCCCAGAAGCAGGCATCGTGCTTATGGGTGCAGCCAAAACCTCCTAAAGTGCTAGCATCCAATGAATACCCCAAGGTCCTGGCCTGGCATTTGTGAAAGGTGGTAGAGTGAGTTTGTGCTAAGGAACTACAGACTGGTCAGGTAAGATTTTTAACCACTGGGCAATTTTCATTCAACTGTCACACTACAATTGCTTAGAAGACGTAGGAAATGCTCAGTGGGAAGCTGGTGGGCTGGAGAGGTGGATCAGTAACCCTCTTAATGTTTGTTCTGCTCACATAACTGTGAGTGGTATCAGTAAATGAGGAGTACTTTGTAAAGGCTGCAAACCTACCTGCTTTAATAACCTCTGAAATATTGACATTAACAACTAACACTTGGGGAAAGGAAGGGAGAGTAATCTTATTTTGCTTTGTAAATCAGAGTAAATGTAGAATCTGTTGAAGAGTAGCTAATATAGGACATCAATCTCCCCTTTTTAGTCACTAGTTTAGGGCATCATTGATGTTCTGAAGCCCCTACATAACACTGCTGATTATAGCAACAGTTAATTAAATCTGGTTGGTCTGGTTTTGTTTTTTATTTTTGTTTTGGTTTTTTTCCCAGAAAGTCACCAGCGTTTTTCTAAATGCATTCAAGTGCTCATCCCTCCACAGGTGTTTTATTTTATCCGCAGAGTGAGAGCATATGCAGACACAAGCAGAGATATCCTGAGTTCCCTGGAGAAGAGGCCATACTTGTTTGTCACCTGTGCCCCAGAAAGAGAGAAGCCTGCCTTCTGCACAGCTTGAAGCAGGGACAGACCTGGTCCCTGAGTGACTAGCAAATGCAGCTGTGGATACTGCTGCAGTGCAGAGATTATGGTCCTGCAGCCTGAATAACCATCATCACAACATGACACCAAACTGGGAATGAGAGACCTGGCAGAGGAGGAAGAGAGACGATGTTATTATTTGGGGGTCAATATCGGGATCCTAATCCTCCCCCTCAACCGTATCACTGCTTTTCTTCTCAAGGGGCTTTTAATGTGGAACATGTATTTGATTTAGTTGTTAGAAATTAGCAAAAGTGGTTGAATAGTCATGCTGCCCTGTAGGTATTAGCTTAACTCACCTAGAAGATTTTAAAACAAAATTCCTTAGGTTTTCATCTTGAACAAAGGTGACTCAGATGAGGTCTTTACCCTTGGGCTGCAGATTACATTTCAGGCTGCCAGCATGCAGGGAACATAAGAACTGATTATTCCTTCTACCCGAACAATTAAGACTAATGTGCAAGGTAAGAGCTGAAATGTCATCCTAAAGACAGGCTAGGAGCTGTAATAACTCCTTCCCCTTAAGCTATTAATCCATAGGATAGATACCCAGTTTGGTCAATTATGCTAATCTCAGACAGGAGATGTCTGACCAGCCACCTATTTCATAGAATCATAGTAGGACTTTGGCTGGAAGGGGTCTCTAAAGGTCATCTAGTTCCAACCTACCTGCCTTGGGCAAGGATGCCATTCTCTAGATCAGGTTGCTCAAAACCCTGTCCAGCCTGGCCTCAAACACTTACAGGGATGGGGTAGCCACAGCTTCTCTGGGAAACCTCTTCCAATGTCTTATCACCCTTAAAGTAAAGAATTTCTTGCTTATGATCAATCTAAATATATCCTCTTTCACATTTCCCCTTGTCCTGCCATGCAGGCCTTGGTAAAAAATCAGCCCACTCCTCAAGCCTGTTAAAATCGCTCCAGGATGGCATCCCTTTCCTGAAGTGCATCAGTGTTACCACTCAGCCTGGTGCTGTCTGCAAACTAACTGAGGGTGCACTCAGTATCACTGTCCATGTCATTGTTAAAGAGATTAGATAGCATTGGTCCCAGTATGGACCCTGGAGGAACACCACCTACCGTGGGTTCTCACCTGAACATTCAGGCATTGACTGGAAGACTCTGGACACAACCACCCAGCCAGATCCTTGTCTATCTAACAGTCCATGCATCAATCCCATAGCTCTCCAACTCAGAGGTAATAGTGTTGGGGGGGACCATACAAAGGGCTTTACAGATGTCCAGGTAGGTGATATCTGTAGCTCTTCCCTTGTCCATTGATGCAGTCAGTCCATCAGAGAAGGCCACGAGGTTATTCAGGCATGATTTGTCCTTGGAGAAATCGTGTTAGCTGTCTTTAATTAACTCCCTATCTTCCATACATTTCAGCAAATCTTCTAGGAGGATCTTACCACACATGCAGGTGAGGCTGAATGCTCAGTAGTTTCCAGGGTCCTCCTTTCATCATCATTTCTGTGGACTTTTCTTGACTACCATGATTTTTGAAGTATGATGGAGAGTGGCTCAGCAACTACATCAGCCAATTCCCTCAGTACCTTGGGGTGCACCTCATCGGGTCCCACAGGTTTAGGTATGTTCAGGTTCTCCAGGTGCTCTTGAACCTGATTGACACATGAACATGTGTTCTTAAACAGCTTTTGAGGAAATAAACTACTTTTAAACTTGGAATTTACTCCCAACTCAGATAAACTCCTGAATTATTAATAAAAAAATCTTTATAGTTTTCAGATAGCAGCAGCATCAGGCTAAAACTCTAATTCTTTCTTACTCAGGAAATAGTGGTTTTCTGAGTTTGATTTCCTATTTTCTGAGTGTGTTTAAATTAGGTATTCTATCAAAATCTATGATCTGTTGAAATCTTGAAATTAACTTATTTAATTTTTGTATCTGGTAACTGCATTATAATGTCCAAAAAGGTTAAAGGAGAGAAAAAAAGATGTGGAGTTCTTAAGAAGTAATGGTATAAATACTTTTTTCATAATTTTTTCATTGTCTTATTCCTGTATTATTAAAGAAATAGCCCCAGCTGAATGTGGTGAAAATCAAGTGTGTCAAATGAAGCAATACCAAATAAATTGTAACATGCATTAGCTTGACCAAGTGGGAATAAAGGCAGGTGCTTACTATAAAAATATGGCCATCAAAATATATCATGCCTTTAAAAAACAACGAAGAGGCTTGTTAGTCTCATCATTTAGCCATAGGGAAAAATATAAACAGAGAATTATAAAGAGATTAGATCACTGGATAGAGGGCAATCTTGTCTTATTTCACTGAAAGGTTATGGCTGTAATCTAAGCCAATGAAAGCTAAAAAAACCCCTCTGTAACTAACAAGCATAATTTTTCCATGGTAAAATTCAGTTTCACTGGGGAGAACATCTAAAAATCAAAATATAGTTTTCAGGGATAAAAACCCCAGGTGCAAACATGTCATCTTAAGCACCTAACGCAATGGGATTTCACCATACTCAGAACACATTCACAGAATGCACTATTGGTTTGTAACTCTTGTGTGATAAGAATGGGTTTGTTTTACTTCTGCACAGTTTAACTCTTTCTTCCACAGAGTTTTTTAAGTACTTTCCAAACAGCTCTTCTTTCATTGGCATTTTTATCCTTTCTAGATGAGACTAGTCAAAAATTCTCAAACTTGGCTTATTGCTGTTCTTGCCAGAGTCAACAGCCAAAGCACTTGGTGTTACAGCTTTTTGTCCCTTGAAGTCAGTGGATGTGACTGCTTGCCTGACAGGTGCAGTGGAAAATCTGCACTGTCCTTTTTGGATTCAGCTTAGTGTGGAAATTTACAACTGCTCACATTTCTGGCAAACTGAAGCAGCTGAAAAAAAGAAGCTCACACTTGGATGCAGAAAATTTACTGTGACCTTATTTTGGAATTTAAAATGAAATGACACAATCTTGGCCATAAAAATTGCAGCAGTCTGCATCTGCATTCCTTCCATACAGTTTCACAAGCAGCACATACATTCTCTCCTACTGTGAGAGCAAGGCCGACATATAAACTCAGCAGAGTAATTATTATTCTCCTCCAGAATGCCACTGGCATTGATTTTCAGTCAGCACAACCCATCCCGACACCATGCATAATTTAGCCATTTTAAAGGTGTTGAGGGATCTCGAATAGGTTCACTTCCCTGTGAGTAGTGAGATTACTTCTATGCATTCCAAGTTCAGCCCTCTCTGAACTCTGCCTGAGAGTTAAGATATTAAGAATTAAGTCATTACCATAAAAATAATGATCTAGACTTCCAAGGGACCCCCTCTATGAGATGGGGATCACTTGTTTTTTCACACTGGATTCAAAAGTCTTGTTTCTGTCATTAAAAAGGAATTGTGTCTGAAATACAGAGAATGTAGGAAATCGATTCAAAATATGTAATCCAAGCATCTGGTTCAATGAACATAAAGCACCTCATTCCCAGTGAACTGCCTGGTTCAATCAATGGTTTACTCCTATGACTAACGCTCTGCACCTTTTTCTATGTGCAAACCTTCTCTTTAGAAAATCATACTAATTGAATGGATCCTTGCTAACAAAGCACGAACATTCTTTGTTTCTTGTATTTTGTGTTTAAGTTATTGACAAATGAAAAAAATACAGAATTTTACTTCTATGACCTATGCCTATCTTAGATTATCTCCTAAAATGACCAGTTTCTGATCATTCAAAGAGGAACATACATTTTTCCATTACTTCTGATAATGACTGAAATGTTGGCCAGATACCAAGAATCCCTTTTTGTACTATCTTCAGGAGGGAATGAGAAATCCATAACAATTGTCTGAACCAATAAATGACGTGCAGTGGCTCTGAGGGCACACAGAGGATTCAAGAATTATGCTCTCCCAGGAATTTGGTGGCACTCGTTCCAGTGCTAACTTGATGACCCTCTTAGGCGCTTCCATTGTCCACTAGCAATTTTATATTCAAGTGCCACTTTTGGAGCACAGGTGATCTTGGGCCTCTTTTGGAAGTAAAGGAACAGGACATAAATCTCATGGTCCTGACTGCCTTTAGATGCTCTGCAGCCTCTTCCCTCGCCATCCCAGGGATTTAGAGGCCTGTGTGTTGTAGGCCAGTGCTGATGTGGCATAACTGTTTATCCCAGGACTAGGGTGCTGTCAAAAGGGCTGTGTGGGAAAGCCATGAGAAGCCTTGTCAAGGGCCTTCCTTTCCATAGCTTGAGAATTACATTAAAGTTCAGGCACTCAGCCCTGGTCGTTGCCTGAGCTGCGCTGTATGTCAGTGCTGGTCACCTGGTACAAGCAGGAACAAAAAAAGACCCTGTTTGTGATGTCAGTCTTCACAAGGATCTCACTCCAGCCCTTTAAACTATTGCCAGGAGCACAGGGCAGAAAAGTCTGGCAATGAAATTAGTGGCAGCTGAAGCCTTGGCTTTGCTGGAAAGAAGCCTGTATTTTAAATATCCATGCTAGGAAGTTGTGTCAAAGCCAACATTATTATACCCAGTTGTGTCTGGAAAAAGACAGAAAGACAGATATGCACATAAGAAGTAGGAGCCATGAGCTAAGAAAGAAGACCCATAATGAGTTAAAATTAGATTAAATTAAGGAAAGCAAACTAATGCTTTGGAGAAAGAGAATCCTACCTATGCTTGTACAATGATAGGTTTTTGATTACCTATTACCACCAGAGAAAGACATCCTGCCGTCTCTGCATTTACTGCTTTGAAAACATTAGTGGAAAGCAAAAGGGAAATCTAATGACAGGACTTATTATGGAAGGAAGAACTAGCCAAACAGGAAGCATCATTATGCTCCAACATAAATCCATTAATAGTCTCTCTAAGAAGAGAGACTGTAACTAAAAAAAAAAAAAAAAAAAACGGAAAAAGGATGACCTTTTTCTTGCATTAGCCTTGGTATGGTAGCAACTTACATGCTTTTTGTCAATGACCTGGATATGCTTTTTAGCTGTTTCAATCCCTTTGAATCTGGATGTTGTAGCTGTGAGTGGCACTTTGTGTTGAGTTTCCAGCAACTGGGCTCTTTCTCTCCAGCCCATAGATAGCAATTCTTACAGTACTCTTAAGCCAATTCTCACAAGACTGAGTTATGATTAGTGCTAATTTTGGGGAAAAAAATCAAACATGTAGCTGGGAAATGGTTGCAGCAGTCTGTGGTGTGTCAGCTACATAAATAAATTTTCCGTTTGTTTTTCTTTTACTAGCAAAACACCATCAGGACACAAACTCATCCTATTTCATGGCAAAATTTCCAAGCCCTGCTAGATAGCCAAAATTTCTCAGAAACTCTCCTGAACCAAGTAGGAAATGAGCCCGCAAAACTAACAAATACTGGAGTTGCAGCATCTGCAAAGTTTCTGCACCAGTACAGCCTAATATTTGAAAGAAGAAGCAGCAGGGCCAGTTGTTTACCTGTCTGCCAGCTACCAGCTGGTTTGTTCCCACTTGTTAGAAATCTCAGCAGAAATACAATGCTTCTCTTGTGTTGATGCCAGAGATGTATCTTACAAGAAACAGCATCACACATGGCTGGAAAGCAAGATTAGCAGAGAAAGCCAAAGCTGGGATGGGGATTTCCTCTCATCTTATCCCTCAAATACACTGACAGCATTTGGGATCCCCAAATGCTCAGCGTTATCTACACAGACTTTAATGCCCTATATGGGCACTCCCATGCAGAACACACAAGGAGGCTGCTTGAATTACCAGGCATATGGAGCACAACTGCAATGACAATCCTTTCTGTTGGATTTGGAATTTGATTTTATTGCAAGACAAGTGTACTCAAACTAATGTACCTATGCACATTATAAATATTTTAAGTAAATACAGACTAATAATAGATGTTCCTTTTTTTGACTAGATCTTTCCCATTCACCCAGATCAGGAGTGTGATCTCACAATTTTAAAACAGGGTAAGTTTTTTCTTTTAAAATTTAAGTTAGTCCTGATTTATACAAGAACAGCAGAAGAAAGAACTAAGCCTCACATTTCCAGCCGGAAGTCTTTTTATTAAAGTTGTCATTCTAGCTTTCTCATTCCCTGTCTGTAAATTTATGTGCAGCAGTTTCAGTATTAGTCCTTATAAATGTTTGCACAGCATTGAGGAAGCTTCCAGTAGTGAGCTACCAAGCAAACGACAAGCAGGTTCCATTTTCTAATGTACAACCTGTCACCCCTCCATTAAGCAGGTCAGATTTTTTCATCATCTGCCATGCTCCATTGCACAGCAACTCTAGAGAGAATTCTAGCAGCCAAAAATGGGTATTTATGACAGTCAAAAATCAGGTAGACTTAAAAATATTCCAGGGAAAATATTCTGTAAAGGCATTACTCTGATATGTGTGATACACGGCAGGTCACAGATGTATCCTTTTTTGTTCATCACCCAGTGAGGTGTCTGCCTACATGTCCCCATTGTTATAATCAGCTTGTAGCAGTAATCAAAAAGCAGAGATACCTGTGAAATGGAAAGTAAACAAGATCTTTCTTTGTTTTTGATTTTGCCAAGGCAAATTTTCATGGCACATTAATATAATTCGTACTCTGTTGGTCCACTTAATGTATACTCAAGAGTACATCCCCTTCCTCTGGGGATGTCACCACTTAGCAAGATGCTAAAAATGTCTTGAGACAGGATCTAGCATCACTACTGCACTATTTTTTCCTCTCTGTGTATGCATGTGTGAAAACTTTGGAAGCTGCCTTGGAAAATCTACTGTACGTTTTTCCTCCAAATTATCTTTCCCCTTTCCCCCCCATTTTTTAGAACCAGGGTTTCAGACAGAATTAACTCCACATAGGGCAATTGCCTGTGTGGGTTCAGGCGAAATAATACTGAGAAATCAGTTTTTGCTGCTTATTTCTTCTGGTACTGAAGGTGGCAAATTCTACTTCCTCTGCTACTCTTAGCTCAGCAAGTGGCCCCAGGCATTTTCAGACATTGAGGGTGTCACTAAATCTGACTTCGTGAATTAGAACAGTGCAAATTAGAAAGCATGCAAATCAATGGCAAAGACTGAGGGGAAGGAACCTCAAAAAGATTTAAACTTCATATTCAGATGTCAAAACCAGGTATTACTGGATATATATAAAAAAACTTCCCCTGTGAACAAATAGTTTATATGGGAATTCAGACCTTATTCTGAGAGATGCTGTTACATCATGGAAAACATTCAGATTTAGGTCCAAAATAATTGTACCACAGTTTTAGAAAAATCAAAGTGGAAGCAATCTAATGGAAAACCTTTTT
>WEKY01006466.1:0-23421 GCA_013390045.1 Picathartes gymnocephalus | reverse complement strand
TTAGTTTGCTGTGACTACTAACCCCTTGTAAATAGCCATCTAATTCCCAAGTGTAAAGTTCTGTTGCCGAAAAGTCTCTGTTATACGTCCCAAGACAAACTGTTGCAAAAGCATGTGCTTGTTCCAGTCTCTGGAGTTTGATATACTTTCATTTCCGTATGTGTTTAAAGAAGTCACGTAGCATTTGCTCACCGGAAGCTTTACGATAGAGTAGCACTGCAGCTATTGCTAATTTGGTAGTTCAAGTTGAGCTCAAGTGTGGAAGTGGTTATTTGTTTGTTTTGCTGCCTTTTTTTTTTTTTTTTCATATAGCTGAGAATCCTCTAGAAGCAAGATTCACATATATCCAGAAATAATAGTTTGTTTTGCAGAAAATGATCATATTCTGAGGGTGTGTGTGTTCATTAACTCAGTTCTAATAACATGCAGTTACAAAAGAAACAGAAGTCCATCACTTGACAAATTAAGAGCAGTAACTTCTAAGAAAAGCTTCTAAAAGACTTTTCACTATCTCATTGTTGTGCTGTTAGTATTGGTACACTTAGAGAGTACTTAATTTTTGATAAACTGCATTTCCAGTATTACAGTAAAATAGCATATTCATCAAGAAGTGAAAGGAATTAGACTGTTGTTTTCAGAATTTTTGCAAAAATCCTAAGTACTGTGCCTTTTTCCATCAAAATACCAGTACAGTATTAGTCAAAGTTGATGACCACTGTGCACTGACTGTTATTACTGGTTACCAGCACTGTCTAAATTTTGCAGCTGTCTAGGATATCAGTATATTACAAAACTTTTTTTTTGAGAGCGATAGGTTTGTGTACATCTCCCTAGAGCAGTTGGAATGCTTGAGGTAGCTGTCTAGCTATATAAAAATATACACACCTGCTAGTTATTTTCAAATATTCGATAATGGATGTAGTAGTGACATAAAAAGAAGATTCACTCTTTTGACAGATGTCAGCATTATTCACTACATTGCATGTTTAAGAACTGCAGTTATTTCAACATCACTGTATGTTATTCTATTGTTCCTCTCTTATCCCTCTTTATTTTTTTAGTTACTTCTGCCTTGTGGGCTGCCTTATGTAAAATACATGTGTTGGTTCTGGTTTTGTGGTTTTTTGGGGTTTTTTTTTTTTTGTTGTTTGGACTCTAGCTGATGTATGTCTTTAACACGGAAATTGAAGTTCTTTCTACTAGTTGTTCTATCATCTCAGTTACAGAGCTGTGCAACAGGAGGGGGAGATAGAGGTATTAGATAGGGCTAGATAAAAGAGCAGGTGGAATCAAATACTGAAATAAATAGTATTACAAGTAAACAATGGTACCTGTACCATTTCTTAGTCTTATTTTGTTCCTGCTTTAAATATCTATGATATATTCTCATGATGGAAGAAAGCCCACAGTTGTAGGTTAAGAAAAAAAATAAAGCTTTAGTTGTACTAGGAAGTATTTCACTCAGGGTCCTTGAATAATATCAGTTGTATTCTGCAGGATTAAATGCTTTATATGGAACTAAGACAGTTAACTGTAAATGTGCTGCTTTTTTCAAAATGCGAAATTTTATTTCATTGGGAGAATTTAGGTTTGCTCAATTCTACTTCTCTTTGTGCCTTCAGAAATAATCATGAGGCTTGAAGACCTCAGCAGAGCTACCAAGGGTAAACACATGGAGGAAGACCTAACCTGTTTCTCAAAAAGTTACCATGAAGGAGACTTGGGTGTCCTTTGTTAACACAGAGTTAAATCTGCATGCTTCTGCCTATGGCCCTTCCAGTCCTAGGTCACAGCTGTCAGATCATGGGACAGGTACCAGCCTTTTGGTTTCAGACTGCATCTGGAAGTCATCATCCCCTGACTATTCAGGACTGCAGTAAGTGCACAGGCTTGCCAGCAGGCTCTGGTAATCTTAGGGGTAGGAAACAATGGAATTCATACTGCCTTCTATGGACACTTGGTTTCCTCAGAGCTGGTACCGATCCTAAATGTTTCCTCCACTGTCCACTGTTGTAAAGAGACAGATCTTCAGGTACAGGACTGCTAATTTGATGACATTATGTGAAAAACTAGTCTGGCCGTTAGTAAAGGCCTAGATAAACTGTGATTTCCTTTCCACTTTCTACTGTGTGATGGTCTGACACCTTATGTGCTTTTGTACTGTATTTAATCTCTGCATAGCTATTAATGTAGAACTGTTAGTCAGTTCATTAAAGTGTACGTGTAAGAGGTACATGAAATAAATATTGTTTCCATTGTGAACTTCTTGTTTGTACATAGCTGCAGAAACATATTTTATGAATTGTTTTGTGTTGATACTCAGGGTTCCCATGAAGAGTTAATGTCTTTCTCATCTCTGATAATTTTCTGCTCTTCAGCAGTGAATATTTGCCCTGAGAAAGAGAAATCCAAAATGAAAACAATTAATTTTAATTGTTTTCTTTCTTCTGACACCAGAAATGCTAAACAACTTCTTGTTAGGAAATTGCAGACAATATTCTGGCATTTACAAGCAAGAAGATAACAAAACCTGTCCAAGAAATTATTCCTTTTAAAATATTTTGAATTTTATTTATTTAGGTACATTCTCTGAATGGAAACACTGCCTATATCCCTCTTCTTCACAAGCGTACAGAATTAATCCAGCGCTTAATGCCAATGCAGATTTAAATTAAACCATGAGAGAAAGTAGTTCAGTGTGAATGAACTATGCTTTAGACCACAGCACAGTATGCTGATTTGGTCATTGAGTCCTTTGCTGTTTTCTGTCTTCCATCTGTATGCCCCAGAGAAGGCCCCATCTCTTAAACAGAGCTCTTTCTGGAAGATTGGGTTTATGCGAAGACTCTTCTCATTAGCTTTAAAAATACAGGTCTCGTGTCCGTAGTTCTTCAGTTGAACTGCAGTGTGAGCTCCCCATCAAGTCATGCGCTAAGACTGGATGATAAATGAGTAGCTTCTGGAGAGCGTCTCTGGAAGGGAGCAGGGCGGTGGTGACAGGTAGCTGAGCCAGGGCACTGTGCCTTCTGCAGCTCTTCATGTCAGTGCTCACGTCTGGCGAGGGCTTGCCCGCGTACTTCCTGGTGCGGGGAGAGGGGGGAATGCTCTTATCTGGCGGCTGGGAGGAGCAGATAATGAAACCCTTTGTGTCCCCCCGCTAGAGACATGTGCTTCAGCAGCAATGAGCTGTGCAGCTGCAGCCCTAGCAACAAGGGCCTGGAGAAAAGAATGAGGGCAGCTTCCCAGCTCAGGATGGCCGGAGGGTTAAGGATGAGCAAACAGAATGGGTAGCGTAGTATTTAGATGAACCTCTGTGCCTGTTATTCTTCCTAGGGATATATATATATATTTGTTTTAATTTTGACCCTTAGACTGAAATATATCCATTTGTCTTTTAGATAAATCGATGACTAAAGACTGTCTTTTGTCTAGTGCCTTTGTTGCTTTTAAGAGTCTTGATAGTGCATTTTCTGGAGAATTCACAGTGTTGTTTGGTACAGTGCAGACAGTTCATTGTCACCAGCTAAAGAGCATGAAAGAAGACAGTTTGAGCTGATTTTCTTAGTGTAGGTGCAAAAATTCCTTAAAGATGCAATGGTTTAAGAAAGGAATTTATTTTTAAAAGTGTACTAATTCAAAGGGTTATTTGCATTCTTGCTTCTAAAGTGGTTATGCTTATTGTGACAGATGTTTTCTAGAGAAATTGAAGTTAAATATTTCATTTTTAAGGTGCAGCAATATGATCTATTTCCATGGGAAGTTCCATGAATGAGTTGAGGATAACTCTACCGATGAGAATATGATAGGCTTCATTAATTACCTTAGCTGTGGATAGCGATTCACAAGCCACAGTTGGGGCTGCATGTCTGGGAGAGAGGGGGCATTTGTTTGAGGGAGAGACTGAATAATGAATACCTTAAACCAAGTGATCTGTGTCTGAGTGGCAGACAAAGAGGGCTTTGGGGCAGTGACTGATTATTCCATGTGAAAGGACCACAACCGTATCTAGCCTGCGTGCTGAATCTTGCATGTGAGCCATTGCTTCTTATTTCTCGAGAGAAAAAGGGGAAATCAAATCCACTTAGGAAGCCAGTGCACCTTGCCAGTGACGGTGCTGTTACTGACTGCATGATGCTCATCTAGTCACTGTAATGAGGACATTTTGGTTGCTTTAGTTCTGTTTTCCAGACTTCCGGCAAATGCAGTAGACACTTTTTAACAACTTTCGTATAGATCTTTCTTTGTTCTCCCTTCCATTTTCATATCTCCTAGATGCAGTCCAAAATGTTTGTCCTACAGGCTGATTATAAGTCACAGCCCAGAGCAAATGGAGCAGCAGATGTGGTGATTCCTGAATGTTCTCTGCTCAGGCCAAAAGGCTGACCTGAAGCAATTGCAAGTCCAGGACCATGTTCACTTCCACTGTCTGTGCTACACAGGCACTATTGTCCTGCACACGAACTAAGTGAAAAGCTAGAATATCATCACATTAAACTGTTCAAGCAAGATTTACTGAAGCTTGATGGTAGAGTGAATGAGTTGCTAATTTCATGGCTCCCCTTCTTTTGCTTCTCAACCTGAGCACTGAAGGTGGAAACTAAGGCAAACATGTTCCTTTTACTAGGTACAGTTGTTGACTTGCTGTAAAGTGCAGAGGGAAGGGTCAGGTGTTAAAATGACACCTCAATACTCAAATTGTAGAATTCTCTGTATTTTTTTGTGAGGGGTAGGAAAAATGAGGGAAATGTTTTGGGTTGGGAGATGATTTGGGGCTGTACTTAAATGCTTAATTAAGTAATTATATCTTGTGTTCTTTTCAGAAGTTGCTAGTGAAATCAAAGCTACAGATTTAAAGTTTGACACCCTTTTTAACAGTCCGTTTCCTTTATTTGAGAAGGAAAAACATGTTCAAGAGCAGCTGCAACTTTTATCTAAGTGCATGCGTCTTACACCTTGATCTTAACTTTCAGATAAAAATTGTTATCCCAGGCAAAGGAATTGGTGTGTGGTTTTCGAGTTTTTGTTTCCAAATATACAGTGTGAATCTTTGTCAGCAGATAGAAGAAAAATGTCTCCCACCCCACCCACACACAGAGAAGGGAAAATGAATAGTTCTACGACATTGGAGGAGATAAGACCTTTTTCAAGACAGAGAAACTTTGTATGGTAAATTGAATTGTCACCATGCAGCTGTTTGACAATTCAGTCAAAGTAGTTGCTTCTTTCATTTGAGTTTATTTACTTAAGTCAATTACACATGCAGATTCGATTGTACCCTCCAGCAAAACTCTTAATGACTCGCCAACAGATCTTTCACTGGAAAGGATTATACAAATTAAATACTATGATGTTAGTAAATAACTCAAAACCAGACAGAATTAAGACAAGTGTAAAGGCAGGAATCACATTTCTTTTTTTCTGTGATGAAGAGGCTTCCACTGAATTTTACAGCTTAACTTGTAATGATAATGGAGTGTCACAGCAGTTCTGGAGTGTGCAGACAGAATGCTAAAGCAAACCGCAAAATTTGCCAATGTCAGTATGAAAATATTTACCAGTTGTAAATACCAGTTCTGTATTTCAAAGCTACTACAATGGCTTTTTCTAAAATGTCTGCAAAGCTTAAGAGTTCAGGGTAACTGGCGACAGGGGAAAGCATCTCCATAGAAATAAAGAAAATAGTGCATCTTCTCTCAAAATAAAAAAATATCTCATTCTACCTCTTTTGTAAAAGGCAGTGGGCTAGTTTGGATTATTTTTGTCTTTTCAAAACTTGTCTAATGCCTGTTTTGTGGTCATTTGCCACAGTAGTTCTTGAAAATGAAGCTGATGTACTAGATAGTGGTTGCTATCTAAATGGCTGCAGTGAGGGCATGGGTCAAGTTCCGTTGTGTTAATTAAGACTTAGTGTGTGTTTTGAAAGGGAAGCATGTGCTGACCATGGCAGTACCAGTAAATGTAGTGGATTTGTATATTAGGAAATTCTAACGGTTTGTCTTGTTTCTCCATAATAACAGTTGGAGCCAGGATGATGCTTCTGAATATATGTTTACCTTGTGGTCTAAGGAGGTCTAGGTAGTTGCCAGGAGAAATAACTGATTAACTAAGTTTACCTGTCAGAAGAGTAGAATAAAATACCAGATGGTGAGAGTAGTGTGGGAGGTTCTGAAAAAGTGTTTCAATTCCAAGCTTAAACTTGAAAGCATCTGATCTGAAATCCATCAGGTGAGCCTTGTAATTTACTGTGCTGTCCGTGGCTTGCTTGGGTCTTGAAGGAACCTGATGGTCCTTTCTGATACAAAGAGCTGCAATACTTGTCACCACCATTTCCCTTATGGCTTTGTCATGTGCGTTACAAAAAAACTGCCTGTTGTGTTGGCTGTCTGAAAAATCTGTAGTTGATCTAGAGTAAAGGAACTTGTATTTCCCTGTTTCAAGTGGGTAAATGGTTTTGATTGATGTGAGAAACTCTTGAGTCTTCATGCTTATATTTATTGAGATTCTTACTCTATGTGGAAGCAGCATTCTTTTCATAGTGAGGCAGCTCAAGTATTACACTTCACATTTGTATTCAGGACTTTTAAAGTTATCAGCAGAAGTACTCCATGCCTTGTGATTGTTTTGGCATGAGAAATACTATGGTCAAAACATTTATTTTTTTAGGCTTCGCTTGGGGTTTCTGTTTAGGTCAGAAGGTTGGGAGCTAGAGGGAAGTATTTTGTGCGTGTATTTCATTTGCCTTCCCTACCTGTTGGCAAGCAGATATCTAACTAAAATAATGCAAGAGAGATTGCTTGGAGACAGTATGCCTCTGATCTGTATCACAATTGCTGATACTGTTTTCAAATATGTTTTCTTACAAATAATCTCATTTCTTCCCTTTCCTCCCTCCCAAACAAATTCTCCAAAGCTAGGTCTTTGTACTTGAAAGTGTTCCTTCAGTGTGGATAAACAAATAATGCCAGGTAACATGGTGGCCAAATTGAAGTGCCCACAGTGGGGAAAAGAATGTAACTTCATTGCTGTGCCATCTTACATAAATAAGATTTTATTTCACACTGATAACATCTGCTGTAAGTAGATACTATTTTGACCAGTACAGAATGTAATATTTAGTGGATCATTTTTCCTTCCCACATGTGTTCAATGGAGGAGAGAAGTACAGATACTCTTGGGGAAGAAGAGAAAGCAAGAAGTAGGTAAGAGAAATGTCTGAAGACCATGCTGGGCTAGTGTGGAGACCTGGACAACACGGAACAGAAGCAGAAGGCACAGACTCCTCTATATACAAAAGTTGTGGGAACTTAAGTGTAAAAGGAACTCCACAGCAGGAAGAACCTAGTTCTCTTTGAATGGCTGTTTTCCATGATCACTGCACAAAGAGGTGAACACAACATGAAAGGGCTGCTTGGCTTGTTATTTCTATTTTGTTTTCCAACTTTTGGCTCCTACCCCTACTGTCCCCAGAATTTAACATGCCTGCTTCACAGTGCAGAACTGGAAGAACAGAGACAGCGCAAAAGGAAAAGCTTTAGACACTGAGAATTGTGCAGCTTGACACACCTTGAGGGTGATTGTTTTGTTTGTTTGAAATACCAGCAGAAAGATAAAAGTTGCACACAATTCTAACATCAGTTTCGGCCTTAACAGCAGCATACTAGTGCAAGTATCTTGAGGAATAGGTCTCGTAGTTGGGGGGTCACTTTTCCCAAGTTCTGCATCCTCTGTCATTCTGTTATCTTTATTTCTTTGTGATTTGAGTTGTACCAGTTCAGTCATGCTACAGAAGCTAGATACATAGACGAGAACAACAGAATATTTATTAATTTTTAAAACACCCAAAACATATGGAATGCATCCATGGCAAAAATGTCAAGGTAAATTGTGAAATAGGAAAAATTACTACAAAGCCTTGGTTAATTTATTTTAAAAGAAAATAATGTGTTGTATGTCTTTAACTGGAATGTCATTCGTAATGAAAATAATAGTAAAAGGCTAGTGATGTGTGATCTCCCCCAACATGTACACCTTCCAGATGCTTATTTGTACTTCTTCCTCTATCTTGCATTTTCAAAAGTCAGGAGTTAGAGAAAATATTCCTTGAGAAAGAGGGGGGAAAGAGTTAAGGAGAGGGGAAGGGATGAGAAAGTGTTTGCGAACTATAAGGAAATGAAGAGGCATATTTTTCAGACTTAGATGGCTCATCAGAGTAACTTTCTAAGGGCACTAATGGATACTGCATAATTTGTTTTCTTCAAATGGCATTTGAATGCCTATTTTAAAAAATAAATTATACAAACAGACTAGAGGTTCAAGATCTTCAATTATTATTTTAATGTCTCTTTGTGTAGAGTATTGGTTAATGGTGTTGTGGAGGCCTTTTCAGACTGGAAGCACACCTGTCCATTTTTCACTGTTTCTGTTTCTAACTAGAAATTCCACAGCAGACTGTCTTTAATCTGGCATTTATCTACACAGTGAACTTTCAGGCTTCAGGGAGGTTTTTTTTCTGCTTCTTAGTTTACAAAGTAAAACAAAAACCCCAAACAAACCAACCAAAAAAACCCAAACAAACAAAAGAAGACTGAACATCTGGGTGAATACAAAGCAGCACAAGCATATTAGTGGGCACAAATCAACCAGTGACTTAACTATATATTTGGTTGTTGTTTTAAAAATCTACTTTCAACTTAATAATGCTTGGCAAAGAGCAATTATGCAAAGAAATGCAGTTCTAACAAATATATCCATCAGAAAACAGGTTGTTACTACTTTTTTTGGTAACTTGGGTAGATGAGGATTAGTAACTAAGGTTTCTTGCTAAACTGTATTTTGGTTTTTTAACCTGTTTTTCTTGTGCAGCTTGTCTCACAAGGGTTTTGAGTCTTATTTGTAATCTCAAGCTATGAATGTAAAGTCTGTATCTTGAGAAAAAAATGAGGCATTTTAAAATCCTTTTATGTCACATGAGAATCCTTTCAAAATAGAACACAAAATTGTGGTGACTGTCACAAAGCCATGTATCAAGAAACACTGAGAAATGAAGTGTTATCTGGCACAGTTATAGTCCTGTATTGTTGCCTATTTGTAGCAAAGACAACAAATCTTCTTTAACATTTTACTTGATGTGTACCTGGCAAGTAAGTGTTGATAACTGTAACAACTGTGTATGTGTTTTATTAATGTTACCTAAAGAACAGACTCTGTATCCATTAGGGATTTTTTAGACGGTTGTGCAATGAGTTTTGTCAAAGCTGCTGAGGATGCTGCAGAGCTTTTATAAATACACAAGACTGACATAAGGGGAATGAAACTACTAAGAGTACATAAAACTTGATAAGTATATACTCTTAACTCCCCATGTGGATACTGTAATTTTAGATGTCTAGTAGAGAAGTAGTTTTTGTGGATACTGCAGCCACTGCAATATATTCATATTATATATCCTTGCTACAGTCAGTCTTTCCCGCTTAAAGAAGCATTAAGCCTGGTCTTTTCTTAAAATTATGTTAGTTGAGGAGCAACATGTGTTACTACCAGACATTTAGAGGACCACTTGTTGTGTTTGTTCTGAGCAGTAAAATTGTGTAACTGAAAAGATTCCCTTTGAAAATAATGTGATTTTGTCATGAAGTTACCTGATCACGTCTTCATAGTTGTATTGCTAGAATGCAATGAAAGCAGATACCAAGGAGGTGTGTAGAGGTTTTTTTTTTAATCCATCACAGATTAAAGTAATCAGCAGTGCATTTTCAGTGGGTTTTTTTCACGGCATACTGCAGAGTTCTGTGAGCAGAGTACAGAAAAACTTCAGCTGAGGCACATATCTGGTGCTTCCTAAGAAAAGATGACATATTTTATTTTCGTTATGTCTGTTCATAAAATTACAAAAGATTAACTTACAGAATTCCAAAAATTAGTAGATATTTGTTAGCCTGTTGAAAGGGTATCTGTCTTTAGCATCTCTGAGCAGTTTCAATGCCCCACCTCTGTGAGAAGATATACATTGAAATCCATGAAATGGTGGAAATGTGTGTCCTTTGAACAAAGTTGTCTTTGAATGTCCTTGGCTGTCTTAAAATAAAATTGTTGCATGCCTTAGTTTCTCAGACATAGGAAGAGGTTAGAAGACTTCCTTAAAGCGTATACCTGCCATGAACCACCTGTTTATTTGTTTCTTGGTTTTAGCAATTAAACTAATTGCTGTTAAATACTAGAAATAGAACTCATGATAATCGATTATACTCAAAGATCCATATATATATATATATGCATGATGGTTTTTTTACAGTAACTACCAGCCTTTGCTGTGACAATCCTATCTCAAAATTGACATCACAAATTATATCAAAGAGTGCTGGAAGTTTATAAAGTTCAGGGAAAAAACTATAGTTTGCTTACCTTCTTGGTACTACTTCTTAAAGTTTTGGCCAAGTCTTTGAATCGTTACTGAATCAATTTTGGGTTTTTGGTAATGTAGTTTTTTAACATACCTTAAGAACCTTTTCATTTCTTCCCCCACTGAATAATGTGCTGAAACTTCCACTACTTACCTACTGAGACTGTTGTACAATTTAGAGAGGAAGAAGGAAAAAAAAAAAAAATAACAGGAAATGTTTTTTCAGTAATAGCTTTCTGGTTTTTCCCCTATACCATTTAACTTTGATAAATTTCTTAAATCTGTATTAGAGTAGTAAGGGGGGGCCTAGAGTCTGGGTTTCAGAGTATAAAAGTTCTGTTTTGCAAACCTGCCTTAGAAAGTAAGGAACCAGTTACATCAACAATGTCACTTATGTTTTGGACATAGTTATTTTTCTAGTTAAAGTTGTGTTTTATGCTTCCATCTTTCATCTGAAGGCATGACCATGCAAATAAAAACCTTCTATGTTTGATAAATAAGCTAGATAACTTCATCTCGTGTTTATCCTTTGTAATTTAACTTTGATTTTTTTAATTTATTGGTGAAAACACTGTGCAGGTCTCTTAATTGTTCTCAGTGACTGAAAATACTCTATTAACAGAGGACCTTCTAGCTAGCATCATCTAAATGAGAAATCCACATCTATGCTCAGTTTAGGCACCTCTGTCTCCCTTCAGAGCAACAGTGTCTTTCTGTGAAATTGACAGACAGGTGTCATACACAGGGTCTGACCTGGCAGCATGCTCTGAGCTTGTCTGTGCTATGTAGCCACTATTCACAAGTAAGTCTGTTTTACAATAGAAGCCATTTATGAGCACAGTGCTATTGTAAAGCATTTACTTAGGCCAAACACAAAATCTCTTAAGTCCCTATTTTTTTTGTTGTTGTAACAATTACGTGTTTTGGCATGATGCAGCTCTGATTTCTTTGTGCTGGATAGCAATACACTGCTTTTTTCAGGAGAAAAACACTTGTCAGACTAATTTTTAGCTAGGCCCTATGGCATGACTCTGCTTTGCAATTGTCACATCTTAAAAACAAAGCTAGATCTAGCTCTGGATACCCAACTGTGAACCTTGCAGAGATGGCCATGAAGGGGTTGAGGTACAAGAATGTGTGAGGGGTGAGGAGACACTTGGGGAGGGGCCATGCTCTGAGGCTGAGCCAGTCTGTGGGACTTGCAGGAGCTGGGCCCAACTCACTTTGTGTAGTCTGCTCCAGAATTCTGTCTGGTGTAGCTAACCCTGCTCTGCTTGTGCAGGTCAGCTCCCTGACGTACAGCCACGCTTGGCATCTCCAGAGGTGCCATCATGGGATGTGGATGAAGTGCAGCTCAATGATTGTGCATGAAATTACATCCCAGACTACGACATACCTACGTCTTCTTTAGGCATAGTGTATGTAACAAAGGGTAAATCTAGTCTCATACTTAGTCTGTTCTTCATTGCCTTCTTTTTCCCCCTCCGTCCAGAATACGTTTTCTGATTTCTTAGTTAATAAATTGGTCTCTAATCTGTGAATTATGTTAAGAACAGACTTTCAAAGGCAGAAGTTGTTCTGCAGGAACATGACTAACTGAAAACTAAAAGGAATTAAGGCAGCAAATGCTGTCTGGCCTTGAGCTAAATAATTAAATACCCTTATTTGGGGGAAGGGAGGATTGTGATGTGGTTCTTTGTGGGCCTTTTTTCGTGGTTAAGATTTTTTGGAAACATCTGAAGTTGTGATAGCTACTTACTAATTCAGAGTAGAATTCTCTGATCAGTCCAAGAAAATGAACCTGATAAGAAGAGCTGGGCACCTTGTTAATTTTTAATGAAATTGGGGTCTAATTAAGACTTCAGACAGCACAAGCACTGTGTTTGACTGCATTCACAACATCTGTTTCTGAACACTGGGTAGCAGAATATAGAGTTTTTCAAACTGCACTTAATTGAGAAGCAGATAACTTTGTTGTGAGTTGAGTTTTAGCATACAGGAAACATCTTCTAATAACAATAAGGTTAACAGTTTATCTTCATGGTCCCTGGATTAATTAATAAAAAAAATTATTCTTATTTAAATCCTCTTTAAAAGAGGTCGTATTTAGTAGCTGGCGTGACTCAGCTTTGCAAATGTCATGTTCTGCCTCCAGAATATAATTTTTATTGTGTGATATGAGCTTAATATAGAATGTGTTGGGAAAAAAATAATAGAAACCGTGTTTCTAGTGCAAAATATGCTTAAGAACAAACAAAAAACATTTTTGAAAAAGAGAACTAACAGCAGATGTGCATCAAAGCCCACTGGCTGAAGTACTGTAATGAGAATGAATGACTAAATGTAATACAGGTGAATCAGATTTTGTTTGTGGGGAGAAACTTAGTAATCTACATATCCATCTCTTCTCTTCTCCAGCTTTTGAAAACATGAGCTACCTGCAGTGACAGTGCTTGCAGAGGTTTGTAACATCCACAAGGCTGTACATGGGGGGTGTATGAGGTCCCTGAGACTTCACCCCAGGGCTTTCCTCCTGGGGTGAAGTCTGGAGCCAGCTGGATGCCCAAAGGCTGCACACACCCACCCTCTTGCAGCCTTGGCCAAGAACCTGCTCCAGATCTTGCCAGTCTACCTGTTGATCTGGTTATTGTCCCCTGCTGTCACACAGCCCAAATCTTAAACAAACCAAATGCTTCTGTTTCACAGAAAACTTTCAAGCTAGTGGTGAAATAGACACAACCAAGAAAGTTGTTATCTTGAGGGCAGGCAAGAGACCAGGTGCTGAATCCAGATGTATCCTGGAAAGTTTCTCTGGCTGTGTTCTGAGGAAAAAACCAGAAAGTGTCCAGGTGTAATGTCTCAATGCTCTCATGCTTATTAGTGTAACTTACAGAACATACTTTGCATCACAGAGAATAGAGGGTTATTCAGTTGGTAAATCATATTTTTCACAATTCATTTCATAGGAATGTGTTTTTGACAGTTTAAGAAACTGAGGTTTGGTTGAATTTTTGTTTTTATTTAAAAAACCCCTCAAAACTCAGAGTGTAGAAGAGCAGTTTTTTGTAGTATGAATGCATGTTTTCAGCATGTTTAAATACATTCTGTAATGGGCTCTTGGATAAAACAGGACAGTTTGTGACATATGATAATCTGCATTTATTAGTGAATTGTTGGCAGACTGAATTTACATCTGTCGAATTATAGATAGATTATATATATTGAATATCTGTGAATATGCCTGGTTTTAAGAGTATGTTGCTTGTATTTTCTGTCTACTGTATGACAGTACAATTTTGAACTTGTTAATATAACTAGGAGTTCAGTGCAGAGTTCAAATAGTGTCATCCTGTAGTTACTTGGTGTCAGAGTACACTTTTCACATTGCTTATTTCCTTCCTTGTAGTGATTAGCTAAGAATTGAAATACATAAGATTTCTTCCATATTTAGTGAACAAGTGCTGCAAGTTGTTTATAGCTTTGTTAGCAGCTTTCAGTTTCGGGAGCTGAAATGAATCTGATTAAGACTGATATGAACAAGTTAGTTTAAAGCTCTTAGAAAAAAACGACTTGTAGCCTTGACACCTGTATTCTAGGTTTTCCTCTCCCTGAATACCTGTCAGCGTGGGTAAGCCATACACCCCAATATGTGAGTGTTCCCTGTGAAAGCCAAACCATTTGAGGTTTGCAGTGGTTTTACACTGGCTGTAGAACCCCAGGTGAGTTTTACTATGCCACTGAGGGCGTTTCCCAAATGGACTTTTTTAACAGTAATGGTCTTTTTGTTGGGTACACAGGGAGGGAACACAAGTCAGTGTTCCTTGGCAAGATAGGCAGCTCGTTTCTGAGGAGGCAATCTAGTTTCCTTTGGGTTCAGATTGCAGAACAGCAGTAACTGTTCTGCTGAGAATATGTACTTTGTTAAAATGTTTCTGGAACATTTTGAAACTCCCTTTTTGTATAGCACTTTGTTTTTTAAGTAGGTCAATAATCCTGGTGTCTTCTATGAAATTGCATTTAAGTGTTGAAAATTTGTACACCATGTATTTTTATTTTAAGCTGACTGTATATACTTATTTTTCTGCATATGTAGGAAAGATGGCATAGTGTCTTTTGGGTTTAAAATGGAACATCTCTACCTGGTTTCCTATTTTATTTTTCTAAATTTTAGTAACTTATAATAGAGCTTTATTTGGCAAAGGTGTTCGTATTGTCCAGTGTATAAAATGCCATGTGGACTAAGAGAAGTCATGGTTATAATGTTAACTAAAAGGCTTTTATTAGTGATAAATGGTGATCAAATTACTGTTAATCAGCGATTGAATGGACATTAAATGGTAATCAATTAAGCAGTAACTGAATGCAAACTAAGCAGTGATTTAAAGCAGTTTTCAAGAAAGGTGAGAAGGACTGTTAACTACAGGCCTGTCACTCCCATTTCAGCACTTGGTATGGGAGTTACTGAAATACATCTTAAGGACAACTCAGTCATTGGTCACAACCAGCATGAGTTCATGAGGGGAAAGATCTGTTTGCCAAACTTAATTTTCTTTTATGAGGTAACCCACCCTGTTGACCAAGGGAAGCCAGTTGATGTAATCTTTTTGGATTTCTGTAAAGCTTTTGACACTGTCTCACAGTATCCTTCTGGAGAAAATGTCCAGCCCACAGCTGGATGGCTACATCATGTGATGGGTGAGCAACTGGCTCATGGGTCAGGCACAAAGGGTTACAGTGAATGAGGTGACATCAGACTGGTGACCTGTCACTGGTGGGGTTCCATGAGACTCCATCTTAGGGACAGTGCTCTGTAGTGGTTTAAAAAAATGGTCTGAATGCAGGTGTTGAGTAAGTTGCATTACGTGAAGTAACTTTACCAATTATTCTAAATTAAGAGGAGCTGCGGACTCACTTGAGGGTGGAGAGGCCCTGCTGAGAGATCTGGATAGACTAGAGAGCTGGGCAATCACCAGCCGTATGAACTGTAACAAGATGAAATGCTAAATTCTTCGTCTGGTCCAAGGTAATGCTGCTTGAATATACAAACTGGGGAGCATGAGTCTGAAAAGCAGCCATCCAGAAAGAGAGTTGGAAAGAGATCTGGGGCTTGGTTTTATGGCAAGTTGAACATGAATGTGAGCCAGCAGTGCCCTGGCAGCCAGGAGGGCCAACCGTGTCCTGGGGGGCATCAGGCACAGCACTGACAGCCGGGCAAGGGAGGGGATTGTCCTGCTCTGCTCTGAGCTGGGGCGGCCTCGAGTGCTGGGGGCAGTTCTGGGTGCCACAATTTAAGGACATAAAACTGTTAGAGAGGGAAGGGTGACCAAGATGGTGGAAGGTCTTGAGGGCAAGACTTCTGAAGAGTGGTTAAGGTCCCTTGGTTTGTTCAGCTTGGAGAAGGGAAGGCTGAGGGAGTGACCCCATCACAGTCAGCTCAGGTTGGTTCTGTTAGCTTGTGGTAAGGCATGACCTAGATTCCTTAGTTCTGTGAAGATACGGCCTAGCAGAGTTCTGCACAGCAGCACTGACCTCAGTCAGACCTTCTTGTTGATGATGTCTGAAGCAAAACACTCTTCACTCAGAATGCGTGCATCCATCATGGATTTGCCAAACAACAAACTTGATCTGCAACCAAAAAATCAGTAAGAATCTCTCTATCAGAAAATGAAAGTCAGTGAGGATTTTCAAGATTTTGTTTGTAGTTACATTTTTTTCATACTCCGTGAAGGTAAATATTTTTACCAGTGTAAGCAGCAAGAGCTCTCGGTGGTCAAGTACGTACTTTAAAGAGTAAAGTAAATACTCCAATTCAATATTAAGGATCATTTGCAGTTAATTTCAGCTTGGGAAAGGGAGAAGCAAAAAACAGTAATTCCTTTTAATTAATGTGCATTATTAATGTGCATTATCTGAATCAAGCTGAAGTTTGAAGATAGTCACAAAAGAAGATATTTTGGGAATTACAGTATTTCCTCTATGATAAACAACTTGTATAGGTACTGGTGTTATTGCTACTAATGAGGAATGACTCTGTGCATGTGTTAGTGCAAGCAACTGTGGGTATATAAAAATCCGAAGAGTCTCTCTTTTTTCTCCCCTTTCTAAATTTCATTCTCTTTTGAAAAATGAGTGGTCCTTCTAGCAAAAAACCAAAATGTGCGTTGACCTGAAAAATGTTACTTCATACTGACTGCAACTCTAATGTATGAATTTTTTTTTTTTTACCAGGTGTCCCTAGAAACTTTTTTCAGTTTGTAGTTGTTCTCCTTAGTATAGGCTGGCTGGCTGACGTTTGTAGAGGTAAAATTTTGTTAGCTTTCTGGTTGGTGGTTTTCATACTTGCTGGATAGAGCAGGAGAGCCTTAGCCATCAGAATGAAATACTTTATGATTGCTGCAGTTACTAATTGTAGGTTGTGTGTAGCTTCATATGGACATGTGCATGCACATGCAGTTATAGTATTTAGTGGGTTTCTTATGTGTAGAAGTGGCCAAAAGCGGTCATCTGTGCTGTGGAAGCATAGAAGCTATGTGTGTGTGCTTCTGAGTACCTGTATTTCAGTTCGTTTTCTTTGCACTCGTTTAAGTGTTACAGAATTAGGACACTCTTATATGAAGTACGGCATACTTAAATTATGGTACTTGGACCAGATTTCTTTGTTGCTATAGGTATGTCTAGATTTTCTTTTGCCTTACGTGAGTTAAGAAATGTCTGGAGGCAGGGGAAGAAAACATTTATTGCTGTACACTGCTAGAAAAGGATGAAATCTGACCCTCCTGTCTAGGCATCACTTTGTGCTGTGTGTTACAGAGTAATGTGCTAGCTAATCCCTGGCTATTGATGGAGAATAGGAAAAAGCCAAGCATTTTACCAATTTTCTTCTTCTCCACATGGTCTGGTCTGAAACCACAGATAATGCTATGGTAAGGATTTTTACATGAATGCAGATTTCTCACTAGAACATTCTTTATGAGACTTGCGTTGTGAGTCTACTGATGCCCCTACCCAGGCTTATCTTTAGAGTGAAATCTGAACAGGCCCAGTTAGCACTTGCCACTTCTCACAAGTTCTGAAATTTCTTTACTTTCTGGTTCTGCCATATGCCTGAGTTGCATCTTGCTTTTTCTGCCTAACTTGGGTGGTATTTCTGCACCATTTTCTATCTGAAAATGGACTTCATTTAAAGTAAACTGAGTGTTTAATACATTAGTCTCAAGTGTCTAGTCAGGAAAAACTGATAGCACTTCAGACTAGTCAAAGCCTAATTGAGACTTGTGTGTGTGTGTGGTCCTTGTGTGAGTGCTCTTCAAATGAGCAAAGAATAATGGTGGTAGAAGCTGAAGCCAAGAGATTTCAGCTGTATTAAGCAGCAGAGTGGTCATTTAAGTGAGTTCTGAAAGTACACACTGGGCAGTAACAATAGACTGTACTGCTGCCTGGGATTAGGTGTGCTTGAAAAAACGGACTGCATGAACTCACAGGCCTCTGCGTACAGCTTCTGTGAGTACATACTCCAAAAGTCCTAAATGCCACTTCTACTCTAGAGTGACCCAAAGTGTCTTTGCAAACGTGATTTGTCTTAACTTTAAAATTTATTTAAAGTGCCCACATACGGGTGCATACACAGGGTTCAAGTCATCTAAATGAGCTAATAATAGAGAAATTATAAAAGGGCTAGAGAACAAATATTAATAACTGGTAACGCCTTAAATGCTAGCAGATTAAAAATAGGCAGTTCTGTCGCACTTTGAACAAAAACCTACTTCTGTTGTTTGCAAGCCGTGGAACTGAAAGCTAAAGCAGAGACATCCTGCTGATGCACTATTCCCAATTGAAGCATGTATTGCCACATGCCAAGGAGGACTTGAACAGAGATGATTCATCTGGCTTTTCAAGCAGGCGGACATGAATCCCGGGTAACTGATTGAGATTGACTTAATCCAGTCCCACAAAATGTGAGACTGCTTTTGCTTACTGCACTTGGTCTGTAATTGTTTTGTACTTGATTGGGAGGTGAAGAAGTGATGTCCAGGTATTAGATAAGTTACTTGTAAGTAAGAATTGCCTTGTTGAGATTTAGGCTTTGACATTCTTCTGTGATCTCAGACCCAGGGGGAGGTTGACAAAGCCTGGGGAGAAGAATGTGCTGTTGATAGTGGACAAAAACAAAGCAGAATTTATGTGCCACAAGGACTTTTGGCACAACTCCTAAGATAAGGAAGAAACTAATAAAGCAAACACAACAACTGTGCCGAGACCAGCTCCTACTGGGTAAAAAGTAATTCTGACAGAGGGAGAGTGGGACCACCACCTCACAGCCCACCAGCTAAAGAAACCCACTGACTCAGGAGAAAGTCTGAGCATGAAAATCATTTAAGCAGTAGAAGGTATGATACTAATGAAAGAGAACTGTGTAACTTGTAGCCAATTAACTGTGATTTCTTTGTTTGCTGAAATGTACAAATGGTGTAAAGTTTTGATGCTTGGGGAGCCAACGTTTTGTGGATTGCCACCTAGCTCATACTTTACACAAACTAGAATAAAAAAATAGAGATCCCTTGTCTCAGTGTGTAAATTGCCACTACGCGCCAGGCGTTTGGGACAACAGAAGTGACAACAATAATTTACTGAAGTGCATTAAAATATTTTTAGATGCAATGGTAGACTTGTGTTGCAGTGCAGTAGCTGGTTAAAATCTGCAGTAGTGGTGTGCCACAGTGACATCTTTTTTGACATGTAACACTTACTGTACTGGTAAGAGTTTGCCTCTGTGAACTCTTTGCATGTTTAATGACCTTTTCTTCTCTTGCTCACACTTACTACTTTCCTCTGTCCCTAACTTTCCTTGGAAATTGCTCTGATGTGTTCGTTTTCTGTGGAAAAAAGAATGTTATAAATGCTGTGTGTAATGCTTTTTATCTGCTGTCATACTAAAAACAGGTGTGGGTCCCTTCAGTGTCTTGTATGATCTGCCATGTAGTATGTCATGAGCATAGACTGTTCTGTTCTCTCTAATGCTGCACTGTTTTTAAAATGGTGGTCTCCCTGGATACCAATGTTGAGGATTCCCTATCATTACTGTAGAAGTAACAACTGGGCATTCTTTGGGAAGGTTTGTCTGTTTGTTTGTTTGATTGGGGGTTTCTTTCTTTCCATTCTTTACAGAAATGGTATGTTGTTTCCCTTGGACCATTACTTTACCCTGTTTGTTTTTTTCCCCCCTGACTGGTATTACCTGTTAGAAGTAACAAGGAGGCCAGCTGAGGAAAGCATTGTTTTTCCTTCAGTAGGACTTGCCACTTAAGAGGAAAATGTTATTGACTGATTAAAACTTTGTCTGACAGCAATTTTTTTTATGCAAATAGGAAGTCAGTATGAAATCAGATTTTCTAAACCATAGGAGTGAGTTCTCAAAGGCTTTTCACTTGTTCTTCACTGCCTGTTCTTGTAGATAGGGCAAAATATACCTAGACTATGTCTTAGGCAGGACAGAGCATTCTTACTTAGTCTTTGGTTTGCCTTCCTGTTATTTAGTAAATAATTTTGGATGATTAGTTTTCTGTTAGTCTTTCTGTGTTTTCATAGTGCAGAACTATTAGATGTTCAGTGCTGTGGTGTCGAGAGAAGTAGGTTCCCATGGACATGTAAGTGTGGGGAATAGTGTGAGCTATGAGTTGGCATTGAACCTATACATATCAAAAGTAATTTTTAATTAAAGACTGAAGGAGGCTTTGAAATGGAACTGGACATGAAGAAGTTTAATGTGATACTAGTGTGATACTGTCTCATTTGTTGGTTCCGTGCACAAAGTAATAAGGACCTTTCAAGGGCTGGATCCCTCAGGTGAAATAAGTAAATGTAACTGAAGGGCTACAGAGCAAAACTCAGGCAGTTGCAGATGGGAGTGTAAAAAAAAAAAAAAATTGTAAAGGTTTTTAAAGGCTTTCAGCTTTAAGATCACAGCTGCCACTTGCAAATGTGTTTACTGTCACACTTGGTGAGCTGTTCTTTCCTTGACAGAATTGTGTGCTTTCCTGTCCTGCTGTCCCCTTCTTCATAGCTCCCTGTCATGCTGTCAGCAACCTGATAAGAAAAACCTAGAATTGTCCTTACAAACTTGCTGTGGTTTCCTTCCTGTATCTTTTGCTGCCCTCCCATGTATTATTCCAGGTGCGTACATTTATTGCAGGGGATCTTGTGATGGCTTCTTTCAAACTGAAAACACAAAACCTGGAGGTGTTCCAGTGAAAGATGTGGTTGTTCCTAAAGCAAGACTCTGTACTATTAGAAGCAATTTTAAAAATCACCCCATCTTTCTCCTTTAAGTAAGCTGTAAATAGTAGTACCTTTATCCTATTCCCCTGTTTTCATCAGTCTTTGAAGCCTTTAACTCAGAAGCAAATTGCTCTTCTAATAGCTTATATGCAAAATAGCATATTGTTTATTGCTATTAGTTGGTGTTGAGCTTGATTTGAAGTACAATCTATTTCTAAACTTAAGGAAATATACTAATGAAAACTATTTCAGTATTAATAGCGGCAAACAATAAGAACTGACTCCAAATGACCAGTAATCCCAAAATAAAGCACTATAGACTTGAATAACAATGTGCAAAACTGTATCACAAAGACATGAATAAAATAACCTTTTTACAGAGTCGGGACATACACATTCAGGGTTTGAAAATGTACAAGAAAGTCTAACTCAGACTTTGAAGAAGATTGTTAAATGTCTTGAAACTAAACCCTAAGGCACTTGGGAGGGGTTTGAGGCTGAATCGATACGGGAAGATTGAGGAAATGAAAAAAGGATTTCAGCCTATTCAGGCTATATTGATGGTGAATGGTGTCTTTTGTGTGGCAACAGTTATTTGCAGCTCAAGTTTCTCAGGATTTGAAAGTGCAAAACATAATTGCTGCACTAAAATCAGTGTCAAAGTCCCCAGAAGTGTCTGTTCTGGTAGTGGGGAATGGAGGGAGAGCACTTCTCTAAGTGCAGTGCCCTGATGAGATAAAGTTTTTGATACAAAATTTATAAATAGAGGCAACTTTCTCTGTAGGTTGTCTTTGTTTAAAACCGCTTGCTTCTTGTAGATAGTTTTATTTCGAAAAACGAGGGTGGCAAATGAATAAACACCTCTCACTGCTTTTGAGAGCTGGAGAGTGTCCTCCAGCTGCTGCAGCTCTAAGTGTATGTAAGTGTGCCCTAGCACAACCTCTCTCTTGGTTTGGACACACCTTAGTCTTCTTCCCCACTCATTTCTGGTTGCCACATGACTGTATTTAGTCATTATCAAGAGGCAATAGTGTGGCTACAGTAGAAATTTAAAGTGCAAAACGTGAAAGAAATCTTAAAAATACACTCAGAAATGATAATTTTCCACTTACAACTTGCAGGATTGTAAGAAATGATAGCTTTTCAAAGCCTTTAAGGCAAAAAATCAGATCAAAATACCCATGTATTTAATGGAATGAATCTCCTATAGTTAGAATAACTCTAAGGTTTTTTCTTATGAAGTACTTGAGACTAAAATATTAGTAGTGGGCTTGGTTGTGACTTTGTGCCTACATGGGTTTATTATGGCACATCATGTTATGTTGTGACATACCGTGACATGGTATACTTCCGACTTTTTGTTCATGATTTCCCTTTTTTTTTACCCTTTTTTCCCTATTCTCCTTAAATAGTAGTCTGTGCTTTGGAGCAAGCCTAGTTAAATTCAGATGCTAACACCTGTAATTTTTTTTTTCTCACCCTGTGGTTTCCTTTGCTTCAAGTGATTGTCAAAGAGCGTTGTTACCACACTTCCTGTTTAAAGCCACAGTGAACGGTATACAGTCAAACGACATAGAAACTTCTCCCTTAAAAGGAACTGTATAGGTGCCTTTTTAAAAAGAGCAGGTTGTTCTCAAGCTGTATAATTTATAAGTAGTTCCATTCTAATTAACTCTCCACAACATAGTGCGTATTCCTGTTTGAATCAGTTAAGGTAAATGCTTTCTAACCTGCTTTATATCAATAAATGTGAAAAGCTCAGAGGGAAAATTGATGTCTTAGTTTACCTTTCCTCCTTTCCTCCTCTGTGTATTTCTCACAGAAAATATAATACTGCTTTAGTAAGAAAAATGGATGATACTGTAACAGAATGTGCTTTTCCCACCATTCATTAATGCAGTGCTTGCACTTACTGCCTTTGTGTCTGGTATTTAACAATAAGCAGTAGTTTCGGTTTTTGCATTAGACCAGCCACTGTGGAACAAACCTTAGAGTAATGAAAATTACCTTATTGATGTTTCACTTTATTTTTTAAACAATGTATTATTTTTAAAATCTTTATTTATTCATACTTAGAATTGCTATAAATGTTATGAAATTGGTATCGTATCTAAGGTATAAAAGCCTTAAAATGCAGCAAAGTTGTTCAGCATGATGTGTGTTTTCTTAATGTGAATCATCCACTCTAAGCGAAGTTGCATTCAGAGTTCAGAAAGTTTACATGGTAAAAGCAAATCAGTGTTTCAGCACTCATCACTCTGATAAATTTCTGGTTCAGACAGAGTAATTGTCTTTTCAGTATGAGCTCTACAGTGTTCTGCCACTCTGAGCACCATAAACTGAGCAAAGAGCAAAAGCAAAGGGTGGCGGAGCTGTTACGGTGAAGTGTGTTCTTCAGCCTCTGCTGTGCTCTCCATCTGGCAAGTCTGCGCAGACAAATGCAGCAGTGCTGCAAACGATGCCATGTCAGGGTGGTGAGACGCTGGCACACGTTGCCTAGAGAAGCTGTGAATGCCCCATCCCTGACAGTGTTCAAGGCCCTGAGTAACCTGGGCTGCTGGAAGGCCTTCCTATGGAAGGGAGGCTGGAACAAGGTGATCTCTAAAGTCCCTTTCAACCCAGACCGTTCTGTGATTCAAGTCCTAATCCTGTGAAAAAGCAGAGAAATAGCTGTGAAATACTGCATGTATTTTGAGACCTCATTAATTTCAGTTAGGCTTTGGGTGCAGTTCAAGCTTTGCAGGAAC
>WEKY01006465.1:6308-17466 GCA_013390045.1 Picathartes gymnocephalus | reverse complement strand
GTTAGAACCCAATAGAACCCAGTACAGCCCCGCATGGGCCACTGGCACCCAGTACAGTCCGGTATAACTCAGTGCAACCCAGCAGAGCCAGTATAGACCAGTACACTCCAGTATAGCCCNGGGAGAGGGGGGCTGAGGCCTGGGTGTCCCAGGGACCCACCAAACTCTAGGGGGCTGCACCAGGGGGGTGACCCAGCTGTGTGGCCTCGTACCCCTGCCAGCCCCCCGGGGACCCCTAAATCCATCCAGGCAGGGACCTCCCCCACCCACATCACACGGAGGTGGGTGGGGCAGAGGTGACAAAAAGTGATACCCCAAACTTCCCTTTTCTAACCCCGAAATCGCCCAAAGCGGAGGCAGTGGCACGGTGGGAACTTGATGGGGACGTGGGGGTCCCCAGTATCCCTGGAGACTGGGGGGTGAGGGGTCCTTGGGGTGTGTGGAGGTTCTTTGGCTCTGAGGGAAGTCCCTGGGCCCAGATGGGGGTCCCTGGGGTGTGTCTACCTGGGTTGTGGATGCAGGGGTCTCTGGGCCCTGAAGGGATTCCCTGCAGTGTCTGTGTGGATTCCCAGGGTGTGGACAAGGATTCCTTGGACTCTGAGTGAGGATTCTGGCATTCTGGTGGGGGTCTCTGGAGTGTGGATGAGGGGTCCCTGGGCCCTGAGTGGGGACCCTGGGGTTTGGGTGGTCTCTGGGGTGTGGATGAGGGATCCCTGGGCCCTGAGTGAGGTCTTTGGGATGGTGATGGGGTCCCTGGGTTGCGAGGGGGATCCCTGAGCCCCAAGTGTGGTCCCTTGGGTCTCGAGGGGGGTCTCTGCGGTACCAAGGACATGCCTCATCCCACTCTCTCTCCCACAGCATCCAGGATCTCCCCAGGGTATGTCAGGATGCGCACCCCACTGCTGGTGACGCTGCTGACACTGGTGATGGTGCCTGCAGGGGTCTCTCCCTATGGCTTCCGCAACTGCATCCAGGCACCACGGGACCCAGGGTTGTTCCGCTGCATCCAGCGCTTCCTGAGCACTGTGGCGGCTGCAGTGGGCGACCTCCCCTCCACTGCCACATCCCTCAACCTCTCTGTCAACACCTTGCGCCAGGTGCCCCCCAGTGCCTTTGCCCACCTGCCACGACTCTACACCCTGGATCTGACCCACAACCAGCTGGAACTCCTGGCCCCAGGGGCTTTCTGGGGACTGTCTGCACTGGTCCACCTAGACCTGGCCCACAACAACATGTCAGTGCTGGCCACAGGTGTGTTCACTGGGCTGGGCAACCTGAGCACACTGCGGCTGGACCACAACCCACTACAGAAGGTGGCCCCCAGGGCTTTTTGGCCACTGACCACACTCAGCACACTCTGGCTGCGGGGTGGCCGGCTCAGCATGCTGGAGCCCCTGGCCATGGCTGTGGGGCATCTGACACACCTGGACCTGCTCGACCTGTGTGGCAACATGCTGTCGACACTGGGCCCAGGGCTGCCACCCATGCTGAGGGTGCTGCACCTCTGCAACAACTCCCTGGGAGCTCTTTCAGGGGCAACCCCTGGGGTGATGCCCCCAGGGCTGCGTGTGCTTGACCTGTCCTACAACAACATCTCGGACCCTGCACGGCTCAATCGCCTGTGCCTGCACAACCTGCACAACCTGACACTCCTGCACCTGGCTGGGAACTCGCTGAAGGTGTTGCAGCTGCTGCACATGGCTCAAGTCTCCCCACGCCATGTGGATGTGTCAGGGCTACAGCTAGGCATAAGGGGCTTGGAATACCTGTGCCAGCAGCTGGCAGGGCCACAGCTGCAGAGGCTGCGGCTGCAGGGCGTGGGGCTCACAGCAATGCCCAACGGGGCTCTGGCCAAATGTCCAGTGCTGGGTGCCCTGGATGTGTCTGGCAATCGGCTGCGGCGATTGGGCTGCATAGGGCGGCTGCTGAACCAGGCGCAGCATGCGGCACTGGGCGAGCTGGTGGCTGAGCACAACCTGCTGCGGCGGCTGCCATCGTGTCACGGGACCCCAGTTCTGCACCAGCTGCACAATGTGTCCCTGCGCTTCAACCGCATCCTAGTGGCTGCTGCGGGTGCCTTTGACAACACACCAGCACTGCGGCAGCTGCGGCTGGATGTGAACGGGCTGGCACGGCTGGACCGTGCAGCGCTGCGTGGACTCTGCAACCTGCAGCACCTGCGCCTTGACAACAACCTGCTCACAGACCTCCTGCCCGGCTCCTTTGCTGACCTCCACCAGCTGGAAGACCTCAACCTGCGCAACAACCGTGTGGCCGTGCTCTTCCCTGGCGCCTTCAAGGGCCTTGACCACCTGCAGACCCTTGACCTGGGTGGGAACAACCTGCGGCACTTGGCAGCCATGGCATTCCAGGGTCTCCCGCGGCTTTGCCGGCTCTACCTGGACCGCAACCGGCTGCTGGAAGTGAGTGCAGCAGCATTCCGGCCAGTGCAGGTGACACTGGGCGTGCTGGACCTGCGTGCCAATGCGCTGCGCTACCTGAGCCGACACCTGCGGCAGCTGCCACCTTTCCGCTACCTGCATAACCTTTATGACCTAAAGCTGCAGGCTCAGCAGCCATATGGGATGCGTGTAGTCCCACAACACTTCTTCCAGGGCCTCAGTGCCTTGCGCTCGCTCTACCTGTCACAGAACTCGCTCTCGGCCATCCCCGCTGATGCCTTCGATGACCTGGCACAGCTGCAGTACCTGACGCTGGCTGACAGCAATGGCGGGATGGGCAACCTCCCTCCTGGCATCTTCAAGAACCTGAGCCAACTGCGCAGCCTGAACCTGGAGAGTGCAGGACTGCGCAGCTTTGGCCCTGAGGTCTTCGGCAACCTGACGCAACTGAAGGAGCTGCACCTGGCCAAGAACGAGCTGCATGTGCTGGATGTGACTCTGACCACGCGCCTCCCCGCCCTGCGCTACCTGGACCTGCGCAAGTGCCCACTGAGTTGCAGCTGTGCCAATGTCTGGCTGCCTGCCTGGCTGGTGCATGGGCCCGTGCAGGTGGTCTACCTGTATAACTACACCTGTGGTGAGATGGGTGGGGCCTCCACATACCTGCACTGCTTTGACACACATGTGTGCTACCTGGACATGGGGCGGTACCTGTTTGCAGGGATGGCACCGACTGTGCTGCTGCTGCTAGTGCTGCCACTGCTGCACCACCGCGGGTACTGGCGGCTGCGGTACCAGCTGTTCCTGCTGCGTGCGTGGGCACGTGGGCACTGGCGGCGGGAGCAACGGCGCTACACCTATGACACCTTTGTGTCCTACAACTCTGGGGATGAACGGTGGGTGCTGGAGGAGCTGGTGCCTGAGCTGGAGCGCGGAGCCCTGCGGCTCTGCTTGCACCACCGTGACTTTCGCCCCGGCCGTGCCATAGTGGACAACATTGTGGACGCTGTGTACAACAGCCGGCACACGGTGTGTGTGGTAAGCCGCGGGTACCTGCGCAGTGAGTGGTGCTCACTGGAGATCCAGATGGCCAGCTATCGCCTCTTCGATGAGCTGCGTGATGTCCTTGTCCTCATCTTCCTCGAGGACATCCCTGAGGCTGAGCTCTCGGCCTTCCACCGCATGCGCCGTGTGCTGTTGCGACGCACACACCTGCGCTGGCCCCCCGAGCCCCCTGCACGGCCCCTGTTCTGGGCAAAGCTCAGGTGTGCCCTGAGTGGGGGGGAAGAGGAGGAGGAGGACAGGGAGAGGGGAGTCAGGGAGGAAGGGTGCCCTGGTGCATCCGGGACGCCCAGGGAAGTTCTCCCTCAGGAAAGCAACTTTCTGCCCCAGAATCACTGTTTTTTATCTGGGGAAGGTGCCCTGTGGAATGGGGATGATGGCAGCCAGGAGGAAGAGGAGGAGAGGAAGAGGGGGGGCAGAGAGGGAGGCTGCCCTGACAGGACTGGGACCCCTCTGGAGGTTCCCCCTCAGTAACGCAGTTTTCTGCCCCAAAATCACTGGCTTTTCTCTTGGGAATACGCTCTGCACAGTGGGGATGAAGGTAACAAGAAGGAGCAGGAGAAGGAATAGGAGGAGAAGGCGGGGGAGGGGGAGAAAGGTTGCAGGGATAAGAGAGCAGCTGCTCCAGAGCGACCTCAGCCTGGTGTAATGGAGATCCCTGGGTGAGGACGCTGGTGAGCCTGACCCGATGGTGGAGCCCTGGAGAGGCGCCATCTAGAGAATATTATTGCCCATTGATTTATTCCTGCCCAGGCAAGAGTGACAGCCTCGTCCCTGTTTTTTCCCCTATATGGGTCTGTTTGGAGTTCTGTTACCCCACTGGTGTTTGGCTTGCTGGCCGCCCCTTCCCTTGCTTCCCTTACACTTTCCAGTTGCTTCTCTGCCCCCCATATCCCAGTTGGCTTGTGCCCCTGTCTGTATTCCCGGGCTACACCCTTCTCCCCGCCTACCCTTTGCACCCGTTGGCTCAAGCCCCTAATCCCCTCCTCTTCGATCCCTGCGTTAAAAACCCTCTGCAGCCCTCAGATACCTCAGTTCTTGTCAACAGAACCCCCTCAGCGTGCAGGCTAAATAAACCTCACCTGGGATCTCCACACAAGAACCTCTCCTGCCTCTGCCTTGTCATTTGCTTAACATCCTGCTGCGTGTGTCCCGAGTCTGTGCCCACTCACCCGCCAACCGGAGCACTCCCCTACTCGGGGAGCTTACAGGAAGGTTGCGGTGGTAGCCAGCCCGAGCCACACCGCGACACCTGGGGACATTCCCGATCAAAAAAGTGTGGTTTTGTCCCAAAATCCCTCGTTATCCTCTGAGAAATGTGCAGTTGCGGCGATGGTAATGAGGAAAAGGGGAAGGAGGAGGAAGAAAAGAGGGAGACAAGATGGACCTCAATGTTCAGATGCAGCAAATGCTTCATCACTCAGTTCCTTTTCTTGGCACGTGGGAGCTGCAGCTCTTGCACATCTGGCTCTTCCTGGGCACACGCTATCAGCGTTCAATCGGCTGCTTCTGCCCATAGCGGCACCCCTAGGGCTGGGAAATTCCGGCTGCTTACAGGAGGCACCCACCAATCCATCCTGCCACGCACCATCCTTCCCCCCAACTCAGCAGCTCCCAAGCCCCGGGCAGGTCCCTGACTCACTCCCACTCGATCCTCACCAGCAGCAGGACATGCCTGGCTTGACTGGTGAACCGGAGTGTGCTGCAGGTGTCCGGGCCAGCGCTGTGGGCTCGTGGCTGCAATCACGGAGTTGTGACAGCTGCTGCTCAGGGAGTCCTTCCACAAGCGCATCAGCTGCTGTCCGGAGTGGGTTGTGGCTCTGCCTGCTCTGTCCTGAGAGACTGAAGCTCCGCTCAGCTCCCGGTCCTGGGGCGCTCGGGAATGTCCCTCCCGAGCCCATCCCCGGACAGCCAGAGCCTGGCAGTGCCAGGCTGGGAACAATCTTCCCTTACCTCTGGCCAGCAGGCAGATGATGCTGTCCATGGGCCAACAGTGAGCAATTGATGCTGGATTGATCCCTCCCACAGCCGCTCTCCCCAGTGCTTGGTGACCCAGGCTCACTCCAAGCCCACCAAGTCAGTCAGGCTCACCTTGGCCACACGCAGATTCCCAGCAAAGTCAATAGCAGGATTGGTCCCTCTGCTTCACCTGGATCTGTGAGGACAGAGATGGCTGAAGCTATGGCTCCACGTGCCCCTGGGGAGGCTGGTTGGAGCAAGTAGCACCAGTGAAACCAGGGTTCCATGTTTCCCATGGAATGGGTCAGTGGATCACGCTGGAATATGGGGCAGGGGTAGGAGAGGAACCTGGCACGCTGTGAGGATGAGCCAAACACCTGGAGATGACACAAGGAGCAAAGCCAGGGAAAGGATCTGGCAGGAAGGGACAGTTATGGAAAAGAGTCAGCAACTCCTATGTTTAGTGGTGGAGAATGGTGCAGCTGGTCTGGTTTCCAAGGGCCAGGAAAAGCATCCAGACACCTGGATTACTCCCCTGCAAGTAGCAACAGATGAGGCACTAGGTTCAGGCTGAAGTAATAGCCAGAGCCTCCATCTGCCCAGGCAGCCCTGCAAATTCAGGGAAGTACATGGCTGGAATCGAAATCCACGGCAAGTTTGCACCAGGAAACTGGGGAGCACTTTGACAGAGCCCTGGGATGTGTAATTCGCGGCTCAGTGCTGAGTGGGACAGCCCTGGGATGTTGATCCCAGAAGCTTCCTAGCTTCATTTCCAGCACTGCTCAGCACAATACCACAGCCAGCAGCACTCAGCTGGGGTATGGCATGGGAGTGGGAGGAGGTAGCATTGGCCTTGGTGTGATGCTGCGCTGGTTTTTAATGCCCTTGAGCAACATCTCCAGGATCTGCTCTGGTTATGTGGGCTGGGAGAGGATGGGCACAGAGATCAGCACCCCAGATGCAGCACCCAGACACCCCAACACAAGCAGCCCCAAGCACTTGGGCGGAGGCATCCTGTAGCTCTGCAGGCCCTGTGACAACTTGGGGTCACATCTGCTGCCAGCCAAGAGTTGTGCAGGGGACACCCTGGGATCTTCACAGCCCCTGTGTCCCCAGGACAGGAGAGAGAGGAGTGGAGGGGGAGAGGAGGGAAGGGGAGTTTTCTGCAGCAGCCCCCATGCCAGGGGTCACTCCCAGGCTGGACTGGGATGAGGCAAAGCTCATCACCCTCCCTGCTCCCCTTTAAGGCAATTTTTCTCCCTGTTTCAGCCTCTCCAATGCAGCAGAGACAAAAGGAGTTCCCAAACCAGCACTGCTCTGATGCGGAGGTTACCCTTGAACTTTCCTCAGAACAAGCTGATAGCCCCATTCCCACGTCTCTCCCCATGAGTTGTTTCTGCTTCCAGACCTTCTAATTCCTCTTGTTTGCATCCATCTTCCAACACCCCTTTGAAGCCTCCCCACCAGCACGGTCATCCTAGTTTCAGCCAGGACAGAGTCACTAAAGTAGAGTTAATTTTTTTTTTTTTTTTTTTTGCAGTAGCTGAGGGGTATTGCTGTGGGCATTTCTAGGATGTTATTCAATACCATCTTATTTGCCAGGGGTAAGGGAAAAGGACCCTCTCCCTCGCTTCTGAGAGAAACGGGTTCCTTCTGTGAGGAGAAAGCATGGCAGGTGAAACAGTCAGTATTGTCATAGACTTTCTGTGTAGATTCTTTGTCTTATACCTTTTGTCATTAATATTGTTTCTGTTACTGTTTGTTTTCTTGTTTCATTGCTGTTTTCTGTAAATTGTTCTTGTATCAACCTGTGATCTTTGCTTTTTGTGCTTCCAGCTAGAGGGGGAAGGGAAGCAAGAGCCAGTGTGGTTTCAGTATAAGCATTAAAGTATGGAATACTGTTCTTAAAACATGACAGCCTTAATTGCTGCCCAATGTGAGGCACAAAGGGTTAAGATAACAACAGACCTGTCTAGAGCTGGTTGAAAACAAATGTGATCTAAGCCTTTGTTGTATTATGTGCAGAGCCACCGGTCACAATGTTGCTTGGTCAGTTCATGTGGGTGTGGTACCTAACCCTGTATGTATTTCCATATGTTCTTTTTCAGAGCAGGGAGAGGGATCAGGATTGCTTTGCTGGTGTATTATGGGATCTCAGTTTATGACATGGTAACATCAAGGGCAGTGAGGGTCATTTGGGATGTGTATTCAGTGCTGCTCTCCTGCCCTTGCCTCAGGTGCTACCTCTGGGACTCCATTAATAATTGTACCCAGCCTGTGAGGGGTATAGGGGAGGATGATTTTCCTCAGCCTTCCACCCCCTTTTCCTCATTCAGGCCTGGTACAACAACTTTTGAGAATTTTGATTTCCCTTTGGGTGTTAAGGAAAGTAGGTCCTTGTTGCTGTGTCTGCCAGGTCTCTTCAGTGTGGCCCACACCATATTTAAAATTACAAAAGAAATTTTCAGAAAGGCCATTCAGAGGTCTTCCCTGAGGGAGGATAGTCAGGAATGGTATGAAATGTGGGAGGACATGGGCCAGTGTTTGGAGGATGTCTGTGCCCCAGTGGTTTGGAAGCTCACCCCTGAATAGCACAGGACCCTGGTAAAGTGACAAAATATATGAAAGAAAAATGCCGTAGTGACTCCAGAGAGGCACAAAGTTATGCAATGTGCTGTGCCCTGGCCACTATTTACCAGACACTGTTCATCACTGGGCAGGACCCTCAGGGGTAGGAGGAGGAAAGCAGAGCAACAGGCACCGTGGGCACTCCAGCTGCAGCTGAACCACAGGAACAACATGTGCTGGGAGCAGTTGCCCCTATACAGAAGAAATCCAAGACCCAATCCGTTTGCTCAGTGAGGAATGAAGAGGAAGCAGCGTCCTCACAACAGGAGGAAGATCCAGATGAGGTCCAGGGCACACAGTCCATGTGGCAGAAGTTTGTATGGAACACGCTTGCCATCATTGCATACCAGCATTGGCAGTGATGTCGGTGAAACAAGGAAAGCAAACAGTTCTACAGATGACTACCCAGCTTTGGCAATATGAAAAGAATCTTTTCTCCTGCCTGCTGACATATGCGTTGGCTGTGGAAAGAATGTCCAACACTGCAGACAGATTTGAAAGACTCGAGCAAACTAGAGAGGAAATGTCCATGCCCTGCCAGTATGGACCAGAGTGTCTGCTATTGGGAGCACCCAAAATCCTCCTCAGGAGAAGGGAGACACACTATGAAGTAACCTGTGGTTTTAACTGTGACCATGGAGAGGACATGAGGAAGTGGGACAGAAAACCCATCTCTGCCCCAGCAGCACAGGTAAATTGAGAGGAAGAACACCACCACAGAAAACTCTTCAAGGATAATTCTGCTCCAGTTTCCAGTGGGCAAGTCCTCAGACAGAATTGAAGGGCTGATGTTACTTCTGATCCTCTTGAAAGGACCTCCAAGTCATATTTACAAGTGAGCAATGAGTACCGTGGTGGGAACTAGAGGGGCCCTGGCTCCAGTCAGGTGGAGGAAAGGGACCATCAGATCTATTGGAGAAGGTGGATCTGATGGCTGGTACAGCAGAACCACAAGAGTATAAGGCTTTATTTGATACCAACACCAGATGTACCCAGATGCACCCAGATGCCATCAATATCTGTAGAGAGTAGAATCCATCTCTATTTCTGGGATGACAGGGGAATCCTGACAGCTGACTGTATTGGAAGCTGAGGTGATCCTGACTGGGAATGAAGGGCAAAACCACCCCATTGTGACTGGCCCAGTGGCCCCATGTATCCTTGGCAGAGGTTACCTCAGGAGAGGATATTGTAGGGATACATCAGAAAACAAAAAGCAGCCCAGTGAACTCCTATGTGATGAGTAGCAGAAATTAGTAAGGGGCAAGGTGGATCAAGTCAGGTTGCATTGCTGAAAGCTGTCCAGCTGGCTTTGGATATTGCTGGATATCGCTGAATGAGTGAAACAGCCACTGACTCATGCATAGCAGGAAACGCTCTGTGGAGGAGGCTGGACAATGGAAAAAGAGCAATTGGCAGAGCAGAGGGAAACCCATCTGGGCTGCTGGATTGGGGCAAGACATCACTGCCTGGGTAGAGAAGTTGGCTGTGAAAGTCCCTCCTGTGGATGCTCATGTACCCAAGGGTTGGCCACCGAGGAGCAGCCCAACAACGGACAGGGGGATGGGGCTGCCAGGATTAAAGTGTCCCAGGTGGGGCTGGACTGGTCACACAAGGGTGAGTTATTTCTGGCTCAGTGGGCCCCTTAGGCATCTCAGGTCATCAGGAAAGAGATGTAACACACAGATGCATCGTGACTGAGGGATGGACTTAATCATGGACACTATATCCTGGGTAATCCGTGAGTGTGAATCGTGTGCTGAGATCAAGCAGGGCCAGGCGGGTAAAGCCCCTGTGGTGTGGGGAACGATGGTCGAAATGAAAATCTGAGGAGGCCTGGCAGATCAATTGCATCACACTGCCACAACCTCTCCAAGGCAAGAGTTACATCCTGACAATGGTAGAAGGCAGAACTGGATGGCTGGAGAGGCACCCTGTGCATTACGCCACTGCCTGGGGCATCATGTTGACCCTTGAAAAACAAGCCCTGTGGTAATGTGGCAGCACTGAAAGAATTGACTCAAACAGTGGGACTTATTTCAAAAATAAACACCTGGGCCAGAGAGCACAGTATTGAATGGGTGTACCACATTCCCTGTCATGCACCAGCCCTGGGAAAGCTGAACGGTGTAAGGGACTGCTAAAAACCACCTTGAAAGCAATGGGTGGTGGGACCTTCAAGCATTGGGAGCTGCATTTAGCAAAGGTCACCTGGTCAGTGAACACTTACTAGGCTCTAACAATCAAGCTAGCCCTGCCCAAACAAAACATCCACATACTGGAGAAGGGGATAAAGTTCCCATGGTGCATATGAGAAATGGGTTAGGGAAAATTGTTTGGATCAGTCTCGCCTTAAGCAAAGGCAAACTCATCTGTGGGATTGTCTTTGCTCAAGGACCTTGGTGCATTTTGTGGGTAATGCAGGAGGATTTGACTTTGGGTGAGAATAGTCTGTGATTTTGAATTGTATAACACTGGGTGCTGAATGCCACTGTTACGGTGTGCCATAAGTGCCACAGCCAATGAGGACGGATGGCTCCAGACACACCAGTCATGAGCTCCTGATGCTGCAACCAGCCAACAGCACCACAGCTCTGCTGCCCAGGGAGACATCTAGGATCGACAAAATCCACAGCCATGGACTAAATTAACTCAGCAGATATCCTGGACGCCCAGCCATTCACAATGGAAATGATACCTGTGCTTGTGTATATTTATATATATATATATATGTATATGTGTTTAGTGGGAAAGTGTAGGATCTGGGCATAAGTAGATGGTATAGAAAGAGGAGTAGATACTGTCCTGGCTTTGGATAGGGCTTTAATGTTTTCTATACCACCTCACCTTTTTGTCAGGGGTGGGGGAAGGGGACTCCCTCTGGCATCTAAGAAGAAGGGCATGGCTTCTGGATGAAAAACATGATGGAATTTTCCACCATTGTTCATTGTCTTGGTGTCCTGTCCTGGCTTGAAGGACAGGTGTCTGCTAAGGAATTTTGAAATTAAGGGGCTGTCAAGCAAAGATATAGAAATAGGAATAACAGTTCTTTACTAGTATTTATAACAAAGCAAACAAACAACAACTCCTATGGCATTAACAACAAA
>WEKY01006464.1:5064-15177 GCA_013390045.1 Picathartes gymnocephalus | reverse complement strand
TACAGAGTTCATTTATAACATTAGTATTTGGTTTCTTATCAGTTAGGGATTTTTTTGCCTCTGATGCTAATTTGGTCCTCATATCTTGGTTTTCTTATCAGTCTTTTCTGGACCAGGTGTCTCTGACCATGCCAGGGGTGATGTTTGGAGTTTATGATCGTTAATGGTTGTTATCTTTTGTGTATCTTCTGTGCTACTCCCAGTCTCTTGAGATGTTAAGCTCATCACGCCTTGAGTGATGAAACAGTCCTTTGAAAAGAAACTTCAATTCCCTTCCTCTGGGGCAAAGGCAAACAAGACTGACTAAAGTTACAAAAAAATTTTAAACTTTGTATCATTTCCAACATTAGGACAGCTGTACATAGTAGAACGTCTTTGTAGAACATCTCAAATCAAAGTGGAGATAAAAAATAATTTAAATTTATCTACTGTTTCATCTGTATAAAGTGATTTATTAATGCATGGCTTGTTTTCTCCAGATCGCTACAATTTCTCCAGGGATAGCATCATGTGAAAACACTCTAAATACATTGAGATATGCAAATAGGTATGGAAAATGTTATTGCTTATAGATATATTGGCTGTTGATCACTGATATTTGGAATATTGTTGTTCCATGATGTATAATCATTTTAACTACTTGAATAATTTTAGTGTACTTGCATTTTTTAATAAGATTAAACCCGAAAATACTGATTACTGATTCAGGCTTGCATTTAATTTAATTTGTAACTTTTTACAACCATTACAAGAGAATCAATAGAAACTGCATTTAAGCCATTATTCAGAAATAGACATAGTGGAGATTGCAAGGAATCTGGGAGATGCTTCTCTTAGTTTTGTCCCTGCTCTGGAGGTATCACCTCTTGCATTAGGGGTAGGCAGTTTTCATGATGATTCCCTGGAGTGTTAGCTGAAATACCTTTCTGCAATGTGATTTTTCATCCCCTTGGTGGAATTGCATTGAGTTGCCAGCATGTTTCTTTTATATATATGATGTATCATATATAGATCTATCTCAACTAGCTTATTCTTATGAAAATTCAGCAGTTGCTTTGGCCTAAATTTTATATTTCCCAACTACAGGCAAGTATCTAAAACCCCTAAATACAGTCAGCTAATCCAATAGTGACATAATCAGTGGAGAAGAAGTTAGTGCCTCCAGAGCCTGATGCATCATCTCCAAGACCTGTACTGCTCTCTGAAAGTGTTTCTCTTCAGTCAGTGTGAAAGGAGCCTTCAACAGCTGCAGTTCTATGATTAATGTTTGGGGAAATGGGGTCCTGCATATGCCTGCAATCAGACTCTGCACCCCAGAGACCTACCCACCACTTTGCTGCAAAGAACAAAGGAGGCAAACAAATTTCTGGGCCATCAGAAAGCCTGGTTTTGCCAGAAGAAGCTACCACCTAGTGGTCTGCTTGCCCCAGTGAAAGATAGGGCAGAACCACATCCTCTCCTGCTTTGCTTCCCCTGCCCCCTCCCTGCAGCCAGTTGCTAATCGGGCACAAAGGGCTGCTGGGGTAACTTATTGTCCGTTCCTCTCGGTATCCAAATGTCTTTCTGTTTGGATCAAGTTAGTAGCAAATCTACCTGGCTTGGACCAGTCTATGTGATTTCCTTCCTGGTGAGAAGGGGGCATCTAGTCCCCTGCTTACAGTAACAGTGAAGGACATGTCACATTAATCGAAACTAGTTGGATCTTTCTATCCTTTATAGAATACGTATCGCTGAAGTGACTTCAGAAATGGACACTGAAAAACAAATTAAATACCTATTCCTAGTATGCTAAATTGTTGTGCAGAAACTGTTTCTTCCCCTTGCTGTTAAAATCATATGTTGTTATGGGATTGTGCTGGTTTTGGCTCGGGTAGAGTTAATTTTTTATGCCTGTCACTGTAAAGTTGCTTCATGTGTTTTGTGTAGTATTTTAATTTTTTCCACCAATATATAATTTTCATAGTACAAGTAGTTTTTAGGTGCTGAACACCAGTGTCTGTGCAGTGTAAGATGGGGCAGTATAGAATTTAAGGCACTGTAGTGGTTTGATATGTTAAAAGGATCAGTTTAATGAAATACTGAATGTAGAGCAAATTTTATTAACTGCACAAACTGAAATCTGGAATTACTCTTCTGAAAACATTGCTATTATACTCTCCTGCAAATTACCAGCACTGTTTTTATTCAATTTTGTTAGTGATCTGTAACTATTTGCAGAAGATTTAAATATGTCAACAGTCTTCTTTTTTAATGTAAAAATAATTTTATTGTTAAACTGTTAAAGAATGCTAAACAGAGTTATTTTAACTGTGTCTATGAGATAATTTTTTTTTTTATTTGCTGCTGTATTTTGCTGCTGCAGAGTAAAGGAATTTGGAATTAGTCCCTCGGACATTCCCTTCTCACAGGGTAGTGGCAGTCGCTCTGATCTCTCTCCTTCCTATGAGTATGACGACTTTTCTCCTTCAGTTACCAGGTCTACTTCATTCTATATATGGAATGTTTATTTTTGACTTTTCTTTTTGGCAATGTAATTTTACAGCCAAAGCTTTCATTAGTCCCCTTGCCTTGAGTCACACATACTTTGTTTTCATTTTGTCAGGTGATGGTTCTGCATGATCTGCAATCATCTTCCCATTATTTTGTTCACAACAACCACGCTGTATCCAGGCTTGCTAATTTCCTTCATACATTAAAAAAAAAAAAAAAGTCACCTTCATACATTTAATGGACCAAATCTGACAAGTCTATGTTTAGGGTAATTTGAATATATCTAATTTTAAAAGAAAACAATTTTAATGCATATATATTTTTAAAACTTTTAGTCATTCCAAAGATGAATGAAATATAGTTTCCATTGTAGTAAATATGTGCTACTTCAAAAAGAAATTCCCCTTAAAAATTAAGAATTTGTTCTAAAGCTTGCTATACTTGCAGAGTTTGATGTCTCTGTTTCATAAGCATTAAGTGTTCTTTTAAATGGGCTTTTTTGGATAGAATCATTATCAATCTTTTAAACTATTTTCATGCTGCAAGAACCTTACATTCTAATAAGATATTTTCACCTTTTAAATTATTTTAATTAAAGGATCTCTTCATTCTCTGAGATAGCTGTCTTCAAATTATTATTTTCTTCAGAATTTTTGGTGGATTTGCTTTAACAGCTAGTAGGGTACTGATTGACTGATATTTTTAAAGCACAAATGTGTGCACAGAAAAAAAATTATGATCAAGTTTAGGATGCTGAATGAACTTTTCTTTCCAATATTATTCCTTACTGAGGAGTTAATATTGAGGATCTGGAGATTTTTCCCTCTTAACAGTTCATGAGTACTAAGATTTCAATCAAAAAATGCCTCTTGCTAGAAGATGGACTGCAATCCACCTGCAAGTAGTTGAAAATCTCTGCTTTTTAGGAGTTGAACTAAGATCTTTTTCTCACTGAAAGTACATTAAATTTGTGAAGCTGAAATCAGCATCCTTATTAAATGATGCAGCGGTTTTTATTGGTTCATTGTATTTTGGTTTGTTCTATGTAACCCTGTTTGGACCCTGTATACTCTCCCTGTCAATTATCTGTCCCCTCCCCTGGTCGAGCGAGAGAATCCCTCTCTCTCCCCTATCATTCTCCTTTCACCCCTGCCCCAAGTTCTAGAAAGGTCTCTGTCATTTCGTTATGCATTGGTCTTCACAGGTGTAACCCCCCTCCCCTGTTCTCCCGTTTGCTGTGTAACCTGTCCCTCACCCCTGGACCACACCCTTGGGCTTTCCCAATTGGTTATGTTCATGCCCCCACCCCTGGGACCCTGAGGGTATGAAACCCCCTGTCACCTGTATTTGGGGGGTCACTCGGAGCAGAGCATAGGAGGCTGGATCCTTCTATGTGAAACTCCTGGTGGCCTGACTCAGTTAGTCTCTCCCCATCAGCAAAATAAATCTTAGTTGGTATACAGAGCTACTGAGTCCTCCCCGCTTGGCTTCTCTACGCAATTGCCACCTGCTCATTACGCTGCTATCGGCTCTGCATGCTGTGGCTGTGATAGGGTTTTGGGGATCAGAGAAGGTCCCCAGAGAGATTGCCTTTGACCGGCGCAGCCTTGGCACACCGGACAGCAGAGCGTAGCAAAAAGCTGGCGCCCAACATGGGGCGCACAATTAAATGAATTAAATTGTGCATAAATGAGCTTTATTTTTGGTTGTGACTCTTTTGAATAGGAAGTTATTAATTTACAATTTAAATATTTTCGGAATGTAGGGTGAAGGAGTTGATGGTTGATCCTAGTGCTGCAGGAGATATCTGTCCTATTATACACCATGCTCCCAATCAGATTGATGACTTAGACACACAGTGGAGTGTGGGGAGCTCTCCTCAGAGAGATGATCTCAAACTGCTTTGTGAACAAAATGTGAGTGGTTTACAGCATTACACGGAAAGAGATGATAAATACAGTGGCAAAACAATTCCAGAGTAATGTGTATTTATAGCCTGTTAGCAATATCGTTAAGTAGATACAGCATGCCTTTTCACCTTTTCACTTTATGCTATTATGTTCATTCCCATATACACAAAAAAAAGGTTTCTTGAATGGTGAGAGGAGAATGTTTTACTTTTCCTTATCTTCCTTGCTGATTAGGGCTTTTAATATCTAGGCAGAGTCTGCTCTAGGCTCTCACATTTTTAGTGTGCCTTTTTCCAGTATAGCTTAATCTCAGATAGTTAGAAGTAGCCTGGGAAATGCATCCATTTTATTTAACACTCCTGTGGTTTTGACCATTATTTTTCCTGCATGGAACCCTGTTTCGAGTGAGTTTGTCTTTCTCTGTGTTTAGAAATTTGGCTACGCATCATTACTCTTCCCAACATCCTGATTTTCATGGAGTGAAACCCCAGAGCAATGTTTAGGAGAAAGCCACATCATGTTCCCAGGATGTCTCCTTGGGCTGCATGAGTGGAGAGCTGGGATTGAGAGGCATCTTATAAAGGGCATTTTTTTCCCTCACTACTGATTATCAGCTCTAGTCCTGATTCCTTAAATGTTCAGGTTGGTTTGTGAAAATGCTGATGAAAGGTACAAAAGAAAAATCCTTACTACCCTAAATTATTTTTCTCCAGACTCTGCCTTTTCAAACACCTCTATATGGTGTTTGCTGTATTTCTCATTTTAATAACTGTCTCTTCTTCCAGGACTCTATAAGAACATGCTAGTGATTCCTAGAGCTTCCCACTGGACAGTCCTTACAGACAGATATCCTTTCATATCATATTTTTTCCTTGTTCATGTGGAATTCAATTAAGCTTTTCAATGTGTTTTTAAAAAGATTTTAAAGGCATGGTATAAGGAACCATACTGTTTTGCTAAAACGTTAATTGCAGCCTACCTAGTGCTTTCCCCTTTCATTGTGATTAACTATTTATGTTTAAAGAAGTCCTGTTTGTCCCAGTTTTTAAATCCGAGTTGTGCATTCTTCTAATGTATTCATCACAACATACTTTTTGGATTTTTTACTTTACATTTATTCCACTTTTTTTTTCAAAGGGTTAATTTAATTTTGATTTCCTGAAATGTATTGAATGTAATTGCTGTTCTCTTTTTTGAAAATTGGCACAACAAAAAGCCCCGACACAAAACAAGTTTTCTTATTAAACCTACTAGAAATTAACATTCTTCCCTTATGAATTCCTCCTCCCACTATTATAACTTGGGTTTTTTTTCATGGGGAATATTCTGTTTTCCAGTATCCACTAGGGTTAGTGGCTGGAAATTTGTAATGAATATGAATTAAATTTAACTCTGTGAATAGTTTAAATTTATTGCTCTGTCCACTCATTTCTGGACATTTTCTTGTTAGAAAGTGTTATTTTTGACAGGTTCTGCTTTCTGCATATTTCTTTTCATGATCTGTGATTATATTCAATATATTTCCTGTAGTCACAGTTCTTTTGAGTCTAACAAGCTTAACTATTGTTTTTAGGAAGAGGAAGTTTCTCCACAGTTGTTTACTTTCCATGAAGCTGTGTCACAAATGGTGGAAATGGAAGAGCGAGTAGTAGAAGACCACAGGGCTGTCTTCCAGGTAAAAGATGGAGCCTACTTTGTTTTATACTAATACAAGAATTCAGGTTTTGCCAATGAAAATGCATACTCTTGAATATGTAGAATATCATCTGGTCATTCTTCTGCTTTCAGAGATTTCCTAAACAGACTGTCTTTATTGTAAGAAAAGTTGCTATTTTCTTTTTAGTATTTCAACTATTTACTATATTTTTTGTGTCAATCCTTTTCCAGCATTAGTGACTATGTTTCTAGGTGTAGGGAGCTTACTCAGATTGGTCTCAAAATTTTCAGTTTCACTGTCTAGTCTATGCCAGTATTCCTATGCCAAAGCTGGCAATTAATAGTAATGTGTCTATATAGTAATGTCCCTACCAGCACCATTTCTCTGTGGTCATCTCCCTCTGAAATACAGCAATACTCCCTCCAAGTATTTTCTCTAAATATCCTTCTGTGACATCTTCCTCTGAGATACTGAGATCCAGAAGAAACAAATATATTTCTAAGTGCCTGTTTTCTTCCTTTTTGCAGATACATAAGGTTTTCATTTTCTACTAGTCAGGATCTTTGAAAGGAGTACTGACTACATAGTATAATGCTGATCAGCACCACAGAGCCTTTTATATTTACAAAATAAATTCTAATATGCATGAGTTACTAGTTTTCAGAAGGAAATGTGAATTGTTTCTGCTCATAACCTTAGAATCTTTAGTCAGGCTGTCCATTTGGAGCATCTGCTGCAAGAAAATAGCAAAACATTAAACCTATAGGGAATACACACGTAGTGGTTTGATGCTGGCCCAATGCCAGGCACCCATGAGAGTCGCTTGCTCACCCTCCTGTGCTACAGCTGGGCAGCAGAGAGGGAAAAAAATTAATGAACACTTCATGAGTGAGATAAGGACCGGGAGAAATATTTCAAGGGCAAACCAGGTTCAACTTAAGTTGCAAAGTGAATTTTATTTCTAACAGAATCAGAGGAGGATAATGAGAAGTAAAATAAGCCCTTAAAATGCTGTTTCCCCCCCAGCCCCTCCCTCCTTCCCACCGACAGCGCAGGGAGACAGGACATGGGGGTTTTTGGTCAGTTCATCACCGAGATTTTTTTTCCCCTGCTCTGGGAGAGGAGTCCATCCCCTGTGAGACTGTGGGGTCCCTCCCACAGGAGACCATTCTCCGCTAACTTCTCCAGCGTGGGTCCACTCTCATGAGCAGCAGTTCTCCCAAAACTGCTGCAACAAGAATTCCCCCCACAGGCGGACAGTCCTTCCAAAGCTGCCACAACGTGGGTCTCTCTTTCCACGGGATGCAGTCCTCCAAGGACAGGCTGCTCCAGCCTGGAAGCAGGGACCTCTCTCTCCACCAGGTCTTCCACTGGATCACAGCCTCCTCCAGGCATCCACCCTCTCCAGCATGGGCACATCCACCACAGGCTGCGGCTAGATGTCTGCATCCCCTGTGGACCTCCATGGGCTGCAGGAGGTCAGCCTGCTTCACCATGGTCTTCATCACGGCCTGCAGAGGAATCTCAGCTCTGGCACCTGGAGCACCTCCTCTCCCTCCTTCTCCACTGACCTTGGTGTCGCCATGTTGTTTTCCCTCACATGTTCTCACCTCCTCCTCTTCTCTGACTAGGCGCAAAACCCATGACTTTGTTTTGATTTCCTTCTTAAATATGTCATCACAGAGGCATTACCAACCTCTCTCATTGGCCCAGTTTTGGCCAACAGTATGTCCATCTTCAGAGCCATCAGCCATTGGCTCTGCTGGACATGGTGCGAAGTTTCCAGCAGCTTCTCACAGGAGCCATCTTTGTGGCCCCCCTGCTACCAAAAACCAGGCTGTGCCAAACCAATACAACACATCACCTCAATTTAGGTATGTAACTTAGTGGAATATTGATGTCTGTTCATGTAATACAGTAAGGATGCTAAATAACACATTTTACAACAGATGTAGATATTTAGTTATTTTGAAACATTAGCCCTGAAGTAAAGCATGCATAAGTGTGAAAGTCATGCCATATGCCATAGCTGTGTCCTAATGCTTGCAACTTCTGGAGAGACAAACTGCATTAGGTTAAGATGTTACTGCCTCTGTGTGTCCATCTGGCCTTATGCTGGAGATTACTGCTCCTCACAGCAGTCATTAGAAGGAAATGTGTCTGAGTCTCAGCTACTTTCATTTGCAGCATTACTTGTTAATTTATGCCATGGGTGAAGATGGGTTGCACGAATAAAAAATCTACAAGCTGTAACATGCAGAAGTTGTCTTCTGTCAGCTTTTTCCTGGAAGCTGTTGATTTTGGGATACAAAACATCCTATCCTAACAAAAATCTCTAAAATAGATTAACTGAATTAATTGTACTCTAGACGTCTTGATCTTCCTTTGTTTCTTGGATATACAAGTTTACATTAGATTACATGAATCCTATTCCAATGTGAGAGCTCCATCTATCCTGAAAGTCAACAAAACGTATACGGGGTTTGGACTATGCTTTCAATAGTCTTGAACTACTGAGCACAGAGGGAAAGACTTAATTTTAGTATTTCAGGCGCAGCATGCATAGAACTGTCAGCTGCTTACTTTATTTTTAATCAGAGCATTTCCAATGAGATCAGTTCTTCTAATCACAGCTTTGCATGATTCTGTAACCTTTAAGCTCCTGGTTGCATTCTTCTTTGCTGCAAGACTTTTTTCTTTTTTTCCCCTCTTTTTTTTTTTTTTTTTTAATTTGTAATATTCAGAGTGCAAAGATGCCTAAGATCTGCTTTAACCATCTTTTACAGTACTCTTATCTGTCTGGAGAGTTAGCTCTTCTTTTATACAGTTTCTCTCAAAACTGGTTTTGAGTATAGACAGAATTATTTTGGCTCCTTGACTGTAATAATGACACAATAATGATTATTGTCAGTGGCAACCAGCCCATATTTAAAATTGAAGTCTGGCTTCAAAGTTTGATACCTACCTAAGGGTACATAACCATGAAATAAAGTTCTAAATTTCTTAGTTTTACAACCATCTGATGTTCTGAATTTGAAGAGAACTGGGGTAGCTGGGGTTTGTCTGTTGCTGTTATGACCATTTGAGTTAATAAAATATGTAGAAAACATACAATTTTGTTAAATTAGGAATAAGGATTCATTTTAGGATTGAAACATTATAGTGAGGTGACTAGACAGTAAAAGTGTGGTCATGTTGAAAAAAGGAATAATTCAGCTCATGAATTGTCTTGAAACTTGCATTGAAACTTTGTTAATGTATTTAGTTGAGGTTTTTTTAACTTTTACCCAGGAATCTATTAGATGGCTGGAAGATGAAAAAGCTCTTCTTGAGATGACAGAAGAAGTAGACTATGATGTGGATTCTTATGCTACCCAGCTTGAAGCAATTCTAGAGCAAAAAATTGATATTCTGACCGAACTTAGAGGTAGATTGCTTTTAATCACTTCTGTGTGCATTTTCATATGCCATGGACACCTGCAGTAATAATGAGGAGATAAAAAGAGTGTGGTTATGTTTTGGGGTTTTTTTTCACCTTATGCTATCCTGTAATATTCTGAGAAAAGAACATTTATTTAAGAACAAGTTCACATCTGTATTCAATCCATCTTAGTTTAATGGAAGAGTCTGCTTTACCTCCAGGAAGTATAAACTTGATTCTGCAACTTTGGGTTGGTTTTTTTTTCCTTTGTTCCAAAAGAATAAAGGAAAGAAAAAGAAAACCTGCTGTTGTTTTTCAGTCTGTGCTTAAGAGTAACACTGAGTTCTGAATAGCATGGCTTTTAGCCTACTTTTTTCCTTAACAGCCTTTCTGTCAAAATTTTGTCAGCCTGTCTGTAGCGGGTTGAGTTTTTTCCCGGCCAATGCACCAATTTATGTAGTGGTTTTACGTACGCTGGCCCTCTGTGATGAGATAAGGATTAAGAGAAATGTAAAGCAAGTCCAAGCCTTGAAAGATAAAAGATAGTTTATTAACAGAACTACAGACAAAAGAAAAAAAAACCAAAAGAAAAAAAAACCAAAAGAAAATCAACCCCTAGATGTTTCTCCCCCCCC
>WEKY01006460.1:0-14944 GCA_013390045.1 Picathartes gymnocephalus | reverse complement strand
GTTTTGAACTCAACCCGCTACATCAGGATACTTGCGAATGGGACATATGGAAATGGCATGAAATCAGCACCAAAGCTTGTGCTGCTTGAGCCACAGGAAACTGACATTTTAGGGTCCCCTTAGGGCATCAGCTTGTGTCTATTTTAATATTTCAAGAGCCTGAGGTGGTATAACAATAGCACACAAGAAGGGTTGCCTATAGAGCCGTAGTACTCTAATGCCTTGGACTGGTGCAACAACAGCTTGGGAATTGCCTTTCACAATAATCATGTGCCATGACAATTACCCTCAGGAATCTTTTTGATTTGTGGTGATCAAGCATGGGCTGGCCTCCCATTCAACATGATGGGCGGGCTATGCACCATTGGATGTTTGACAATGCTCTCCCCAGACACTTTCATTGTTGCGAATTTAACACAATCATTGCACTGTCAGAGGCAGTCCCTTTCCTCCTTTAGCCCAGGCTGCAAGGATGACCTGGAATTTTGGGGAATGGAACAAAGAGTGCTTGCTTTGTTGCTTACCCCCAGTGTTGCTGCAGTGAAAGCGCTGGGCACCCTTGACAAGTTGAGGTGCTGGCTTGCTAAATGAACTAATGCAACTTCAGAAGCTTTAGCAGGATTACTAACTGATGTTCGATTTGTTCGGCATGCTACTTTGCAAAATCATGCAGCTATTGATTTTTTGCTTTTAGCACATGGGCATGGTTGTGAAGACTTTGATGGTATGTGTTGTATGAGTCTGTCGGATCACTCAAAACTGGGGTGTCGCAGAATGGCTCAAGGAGTTGTTGAATGTGGGGGGCGTGATCTTGCTCGTTGTCTTTTTGATATTATTATTGGTCCCGTGTTTGTTGTCTTTTTTGCAAAGGGTCCTGCAAAGGACCATAAACACTGCATTTTTGGTTGAAAAACAAAAAGGGGGACCTATGGGAACCGACAACAGGCCTGCCGGTCTAGCAGACCCGAGATATGACCTTATATAAATGTTGAAAGAGAAAGCAGCCCAGAAAAATGCAGGAGTCAGAACTGTGGGCATAATCTTGAAACTTGCAAGTCTGCACCTAGCCATGAGCCAATGATTGCACTAGTTAGGGACACCACCGCCTTTAGCAGTATAAATAAGAGCTGTGTAAAAATAAAAAAAGATTTTTGCTTCTTTCGTAATTTGTCGTGTATCCATCTCTACTGTGACAAATGAGTAGCTGGTGATTTTTTGTTACTGTAAATAAATTCAGGTTCCTTTGTTTGGAACAAATTTCAGCTGCCTTGAAATATTCCCTTATACTTGTTCTCAGGGCTCTGTAGAATCAACTTTTCCAGTGAATGTTCCTTAGCGTTTTGACATATGCTGCTTTTGAGTACATGGCAGGTTAAAATGCTTGGACAAACATCCTTAAGAACACATTTACTAGGGTGTCAGAAAAGAACAACTAAAATCCGTTTTGCCATCTTTATGTTCTATTCTTCCTTTTGGTTTTTTGACACAAAAGGCAAATTAAAATGAAAATTCATTTTTATTTTCTTTGAAATGATTGCTTTTTATGGGAACACTCAATTTTTGTCAAAAATAACACATAAAATTGGAAGTTTTTGGCAGAAAAACAAATGCCAATTGATTGATTTAATGGTTCTATAGATTTTGAGGTATTTTGTCAGCAGTCACATGCTCTTTGAGGGATTCTCAACCAGACATATGTCCAAAGCATATATTAGCTAGAGATTTTTACACTGCATCACAGTGGCTCTTGGATAGGAAAGGCCATAGCTCTCTATGGGAAATATAACTTGGTATTATGAGTTCCATGCAGAGATGACATCTAGGAAGTCAGAGTCATTGTATAGCTTGAGATTGCATAGCTTCCACGGGATGTCATTGTGCTAAAATCTCCAAAATCTTTTTCTGTTGTTGAGTTTCTCAGTACCTGGTGCATGTGAGCTTGTCTGGGATGATCTGGGAGAATTTATTTTGGTCAAATGAATGGTGTTACCTTAATTTCTACTAATTTCCAGTATAGGGCTTCCTACTTTGCAACTGAAACTGTTCTTGATCCTTAATTCTGAAGAAATGAAACAGAGATAGCCGTAATAATGAATATTGAAACAATTTGCAAGTGTATTTAACAATTTATGGTGCTCTCATAAAGTGTTTTTTAGTAAGTTTGCCTCTGATGTTAGCACATGTATAAAATTTATTACGAGTATTAATCTTGAAGTGTTTAGGCTTTTGCAGTGTTATTCTGTAAACTGTGTACACTTTCCCTGGGTAGAATTCAAGAAAAAACTCCCCATATTTCTTTTTGTTCCTCTATGTGCAATATTACCCATTTTTTATTGCATTCCTAGTTTTCAGTTTTTCAAAACACATACTTATGTATCTACATTTAGAAAAGGTAATTCGCAGCATGTAGAAAAACATTTGCTTGAATCAGATGGGTATCTTCCAAGGGACTTGACAGGCAGCTATTTTGGGTCAAATATAGTTGGTACCTATTATCTTCAGAGAAGACATAGAGTGCCAAAAAAGTAATCTAAAAGGGCGGCACTGAAAAACCCAGTTAATAGTGATAGAAGTTGAAATCTTTCTGTTGCAGTGCCAACAAAACTGAGTGTTCATTGTTAACAGGGAAAATGAAAAAGTAAAGTGATTAATTCTTTTAAATGTATTCTTTTTTAGAGTCTCTCATAATTCACCTGTGGGTTTTTTGGAAATGTTAGTTAAGTTGAGGCTGTTTCATATATTCCTGTCAATGATAGCATTAGGTGACCCAGTCACCTAATCAAAGTTTGTGCTATATTTAAAGCCAGTTGTCTGCATGTACTGGATAAACACACTGGCATTTATATATCTTGTGATATATAGTGATATATAATGGTTTGGTATCCAAATAAAAAGTTACTAATATTCATCTACATACATATATGTGTAGCTATATATGTAAATTTAAGGAACAATTTTTTTGTCAAGTAATGTGGGTTTGCAAACAGCATTAACCTGCTTGCACCAAAGGTCACATATGACACATGTATAATACAGAAAATGCAGTAAAAATGCAAAATATTTAGACTACTAGAAAAGGCAAATGACAGTGTGGGCCTGAGAATTCTTTTCCACTTTTCCTAATGACATGGACTGCATGTCAAAGCCATAAACTCTTCTTGAAAGCTAAAATGACATTAATGTTAAAATTCCTAATATGTCTGAATTTACATACAAAATAAATAAGTGACATTTATTGAAAATATCTTCTCAGGTATCTCAAATAGGTTCTCATGCAATGTTACTTGTACTATTAAGAAAAAACCCTGTGCATAATATTTTGATTACAGATGGAACCCTCAGTTTTCAAATAGTTTGTTTTCAATAGAACCAACTAAAAAATCTACAATAAACACATCACAAAGCACAAGTATTAGAAAAAAATTGTTTATAGTAATTTCATATTATAGAACAAAGAGAATCTAGAAATGCATGAAGCTTACCAATATTAATTACACTAATACACAAAGGAGACGCATCTCCTTTTTCAATCTTTTAGCTTTCTACAATACAACAGCTATAATGAAATTAATCTAGACTGTAGATAAAGAATAGCTTCATATGTGGTAGATCAGATCATTAGCTGGAGAAAATGTTAATCCTTTAATTGCTTTCTGTGGTTATGTATCTGACCTAAAGCAGATGTACTTGTAGCAGATGCAAATATTCCCTCCTAATAAAAAAATCCCAATGTTATTAATTTTAAATAGCTTTATCTCTTATGATAAGTAATTTCAAAGCTATTAAATGAAAGAAACATATCCAGAGATCCAAGGGATCAGTCTATCTCATCAGAAGGTCCAGGGTTGAATAAGGTTCAAGGCTGATCCCCTTCAGTGATGGATCTGACAGAAACACAAATGTAGGTGATTAGCTGACACCTTCTGGGTATGAGATAAGACAGAACTATGGTCTTGTCTTTGGGGTGGGTTTTTTGTTTTGTTTTGTTTTGTTTGTTTTCCAAATTATGAGGTTAAACTCTAGTTGAAAATTTGCATTCTTTTAGGGAGAGGTGGCTTCAACATGCTTCAAGAATGTTAGCAGCTTCTGTCAGTCTCAGAAACGTATTCCTGCCTTTGCTGACAGAATAGTCAACAAAGTGAATTGAATGGTTCTGAAGACTGATTTAGATGTTGACTACTGTTCAGTGTAATTGATATGATAACTACATTTGTGCAACGGTATTAAACTTTCAAAAACTACCTTTTCATGTATTTCCATTTTTATAAATTCCTGAAGTAAAACAAAATGAGAAACACTGAGTCAGTTACCTGAGCATGTCTTTCACATCTTATGAGATCAGAGAAAAATTGTGTCAGGTAAAATATGATGAACTGAACTCTGTTAAACAGTAAATAAAATGAGCACCATCTTGCATTTCCCTGCAGTGTAAGTGACCAAAAGTTGTGCTTAACCCAAAAATGTGACTAGTTTTTATTCAGATGCTACTCTAACAGTAGCAGTGTGTTGCACATATTGAAAAGGCAATCTCACTTTCTTCCAAGAGGTTTATTTATAGTGAATAATATATTTTTAGTACATATTTTTAACAGGTAGTCATAAACAAGTTGCATCTGTATTATAGTATAATGTGGATATTTTATAAATGTCAAAAGATATTGCTTTTTTAGAGCATATGATATGTTAAATTACTTTGAAATATTAGCTATTTTTTTTAGGTGTTTAAAATTTGGGTATAGTCTTTCCATCATGTGCCATGCATAGGTGGTGAACTCTAAACTTATCTAGGAAAATTATTACTCCTTATAATCTAAGTATAATTAAGTAATGCTTGATGAAAAGTGTTTAAAATTGCATTTGGTTTGTGTGGCAAGGTTGTGGTACCAGGGGGCTACAGGGGTGGCTTCTCTGAGATGCTGCCAGAAGTTTCCCTTTGTCCAATGCCACCTGGCTCCAAGATGGACTCGGTGCTGGCCAGGGCCAAGCCCATCAGGGATGGTGGTAGTGCCTGTGGGATAACATAATTAAGAAGGAAAGAGAAAATGATTATGCAGAAGTAATTGCAGCCAGACAAGAGAGGAGTGAGAATATGAGAGAACCAGGCCTGCAGACACCCAGGTCAGTGAAGAAGGCCAGAGAGGAGATGCTCCAGGCTCTGGAGCAGAGATTCCACTGCATCCTGTGGTGAAGACCATGATGAGTTGGGCTGTGCCCCTTTATTGCATGATATGTCTTGGTTTAGGAATGGTATTCCCAATTTAGTGTTCTAGCTGAAACCCCAGACCACAATGCAGTTCACCCTCCATCATAGGGACTGCAGAGTTGGGAACCACAACCTTAGTAATTAAGTCTTTTTCATTAAATGAGTGTGTAACTTCTAAACCAAGAGAGCCACCTTCATGTTCCAGCCAGTTCCAAGTTTTGTGCTTGAAAATCCACTAGTAACGGATATGGTGGCTCCACTAACATGGGAAAACCGCTGGAGCCTGAGTGGGCTAAACTGTAAATGTATGATTTTCTTTTGTTAAAATCAGTTGACAAGAATAATTTAAGACTACCCCCTTCTCACGCTTACATGCAATCTCTTTCCCAATACGATGACAGCATGATTTTGACAGCCTGTTAGACTTTATAGTGCTTGGAAATTAACAGTGTTGAACAACTGACATTGGCTTACTGTGAGATGGAAACAGAGCAGAAGTCAATGAAGATTATACAGTTTGATTGTTTGGCAAATGAAGATCCATGAGAGCTGAAAATCATATAATCCTTATTGGCAGGCTAGTGTTACTTAGAAATATGACATGAAGAGTGTAAAAAAGCATGGAAAAACACCTGTGTTATCAAGAACAAGAGCAGAGCATAAACTATTCCACTGATTTAATTAGTGGCCTTGTAAAACATAGATGGCTAATATTAACCTGCACTTTAGGTTTCATTTCCTTTCTTTGCATAATATGAGCCCTGACAGGTCAGTTTTAGACACAACTTTTTCTTGAACACTTAATAAATGCTGCCATAGTTGATTTTCCTCATATTCAAAAGTACTTACAGTTGCACTATACTAAGGGAAGGGAAAAGTCACATTAAAAGAAAAAATATAATAGACATTTTGCAATCTGAGAATTTCCTGGGAGAGTAAAGAAGCTAAAGGGGAAACTCTAACTGTTTTTTGTTTTAGGAAATTATGGGAAAATTTTATGTCATGAACATTTGCTATATAAAAAGCAGTTTTATATTAACTTTGTTTTATGGTTGGATAAGGGAATATATATATTTAATGGGATATAATAAAGAAATGCTCTCAAGTCACTCTTCTAATAATACCATGAACAAAGATTAGAAAAATTAGTATTTAGTTCTTCTGAGAATAAGTTGTCTCCTTTATGCTATATACATTTAGGCTCGGAAGAGATAAACTGACATTCTCATACAGAGTGAGACTCAGAAAAATTTCTTTGTGTTAACAAAGTTTTTGGTGATGTTAATGTACTTAGAAGAAGGAAGCTTACTTGTTCACACTGCTCAAGGGAGAAAGTGCATACATGTGCATGTCAATATGTGACAGATATCTCTGAAAGTCTCTTCTTATAGGTATAATTTAGTGTTTGATCTATGCTCCAATCCAGTTTTCTTCTGAAAGCAAATTTCAGTTTTACCACTTAAAGTATTTGCTTTTATGAGTTACTCTAGGGTCTGAGTTTTTAAAGTTGAATTAATAGAATTTATTACATACTCAAAAAATTTAAAAAATGAATTAATATCATTAATGATATCATTGTGATCAGACATAATATTAATAACTTAGTTCATTTCAAGGAGGGAGGTATTTTTTTAAAAAACAAACCTAAACTGCAAATATCTGCTTTTTGAGGATATAAATGGTTATATGTATAATAATATGTATTATTGATAGTCATATATACAGTAATGGAAACATCTTAAGTTATACCTTATAATTGCTGAATATCCTCAAGCATACTGAAACTAGAAAAAATTCTATTATTAGAGACCTCATAAGGCACTATTTTTCTAGGTTTTTGGTCTCATGCTGTGCTTCTACTCTATTTTACATACTATATAGCCTAAGCTTGATGTTAGTTGAAATTCAGCTCTCATAGTCCAGTTTATTTAAACTCATAGGTAGGGAAATGTTGATTTTCTATCAGAGATAGTCCTCCTGAAATTGCACGTCTTTATTCAATATTTATGTATTTACCTACCTGAAATATGTTTAAGCCTTTATTTGCTTAACTAAAACTACTTGTATTTTTTCATTAAAAAAACTTCAGCTAAACAAAAAGCAACCAGATTATTTTTAGTAAGTAATAGATATGCAATTTTTTTATCCTTAGGTCATTTGTTCAGATAGATCTTGACTGAATGTTGTTAGTGTCAAGGTAGTTAGGTGAATGTGTGTCATTGCAGCTGTCAAGGATATGTTCATACCACAAAAATTCTTGTCCATGGCCATATAAACAGAATGTTCTTGTAGCTAAACACCTTGTTAGCTTATTAAGCATATAAAGTCACTTTATGTGTCCTTAGCTTTTTAGGATTTTTTTTCACTTTGTGAGGACATGAGATGCAGCTTTAGAGGAGGTCAACCATTCAGTTTTACTCATCAAAACTGTTAATTTTTACTGTTGTAAAAATTGTCACTGTTTGACTCTGCTTCTGTAGGAGCAGGGGCAGTGCAAAGGGGCTACTGGCCATCTCTCTCTGAAGGGCATTGATGGGTCCTAGTAGAACAACTTGTTCAGTACTGTCCAGTTTCCATATTTACCTGTTATCTATGATTATATGGATAAATAGTGTGTTGTCTCCTGAACTCCTGGTATGATTTCTGAAAAGAATAGCAAGTCTGATAGAAGGACAGATTTAAATGTTAGGAGGGCAGTATCTTAGGAAAACAGTAGAGACTGTCCTACAGAAATGCAGACTGGCCAAGAGAAATGACGTGTAAATATACTTTTTGCTAAGTCTGACTATACCCTGTCAGTACTTGGAATGATCCTATGTAGTCCACATAGATTATTCTAAAGTAGACATCTGCAGCAGTGCTTTGTAATATGACTGTACAAAAATTTTATTTACTGCCTTGCATAATAATGCAGTATGTTAAAACTCGATCTCATACTACTTCCTCCTTTTTCTTCCCAAATCTCAAACTCCTCTAGAAGAGCTAAGGTCTAGTGACTGTCATGGTAGAATTGTCAAGCAGCCTTTAAATTGTAATCCCAGAAAAATTTATGGCTCAAAACTGATTGAAAGCCACCACTGTCAAAATAGGTTTGACTGGAAGAATCCAATAGGAATTCTTCCTCCAACTTTATACTTGTCCTGCTGGATATTGTATTTTCTTTGTGATAAATTTTGGTTATGAAGAATCCACCTTCTTCAACAACAACAAAAAAAAGTAAAGAAATTCTACCAATAAATTTCAAAAACAAGTGGGATGCACTCACCCTGCTGTTCACTGTAATGCCACTGCTGAGAAACAATGGTTTGATTAACAAATGCTTTATTTAGAACTTAAATGGGAACTTCTGTACATACCATCAGAGGGGGTACCTTTCATAGTTCTTAAATCTTTATTAACAGCAAACCAAGGTATCCATGGGATCATAGTAGACAGAAGTGTGACTTGCCACATGGACTGAGATGAGTTCCAAAAACATTTTATGCTGATTCAGACATCTATCCTTCAGATAATTTCTCTAAAACTTAATATAGAGTTTTACATGGACATTTCAAACAATAATTTTTATCAGACAGTAAACTGTCAACTGTTACAAAGAAGAGAATTTAGATACATTGAGTGTGTCTTGCTGCGAAAGCTATAACCTTTCAAAGGTAATATTACAAACAAATTAGGGTTATAATCTAGCAAAAAGGCAACAAAGACACCTGGGAGGAAAGGGTGTGATTTCTCTGCCAATAGTAAGCAAAATAAGAAAGTTTTAAGACTGCATTGTGGTGAGTCTCATAAGACCTTGGCATTTCACATCAAGTGCACAAAGACCGGACATATATATTCACAACTGAAAATCATTCTGGAGCATGTCAGATCTTTCAACATCACCTTCATAATTTTGATTTGTAAGCCAAATTTTATTATTTCTCTTTTTCTATACTTTTTCAAAAAAGAAGTAGAGAATGAGAAAGAATGGTTATTCTAATTGAAAAACCCCAAATTTTAAAGAGTAATATCCGGCCTTCTTGTTATGACATGGGATGAGTTTATAACCTTGTGATTATGATGAAAACTATAATAAAATATAGCAAGACATGAAACTGATCACTACATTCAGAAGGGTAGAGGTTTGAGACATTCTTCAGAAAAGCCAACTTCACTTTCCCTCTGTGAGTGCTACCTGCTTAGGGAGTTTCTGCTCCTCAGGAATACCTCCCAGAACAAGAAATTTCCCATTGCTCCTGGAAACCACATTCTCAGGACATTGACATCCCTTACCCTGGCAGTTGTGTCATTAATTCAAACTGTTACTTTGGAGGTGTTCTAACAGGTAATATTTGTCCTTGCAGATTTAAGAGCTGAGTAAAGAATTACATATATATCGGCTAATGATGTGTTGAGACTATTGCTTACTGACAGCTCACATTATGTCCTTCAGTAAGGTGGAGTTCACAGGTCTTTGCATCTATAGCCACATCTCAATTATCAGTGATCTGTAATCTGATCAATGGTCTGTTACCCCCATATTTTAGCAGTCAACACTGTGATTCTTAATTAAAGTTAGCCATTTATGTGAAATGATTACTCTGTTCATTATCTTGACAATTTCATTACTGTATCAGGTAAAATAAAACATTTATAGCAAGAGGAAAATATATGAGCTACTGTAAGGTTCAAGGAGGTTCATCACCACAGTTGGCTGAGGCTGTTATCATTAACATCAAGGGAACAGGTCACAGTCCCTGGTATGCCACATGCCAGTTATCTCCTTTTAAATGAATTATACATGTATTCATTAAAATACGAAGTACTCTGGGAACATGAACATTACAAGCATTTGTACCCTGCTTGCACATTTACAATCGTGATATGCATGTGCAGTGGACTTAGAAGGATTTGACTATGGAAGGTTTTGTATGCATGATAATGCATCTAGGAGCTCTGTTGAATGTTCCACATTCCATATGCAAAAGTTGTTTGTGTGACTTTGACTTCACACCAACTGAGAATTCAAGAATTCAACTTTGCTCTTTATTTTTTCAAAGCGTACTTCTATGTATTTTAAAAATCCCAGGGAGTAAAGAAGTGCATGCCCTGAGGAGCAGGCAGATCTTTTGTTCCTGTTTCAATCTGGGAGCTGGTGGGAAGACAAACAAGAGGGGAGTACAGCAGGGGAACAGTAGACACATCAAGATGACCATCTTGATGAAAAGTTATTTATATGTAATTGCGTGTAACCCACCAAATGAAATTATCATCAGTGTCCTTTTGACAGGAAAGATTACTACTGTTCTAATGCTGAAAGATCAACAGCAGCTGAGCTTTTCAAGATGGTCACAGAGATGTTGAGCAGAAGGGAATATTGGCACATGGCCTCTCTGTCACCTTTGAATGCCTCGAGGCTGCTTCTGTTATGCACACTGGCCTGATGTACAACTTTTAGATACCTAGACTGTTGACAGAGGCCGTGCTTTGGAGTTCAGTTGTCATTTTTTCCTAAGAGTGAAAGGGCAGAAAAGGGGCTGGAACTGGGGAGAGAAGGGAAGCACAGAGACAGAGTGGACAACGTTAACACCATTGGGAAAATTCTATTCTTTCCACTGAAGGTTTCAACTTTAATTTTCCAGAGGACATACTAATAATTCCCTTAGCACTGGATGCTACTTTTCTTTGCAATTATAATAAGGCAGCAGACTACAGATTTACTTTTTTCCCCACTAGAAGCAGGTTCAAAATGATTCAGTGAGCAAATTTCTTGGGAATGATATTCAGTGCTTTTAGGGCATTAGGAAGAGGAACACCTGTATTCCAGCACATATTTTCCATCTAATTTATATTTCAAAGAGGTTGATCATCTCTACACTGAGTTAATTTCATCTCGAACTGTTGTGTTGCAAGGATTCGTTATAAAGTTGTTTTGGGAGTTCAAGTACCTCAACATTCTGACATTCTGGGTAAGTGTTCTAGTTACCTGCTGGTTGCTCACGACATAGAGACTATATCAGCCATTGATTATGTAATAAGGGGTTGTACTATTGGTGCTAATTAGACATGATCAGAGCAAAGGTATCAATTCTGAGCTCTGTGTTTCTGTATCCAGACTGTAAACCAAAATGTGGAATACTGGTATCTACATGTTCACGCTGAGCTATTTGTCTGCAAAGAACAATTTATTAGCTCGAGAGAATTCTTCAGACTGCATACAGAGGAGCTGTCTCCACTCCTCACACAGTTTGCTGATATTCCAACAGAATTCCTGAATTATGGGATTCTAGTCTTTTTCTAACTGAAGGGACAAATTCCCAAATAAAGCAAAATCTTGGATGTGTGGGATGCAGCCTAGTCCAAGAAACCATATACTTTAACTCTTCTGTGAAGTTTTGGCATAAAAGCTGCAAAGTGAAAATGGCAACTGCATGAACTGTGGTACACTTAATTTTTTCTGCTACTTTCCATTCCCTTGTGATGTTCTGTGATAGCCTTCCTGTTAAAACTCATGCATGTCATAGTAAATCTAAGCACTTCACAACTGTGGTGCTGTGCCTGTGTGCTTCTGGTTTTGACTGTAATTATCTCACTGTTGTCTTCTGTTGTGTGCACTACCCATGGGATATTGCTTAAATATTTAATTCACTTCCCTACATACAGGTATTGACTGACTTTTGAGACTGGCCTTTGCCAGGAGGCCATGTAGCTCCAGAAATTCTTTTGGGTCTTCCACCCTTTTGAGGGTATTTTAGGCACCCTACAGGCTCACAAGGATAAGTGCATGCCCTTATTTAGGAAAGTGAATTAAGTTCTCTCTGACTTTAAGATCTCTTTATCAGGAGACTTGTTCCTGTGATCTTTTGTGTATGCAGCCTGAATCTTGACAGGATATCCAAATGCCACTTTTGATCAAGTAACCATTAGGCCTGTAGCTGCATTGCCATGAAATTACAGGGTGGCCCTTCCCCGTCACTTGTGCTTCTTAATACATCATTTCCCTTCAGTGAAGTTCAGCATTTCACTTCCATACATTTTGACATTATTAGAGGGAAAAATTACTTTATTGAAGCACAGCTGATGATTTAAATTCATATTTTTTACTTTAGACTCTTTGGACTATATCTACCTTTTGCCTTTCTCAACTATGTATGTTGCGTTTTGTTTTTCTGTTTGTATCTCAATTTCTACTTTATTCAAACTTTAGAAATATTTATGTACTGAGTGGTAGACAACCAGATTTTTTTTTTTTTTGTCTCAGGAAAAAGTTCTGAGTAAGTTATTTTTGTGGGGTTTACTGGGTAAGGTCAGTGTGACAGGAGTTTCAGTATTCTTACCACTTTCATAAGTTGGCTTGTTTTTATTGCTAATCATAATCTTGTCTTCTAATTTAGGTTGTGTCGTCCCTAGACACTTCAGGCATTCCTCAGGTATAGGAGCAAAGTTTGAGAAAATAAGAATGATCAGTGCATTTGTTAAGACTATTAATGAAATTATATTGCTTTCACTACCCAGCAGACAAGATCAGTCTACATGAAGAAAGAAGGAATTACAAATGGAAAGTTAGATGCATTTTTTGCAGGCTGTTAGGTACTAGCTTAAGTGTACTGGAAAAAGATCTGCACTCCTCTCACCAAGGCCCAGTTTTCTAATTATCTTTGACAAGCAGAATTACTGCGAAGAGTTTTGTAATACTTGAAACAGTGGGTTACTGTAGAGACAATGAAACCAAACGTGTTTGACAGGATGCCAACACCAAAGTTTGATGGTGCAAGTCGACCAACAGTCCACCTGCAAGTGAACTTCCATCTAGGTGTGTCAGCCAAGGCAAACCATGGCTTTAAGTGAAACAGCTCAAAACTGTGGGAAATCAAGTTGTCTAGTGAAATATTTCTCTAGAAATAAGAGCCTTTCTTTCTTATCATCAAATATTCCATCAGTCTTTCATCCAAGTAGAAATTGGTTTGTTAATAAGGCTATTCTCTTAAATATACGAGCAAAGCTCAAGATATTGATGCTATACTGGTACTGTCCATTTATTACTAAAGAGCGAAAAAGATAGCTAATCACCAGAAAGACAAGACACTACAATGTGGGGAGGGAGTTGCTTAAAGGTCAAACTGTGGTGAACTGAGATTAAAGAGGTAAGGGGAGGAGAACATGCCCTAACAGAAAAAAAGAAAGTGTAGAGCAGAGATGTGATGTAAATCTAAAACAATAAAAGCGAAAGTGATAATCCTTTTAAAACAATGAAGTAAAACACCTTTTTTGAAAATTCTACTGTGCAATTATCTTTTAACTTTTACAACAATACTCGGTTTATTTCAAACACCCAGATGGTGTAGCACTATTCTGTAAAAAAGCTATCTGATGAGGCAGGCAGTGTGTGTGTATTTGTGGTGTTTGATATCAATATAGCCCCTTTACCTCCTAGACAGTGAGGAATCACTCTGTTTATTGGGACTCTGGAAACATACCTAGAGTCAGCAAATTCCTACTCAGGTCAAAATGAAGTAGAATTCTGTTAAAATTATGTCTCATTGTAAGTGCATACTTGCTAAAATCTAATTTGGTATGTGGCAAATTAACCTCTTTTTGCTTTATTTTATAACATTTCACCTAAATCATATTTAGCACACAAATGAGAGAGATTGTATTTAAAGAGCTTGGTAAGCAATGCCCTCCTTGCCAAGGTGACATATGCCATAATGTCTAGTAAGTGATCTTTTTCCAGAGCACATATGTTGGGTACATATGGATACCAGTAACAAGAAAGATGCCATTAGAAATATTTTTGAGGACTTTATCCTAAATATTCATAAATATTAATGACTTTGAATCTAAACTCAGCTGCAGCATTTTGTAATCATCATCATCATCATTATCATCATCACAATACTAATACTAATAACAACAGCAATATCAACAACTATTAATACTAATACTAATTTTAATATTAATAATCTCTTTTCAAAGTTTCCAAACCCCAGTTTAATTTTCTTGTCTTACAGTTATCTGGCATTATGAAATGGCACTTTTTCATCCTGTTTATTCCTGCCATCCCTAATGCATTACCAGGTGTGAGATTAATGAGTGGAGCACATGAGACCTGCCACAGTTAATCACATTTGTAACCTTTCAGATACACAGAAGAATATTTCTTGCTGTGAAACATCCTTTACCTTTTAATCTCTGCTGAGCATAGTGCTAACTCAATACTGTAAGTTTTTTCTTACAGTTCAGTTATCAAATTATTATTCCTCTTTCATAGTTTTCTATCAAATAACTGTTTCTATTTAATGGAAATGTTGAAGTAGTCAGAGAGTGATAAGCATAATAGTAAACTTTTCTGGAATTAAAGAAACATAAATAGATGTGAAAGATGTGGTACTTTTGCTATCGTACATCACATCATAATATTTACAGATTACGTATAATTTTTAGAATAAGATTTAGTTTAGAAGCTTACACTTGATTTTCAGCTTTGTGTGAAATTTCAAGACCCCTTGAGTATATTCTATAAATGACAGAATTAACTCAATAGAACTGTGCAGATAATGAAGCTATTAGTATGCTCATATATGTCACTAAATAAAGGCAGAAATATTTAAGATTTGAGAATTCCAAAATAATATTTTTTACTTCTAGTACTATGTGAAAGGTCTCCATGTGAATAAATGTATCTATTTGTTCATATGTATTTTTAATTGCAAATTTAGGAATGTTGGTGTGGCAGCACGGCTCGGGTGGCTCGGCGTTGCA
>WEKY01006458.1:10294-23658 GCA_013390045.1 Picathartes gymnocephalus | reverse complement strand
AATATATATATAAAAATATAGATATAGATATAGATATAAATATAAATATAAATATATATAAAAAATATATATACCTTTCAGCCACTCAAACAGTGCTGGGCAGCTCCCAGGTTTTTTTCCTGCTTTTCCCAGCATGCCAATGGTGAATGGAATAGAGAGTCCATCATTCCCAACTGGAATAATTCCATTCCGTGGACAGCAGAGCTGTGTCCCTGTGGCAACAACAAAACTGCCAAGTCCCTTTGATTTCACTGCCTCAGTGCAAGCCAAGCCCGGTGCCTTTGGAAAACAGAAATCCCAAGGATTCCCTAAGAAAAGCAGGGAATCCGTGTGGGAATCAGGGATACTTCTCATTTCCATGGTTATTTTTTGAAATCCCATCCGAGTCAGGGCCGTGGAACAAACACTGAGGGACAACGAGCTCAAGCTCAGCCTAAACTCCCATTTTCCACGCAGGTTTTTGTTGTGTTTCTCCACCATTTTAACTCCCAGGAAAAACCTGGAATAACCAATTTACTTGAAAAGGACACGAATGATATAAATGATAATAATTATATAAAATATAATCTCATAATAAACCTGATGGAGAGCTGGAACTGGGCACTTTAATTCAACATCCAAAACACGGATTAAACTGCGGGACCACATCTACAGAACTTTCCCCAGCCTGTCGGTTGATTAAAAAAAAAAATCCACACGATGAATTAAAAAAAAAAGGAAAAATAGATGAAAGAGAGAAGATATATTTGTGCACAACACATGAAATATTGCTCTGACCAAAATTATCCCAGGAAAACTGGGATCTGCAGGGCGCGAGGTGAATTCCAATAAAACGAGCAGCTGATCCCAGTCTAACCCTACAAGAAATGTCCTCTGAATAATCCTGGCCTCCATCTCTCTTGGGCAGAAAGCGACTGAGGAGGAAAAGAACAGCGAAAAACGAGGATGTTGGAGGGTTTTCTGAGGGAAAAAGAACCTTTTTAGTAAAAAAAAAAAAAATTAACAGAGACTGGGAGTTACAGGAGGTGTAAATTAAGTGTTTCGAGTTCAATAACTGAAAATTGCCTTCAAGGATGGAACCGCTGGTGGAGCAACTCCAAGCTGCCCAAACTCAGAGCCAGGCAAAGCCTCAGGGCCCCCGGGAGCTCCTGCCTCCTCATCTTCCAGAAATTCCAGGATTTCTCCTGGTTTTCTGGTGCCTTCACACGGCACGGAATTCCACAGACATTCCCAGGAGGGAATTCATCCCTGAATTACTCACTTAGGGAATGACTGATTGGCAAGTGGCGCAGCCTGTGGTGCCCGGAGAACACATCCGACATTCCCGGAGAAATTCCCTGCCTGGGGAAGGAGATCAATCCAACATTCACAGAGAAATTCCCTGCCTGGACGAGGAGATCAATGCAACATTCCCAGAGAAATTCCCTGCCTGGGGAAGGAGATCAATCCAACATTCACAGAGAAATTCCCTGCCTGGACGAGGAGATCAATGCAACATTCCCAGAGAAATTCCCTGCCTGGGTAAGGAGATCAATCCAGCATTCCCAGAGAAATTCCCTGCCTGGGTAAGGAGATCAATCCAACATTCCCAGAGAAATTCCCTGCCTGGACGAGGAGATCAATCCAACATTCCCAGAGAATACTCACCGGAATCCCTGGCTCAGTGCTGGACTCTCCTGAGCTCAACCTCCTCCCGAATTCCAGCTGGAAAATGCAAGGAGAACAAAATGCTGAGCTCACAATCCAGAGGGGTGGAGGGGAATTCCCAGCTCATCCCGACAGGCCACAGGGAATGGATTCCCACTGAGGGCAGGGATAGATGGGATTTAGGGAAGGAATTGTTATGCCTGGGAGGGTGGGGAGGCTCTGCAGTGCATTTCCCAGAGAAGACTCCCAAAAAAATCAGGAAATGTGATTTACTGTGGTTCTGCCCCTGGACCCCTGGAAGTGTCCCAGGCCAGGCTGGAATAACCTGGGACGGTTGAAGGGGATGGATTTGGATGATCCCTAAGGTCCCTCCCACCCAAACCATTCCGTGATTCCATGATTATTGCAATGTCCAGGCCTGGCTTTATTTTCAGGTCTCCCTTTGGGAGAGGCCAAACCCTTCAAAGCTCCCCCAGGCTGAGGAACGCCCGAAAAGGAGCTGAGGAGCAGCCAAAATTCCTGCCCCGCTGCAAACCCAGGGCTCCACAAACTCTGGAATTTGTTTCCTCTGGTCTTCCGTGTCAGGAAATACCCTCAAGGGAAGGAGGAATTGCTAGGAAGTGTTACACGTACCAGGGACAACGTTCCCAGGAGCTGGAGGTGCTTAATCCTTCCTTTGGGAATTAAAAAAATTAAAAATTCAAGTTAGCCTGGGTTCAGCCATGTGGGATTTGTGGCCGTACCTCCTTTATCAATTCCTTAAATGCATTGTGAGCCATATCTTGGGAATGACCATGAGGGAAATCAGCTGGAAAATCAAATAAAAAGCAGCACCTCCCTCTCTTGTTTTCCAAAGTCTATTTTCCAAAGCCTATTTTCCAAAACTTAATTTTCAAACCCTGTTTTCCAAACTCCATTTTCCAAACCCTCTTTTCCAAGCTCCATTTTCCAAAAGCGCTTCATTAAAATAACCACGTGATTAAAAAAAAAAAAAAAAAAAAAAATTAAATAATCGACAATTNAAAAAAAAAAAAAAAAAAAAAATTCAAGTTTTCCTCTATTGCAACACGAGGGATTTGTGGCCGTACCTCATTTATCAATTCCTTAAATGCATTATGAGCCATATCTTGGGAATGACCATGAGGGAAATCAGCTGGAAAATCAAATAAAAAGCAGCACCTCCCTCTCTTGTTTTCCAAACTCTGGTTTTTTTCCCCAAAACTCTATTTCCCAAACCAAGCATCAATAAAATAACCACGTGACAGCAAACAGGTTTCCTTTCACTCAAAACCAGCAAACAGGACAATGGTGCTTTGTCAAAATCCGTCTCAAATTTCCCAGAACTTTCAGAGGAGAGGGGATTTCTCCCGAGTCTTGGATTTTGGGTTCAGATGGACAAAGGAGGCAGGAGGGACTGAAAGGGAGAGAGCTCAGAGCTGTTAACATTCCACAAAATTATTTCATAAATTCATTAAATTTTGCAGACTCAAAAACTCAACCATCCCATTCTTCTTGCAGTGGAAATTTAGACAACGAAATGGTCTGAGATTGGGAATTTAGAAAATAATATGGTCTGGGATTGGGAATTTAGAAAATAAAATGGTCTGAGATTGGGAATTTAGAAAATAAAATGGTCTGGAATTGGGAATTCAGAAAATAAAATGGTCTGGGATTGGGAACTTGGATAACAAAATGGTTTGAGATTGGGAATTCAGAAAATAAAATGGTCTGAGATTGGGAATTCAGAAAATAAAATAGTCTGGGATTGGAAATTTAGAAAATAAAATGGTCTGAGATTGGGAACTTGGATAACAAAATGGTCTGGGATTGGAAATTTAGAAAATAAAATGGTCTGAGATTGTGAATTCAGAAAATAAAATGGTCTGAGATTGGGAACTTGGATAACAAAATGGTCTGAGATTGAGAATTTAGATTAAAAACTGGCCTGGGACTGGGAATTTAGATCATAAAATGGTCTGAGATTGGGCTCTTCCTTACAGGTTAATGTGGATCCATCTCCAGCTCCTCCAGAACGTTCCTGCCCAGCCAACCCGCACTCATTCCCGAGGCAGAGCGACTTAGAGCTGCACTATTCATAAATACACATTTATTTTTCATTAGAAATGCGTAATTACAGCATTTTTAAAGCATTTTCCCCCTAGAAAAGTAGTTAAGCAACAGTACAAACAAAAGTGTTAAGTCTTCTGCAAATACAGTTTTCGTGACACTGAACAGAAAAAACACCAGCAAAAGGCCAAGACTTGCCCTCAAGGGATTTTTCCTTTTTTTAAAATATTTTCCTTTTTTTCTTTTTTTTTTTTTTTTTTTTTGGTTTTTTTAAAAAAAAAAAAAAAAAGAAGAAAAAAAAAGAAAAAAGGCTGCTCAACAGCGAAAAATATCTGAGCTCTGGAGCTTCTGGAGCTTTCTCTACGGGGCAAAGCAGGTACAGCAAAACCCCCCAAAAATCCGTGGGAATTCCAACGGCGAGGGACCCACGGGGTGGGATCTCCCAGTTTGGATGATCCAGGAGAATTCTTCCTCGGCCTCAGGAAGATTTGTTTTGCCCTCTCTCAGCGGATTTAAGTGCAGCCCCACGGGGGTTTTTTGGGTGTTGCGTTGTTTTTGAAGGCCAGGACTTGGATTGGCGTCGCGCTGCAGCTGCGGATTGAAGCTGGAATTATTCCAGGGCATGGCTGGAGGTCGTGAGGTCCGGCAGGTTTTTCCAGCTCCTCGCGCTCCGTTTGCGGCTGGAGGTCGCTGCCAGGTGCCCGGCATTGCTCAGTCCCCTCACTGGATTTGGATTGCCCCGTGCTCTATCTGCATTTCTGGCTGCATTGCCGACTGGAGGGAATCGGTGCCCTGCAGAGGGGGACAGGAAATCAGTCAATCCGAAAGTTCCTTCTATCGGTGCGACCAACAGAATGCCAGCTCGTTAGACAAATATAAAGTCATTGTTTATGCCAGTGGAAAAAACCCCGGAGCAAAATCCGCATGGATGTGGGCTCTGTGGGAGCGGGAACGCGCTCGCAAAGGCGCCAGAAATAACGCCAAGAGTCGCCGCGAAGCCTCCAGCGGAGGCTGGAATAATGCAGTTGGGATAAAGATGGAGAGAATCGCGAGTGGCACCGAGGCAATTATTGCCTCTCCCTTCCCCAGGGCAAGAACCGGCTCCAAATAAAGGAAATAAACGCAGCGTCTGGCTCCGAACGGAAGGCTCATTCCAGCGGAGTGACTGGGGGAAGAGGGAGCTGGAGAGGCCACCAAGGATGCTCGTGGAAAAGCCAGGAGGGAATTCTGGAGTGCCGGAGCTGGTGGGGGTGAGGGGAGTGAAATCAGCGCTTGGCGTTGCCCGGCTGGAGCGGGACAGGGCCTAAAAATGCTGCTTTTCCACCCCCCAGCCCTGCAGCCTCTCCCTGTCCTGGGTGAAGCGAGAACAGCAGAACTAGGGCCGGATTTTCCTCAGGGAAAATCCCTCCTGGTGCTCCTCGCTTCCCGAGGAAAAGCAGGAATTGAATTGAAAAGCAGGAAGAATGAAAAGCCAGCGCAAGCGATGGGAACCTCCAGAGGAAATCTCTTCACCAATGAATTCGCCGCCTCTCAGTAAGGATGCTGGGGAGGGAGAATCCCAGGGAAAACTCCCAGATTTCTGGAGAATTCCAGGGAAAACTCCCAAATTCCTGGAGAACCACAGGGAAAGCTCCCAAATTCCTGGAGAATCCCAGGGATAACTCCCAGATTCCTGGAGAATCCCAGGGAAAACTCCCAGATTCCTGGAGAATCCCAGGGAAAACTCCCAGATTTCTGGAGAATTCCAGGGAAAACTCCCAAATTCCTGAAGAATCCCAGGGAAAACTGCGAGATTCCTGGAGAATCCCAGGGAAAAGCAGGAAGAATTGAAAAGCAGGAAGAATGAAAAGCCAGCGCAAGCGATGGGAACCTCCAGAGGAAATCTCTTCACCAATGAATTCGCCGCCTCTCAGTAAGGATGCTGGGGAGGGAGAACCCCAGGGAAAACTCCCAGATTCCTGGAGGATCCCAGGGAAAACTCCCAGATTCCTGGGAGGCAGGAGAAAGAACCTGCAGAGACCCATCCCAAATCTGGAGGGGATAAGGATGCTGGGGAGGGAGAATCCCAGGGAAAACTCCCAAATTCCTGGAGAACCCTAGGGAAAACTCCCAGATTCCTGGAGAATCCCAGGGAATACTCCCAAATTCCTGGAGGATCACAGGGAAAACTCCCAGATTCCTGGGAGGCAGGAGAAAGCACCTGCAGAGACCCATCCCAGATCTGGAGGGGAGCACCCAGGACGGCTGCACTGGCTCGGACAGAGCCCCTCAGAGCCAGGAAAGCTTCCCCTGCCAGCAGCACATCCCAGCATGGATAAAATTCCCAGCACAGGACAAGGATTTCAGGATTTTTTTTCCCCTCGAAACTCCCCCCGCCCCGATCCCAGGGATCCGCCCTCGCTGGATTTTCCCCTCAGGAACACCTCTAAAGGATGCTCTGAAGTCAGAATTCTCTCTCTCTCTCTCTGACAGGATTTTTGGGATTAAAAAAAAAAGCCTCATTTGAAGCCCTGCTTTGTGCTCCCAGCCTGGAACCTGCCCAGGAGATCCACGAGGGTGGGAAATCCACCAGATTTCCCAGCTTTTAGGTTTTACTGCACAGTCCTAGCTTATTTATTATTCCAATTAAAACACCCAGAGGATCAAGATCATGAAGCGTTGCTCTGAAATTCATTTCTTTCCCTCTGCCAGTAACTGCATTCGGCTACAGGAATTTTTTTTCCTGTTTAATTTGAAGGGCATTTTTTGTTCGCTTAAAAAGTTCAAAAAATTCACGCCAAGGTGCTGAATAAATCGGTGAGGTTGCTAAATTTGGTCGCACAAAAATTTTTAAACAATCCTCAGTGTTTTCTTCCCCATTTAGAGGGGAAGTGTATTGGGTAAATAGAATTATCAAACATCAGCACAACAGCAACAGCAAATATTGATCCGACACTCAGAGCTGAAGGGATTACAAGAATTTATGTTTGGAATGATGGTGGGGTTTTTGTTTTTTTCCCAAATCTAACAGGATTTACCACCAGCACCGCATTTGAGCACAGAATTTCAAATCCAAATATTCTGTATTTCCAGGCTTTGCAAACTGCTGTCAAAACACGAAAAGCAGTCAAGCAAAAACCATTCAAGAATAGGCTGAAAATACAAAATTGAAGTGGATTTTGCTCTGCTCCAGCTGAACTCAGGGCAGGGATTCATTTCAGGGGAAAAAAAACAAAACAAAACAAAACAAAACAAACCAAAACAAAACAAAAAAAAAAAAAACCAAAAAAAACCAAAAAAACAAAAAAACAAAAAACCCCCCAAAAAACCAAAAAAAACCAAAAAAACAAAAAAACCAAAAAAACCCCCAAAAAAACCCAAAAAAACCCCCAAAAAAACCAAAAAAAACCAAACCAAAAAACCAAAACAAACTGAAAAACTGGCAGAAAACCGCAGGAAACTGGCACTTTGTTGTGAGACACCAAATAAATCCACATTTGTGCCGTTTCAAACAGGGAATTGGCAGAGAATCCAACCCAGGTGGAAAATAAATTCCACTTTAAGGGGCTTTGCTTGATAAAGAGCCACCAAATCCTTGGGAACATCTCAGCACCTTGACCAGGAACCAGGCGCAAGCGCCAGTGCAGCCTCACTTGGGGGGGGTTATTTTTTAACGCTTTTTAACACTCACTTTCCCTTCCCCTCAGGTAAGACGTTTCCCTTCAGATAAGAAACCCTCCTCCACAGGAAAATTCCATGTTTTTATCCACAAAAAACAAAAAAAAACCCCTCCTGGAGCACGGATGAAGTCAGAGCAGTGCCGAACACCGCGCTGGTTTCTGCAGCTCCGTCGCATGCCCTCGGTTTGCACGCGGTGCAAAGTGAGGAAATATTGACGGCTGCCTTGTTTTGGGGCTTTGCCTGCTTTTCCTTTCATCCCCTTTTCCTGCCACATGCCTTGCCTGTTTTCCCTGTTTTCCCTGGGAAGCTCTGTGGTTAACCACAGCATGAAAAACCAACAGGGTGCAAAGCGTCCCCGAAGAGGGAGGGACTCCTGGGGTGGCAGCTGCTCCTGGGAACTCGGCTCCAGAATTCCTTCCTCAGGAGCTGCTGGATGAGGAGAAACCCGCCGGGCAGGGAAATGTGGGAATTCCAGTCCTGGAGCGGGGACAGCAGCGGGAGGAATGTCTCTCACTGACTGCTTTCCTTGTTTGGGGTCGTGATCCTTGTGGGTCCTTCCCAGCTCAGGGTATCCCGTTGTTCTGGGATTTATTAAATGCACGGGAGCAGCAGTGATGGAAAATCCATAAAAAGCGAGGCAGAACACCCTCAGTGCCCAGAGCACTCTTAAAAATAAAATATTGAGGAGGGCAGGGCTGAGGCAAAAAAAGAAAAAAAAAAAAAAAAAAAAAAAAAAAATTCACAAAGACCANAAAAAAAAGAAAAAAAAATTCCACAAGCACTCAGCTTCCCTGGGGAAGAAGCCCTTGAAGTGGGATTTTCGAAACCACGTGTGGCCACCTCCAGAAAAACGTGTTCCAACTGTTTTAAATCGACTTTGTGGTGCTGTCACCAAAGCCTCAAGCTGATGACAGACTTTTTCTAACCTCAGATTCACGGCTGTTCAAACTGATTAAAAAAAGACCCAAAAAAAACCCCCCCAATCATTCCTCCTCCATAACGGAGAGGATCAAGTGTTCACTTCCAACTGCTGCAGGAATTCCTGTGGGTGAAAACAACTGGAAAACTGCTGTCAGAACAGGAATGACTTTTCTGAGGGAAACCTCAGTCTGAAAATACTTTCAGCACTTTTTTTTGGTGCTGTCCTTTGCGATAGCTCTCAGCCTTCGAGGACACTTTGGTGACCAAAACAGCTTCTCCAGAGGCACTGAGCAAGGGCAGCAAAGCAGGAGCAGTCAGGGATGGTTTCTACCTTCAAAAAAACAAAAAAAAAAAATCCGTGTTTCTTATTATAAATGATGGTTTTTATGGTTTGGAAAGAGGGCCACGAGCTCCTTGTGTTTGTGGTAGATACAGAACACACCAGGCAGGTATTTCAGGCAGTTTGAGAGGAGGAATGGCGAGAAGGAAGGGCTCTCTCATAGCTGGTTGGTGGCAGCATGGTCCTAGCTATAAAACACTTCTGGCAGATATTTCAGGCACTTTAAGAGGAGGAATGGGGAGAAGGGGAGAAGGAAGGGCTGTCTCCATACTTGGTTTGTCACGGGGGTCAGCCATAAAACTCTTCTGGCAGGTATTTCCAGCACTTTGAGAGGAGGAATGGGGAGAAGGAAGGGCTCTCCACACTTGGTGGCAGCGTGGACCAGCACAGGGGTCAGCTGTAAAACACTTCTGGCAGGTGTTTCCAGCACTTTAAGAGGAGAAAGAGAGAAGGAAGGGCTGTCTCTCATACTTGGTGGCAGCATGGACCAGCACAGGGGTCAGCTATAAAACACTTGTAGCAGGTATTTCAAGCCCTTTAAGAGGAGGAATGGGGAGAAGGGAGAAGGAAGGGCTGTCTCCATACTTGGTTTCTCATGGGGGTCAGCCATAAAACTCTTCTGGCAGGTATTTCCAGCACTTTGAGAGGAGGAATGGGGAGAAGGGAGAAGGAAGGGCTGTCTCTCATACTTGGTGGCAGCATGGACCAGCACAGGGGTCAGCTGTAAAACACTTCTGGCAGGTGTTTCCAGCACTTTAAGAGGAGAAAGAGAGAAGGAAGGGCTGTCTCTCATACTTGGTGGCAGCATGGACCAGCACAGGGGTCAGCTATAAAACACTTGTAGCAGGTATTTCAAGCCCTTTAAGAGGAGGAATGGGGAGAAGGGAGAAGGAAGGGCTGTCTCCATACTTGGTTTCTCATGGGGGTCAGCCATAAAACTCTTCTGGCAGGTATTTCCAGCACTTTGAGAGGAGAAATGGGGGAGAAGGGGAGAAGGAAGGGTTCTCTCCATACTTGGTGGCAGCGTGGACCAGCACAGGGGTCAGCTGTAAAACACTTCTGGCAGGTGTTTCCAGCACTTTAAGAGGAGAAAGAGAGAAGGAAGGGCTGTCTCTCATACTTGGTGGCAGCATGGTCCAGCATGGGGATCAGCTATAAAACACTTCAGGCAGGTATTTCCAGCAGATTAAGAGGGGGAATGGGGAGAAGGGGAGAAGGAAGGGCTGTCTCCATACTCGGTTTCTCACGGGGGTCAGCCATAAAACACATCTGGCAGGTATTTCCAGCCCTTTAAGAGGAGGAATGGGGGGAAGGAAGGGCTGTCTCCATACCTGGCTGGTGGCAGTGTGGTCTGCCACGGGGGTCAGCTGCACGTACTGCACCTGGATGTCGCTGCCCTGCAGCGGGGAGCCGTCCACGCCGCCGGCCGCGGGCTCGGCCGAGGCCACCGCGATGAGCTGGGCCCCCTGCAGCACCTGGGGGACAGCAGGGGACAGGTCAGCGCTGGGAAGGGCAGCAGGGCAAGCTGGCATTGAGGAGAACACAGGGGTAACCGGTGCCAGCAGCGCCACGCCGGAGGGTGGGGTTTGTCCAGGCAGGTCTGGGATGGCCGTGGGAATATAAATCTGACCATGAACCATCCAAATGCAGGAATACCCCAGGAACCATCCCAATAGAACCAAGGATACCCCAGGAACCATCCCAATAGAACCAGGAATACCCCATGAACCATTCAAATAGAACCAGGAATACAGCATGGAGCATCCAAACAAATCCAACCAGGAATACCCCAGGAACCATCCCAATAAAATCAGGAATACCCCATGAACCATTCAAATAGAACCAGGAATACTCCATGAACCATCCAAATGCAGGAATACCCCAGGAACCATCCCAATAGAACCAGGAATACCCCAGGAACTGTCCAAACAAATCCAACCAGGAATACCCTGTGAATGATCCAAATAGAACCAGGAATAACCCAGTAACCATCCAAACAAACCCAGGAATACCCCAGAACTGTCCAAACAAACCCAGGAATACCCCAGGAACCATCCAAACAAATCCAACCAGGAATACCCCATGGAACTGTCCAAATCCAACCAGGAATACTCCGTGAACCATCCAAATAGAACCAGGAATACACCACGGAGCATCCTAAGAGAACCAGGAATACCACAAGAACCATCCAAACAAATCCAACCAGGAATACCCTGTGAATGATCCAAATAGAACCAGGAACACCCCAGGAACCATCAAAAAAATCCAGGAATACTCCAGGAACCATCCAAACAAATCCAACCAGAAATACCCCAGGAACTATCCCAATAAAACCAGGAATATCCCACGAACCATTCAAATAGAACCAGGAATACTCCATGAACCATCCAAATACAGGAATACCCCAGGAACCATCAAAAAAACCCAGGAATACCCCAAGAACTGTCCAAACAAATCCAGGAATACCCCAGGAACCATCCCAAAAAAAACAGGAATACCCCGTGAACCATCCAAATAGAAGCAGGAATACACCATGGAGCATCCAAACAGAACCAGGAATACCCCGTGAACCATCCAAACAGATCCAGATCCAACACCAAAACCCACCAGAGGAACTTGTCCCTCGGTCCCCCAGGAGGGTTCCCCCCAGGACACGGAGCCCTTGGATTCCCACCTTGGATGCTCAATGCATTTGGGATTGATAATTATGCTAATGATGCCAAGTTAATTGGGACAGAGTGACAGATCCCACTGTGAGTGTGGTAACAGCAGAAATCACCGAGCAAGGTTTTCCTGCTAAAATAATCCCCTAAACCCGAGATATCCCTTCCCCCAGCCATCCATTCATTACAGCAATGTTCATATTCCTGTCAGTAGGGAGGTGTGGATTTAGGAATTCCTAATTAATGCTCCTAATTAATGCTTATGTTTATCCCATCTGTTTATCTTGGCTGGAGAAGACAAGTCCCTCACAGGCTTCAAACCCTCTGAACAATTCCATCTCAAAGCACTTAAAAATGGGCCTGGGATAAACTCATTTTAAACTCCCTTCCTGAAACAAAAACCAGAATAAAATGAATGTATGGAAAAAAAGAATGAGTCCCCCTCGCATTTCTCCAACCCAGCCCCAGAGCCAGCTTTAATTTCTATGAGCCACAAAATGAGGGGTTTTTAAACATTAGAGCACAACGAACAGAAGGAATCTTTCAAACCAAAAGGAGAGAACAAAGAGCAAAAACAACATTGTTCACAAAGGTTCTGCTGAGCGGAGAATGATTTCTCAGCTGATCCGTGGGTGGGTGGCCACGGACGAGGGGCTGGACCCCGATTTCCCTGGGGAGAGTGGGAGGAAGAGGAGGTGACCTCCAGGAACGACCTCCAGGGTGTTGTCGGGGTTTTATAGGCATTTGGGGTGTTCTGAGCCAGCAGCAGCACCAGGCTGCTCAAGGACATCCCTGGATTTAGGGAATGAGCGGAATTCTCTTGTCCCGCAGCGTTAAGTTTTGGAACCACCTGTCTCAGTTTAGGGCAAATCTGGGAGGAAACCTCCGCAGGGGGTTCCCCCAGAAAAGCAGATCCAAGCCACCCCTCGCCCCAGTTGGTTCCTTGGAGAAAAGTGGAAAAAACTATTGATTTAACAAACAAAACACCCTCGAGCACAAAGAATGAACAACACTGCACAACAAAACCTCTCGCCGTTCTGAAGAGATGGCAAACCCAGAAAAAAAGTCTTTTCCGTGGGTGTGCCTTTGGTTTTTCTCTCAGTCTCTCTCTCTCCCCGAGGCTCGGGCCCGGCGTCCCGGCTTCAGCGTCGCTTGGGGGGAGCCCCCTCCCCTCTCCGGGCGATGGTCCTGGTGTCCCTGGATCGAACAACAGCAGAACAGTCGAAAAAAAAAACCCCTTCGGTCTCAGCTAATTAAAAAAACTAGCCAAAAAACAAAAGAGGGAAAAAAAAAAAACCAAAGGAGAGCTCTCCGCTGTCCGTGCAGACAACTCCGAGTCCAGGAATGCTGAAGGTGTTATCTCTATGTTTTGAAAACAACTGCCTCAGATGTTTCACTGCTTGTCTCTCCTTCTACCCCCTTTTGCTCTCAGATCCTGTCTTAAAGATGTAAAACTCATTTCTGGGCTAAACAGACGAAATGGGGATGAAAGCATCATACGGTCCACTGTCTCCCTCCTATCATCCCGCTTCATAATCGCTACAGCAGAGGAAACACGATATGCTCTTTTTACTGATGGTTCCTGTCGCATCGTAGGGATGAACCGGAAGTGGAAAGCAGCTGTATGGAGCCCCACGCGACAGGATGCAGAGGGAGAAGGTGGATCGAGCCAACTTGCTGAACTCAAAGCCGTTCAACTGGCCCTGGACATCGCGGAAAGAGAGAAGTGGCCAAAGCGCTGTCTTTACACTGATTCGTGGATAGTGGCCAATGCTCTGTGGGGCTGGCTGGAAAGGTGGAAAAAGGCTACCTGGCAGTTCCTGGGGAATAAAGTGGCAAGACGGACGGCGTCAGATTCCCACTGAGGTCATCAACGAAGTCACAGCAATGTCTCCAACCAACGAACAAGAAGCCGGTATTCCCAGGCGGTCTCCCATCCAAGTACTAACTGGGCGCGACCCTGCTTAGTGCCCGATCTCGCCTGACCTCGGGAGCCTAGGACACCACCCGCCGCTCTCAGGGTCACCCTCTGTCCCACTGATCCCCTGCAGGTTTGAAACGATTTT
>WEKY01006456.1:366068-401744 GCA_013390045.1 Picathartes gymnocephalus | reverse complement strand
AAAAAAAAAAAAAAAAAAGCAAAATAAAATAAGACAAATCTTAAGTAAAGAGGAAAGTCAAGCGGAATTTCCTAAATGACAAAAATCTTGTGTTTTATATAAAGGTTAGGTCCATGCTTCTGCTGCTGAGGTCACAGGGAGCAGAGAATATTTAACCTTTCTGGAAATTTGGGCTTGTGTATTTCGTACTTAGTTATTCCCCACACGCTGATCTCCCTTCCCAAAGGAAAAGTCACCCTTCCCTGCCCACATGCAAGAAGCTGCTGCTCAGATCTGGTAAAGAGCAGTCATGAAGAAAGAAGAGACCATCAAAAATGGCACCACACGATCTCTGTCCTCCCCTAACCCAGGAAAAAGTGGTCTTCCCTCATCCTGTGTAAAAGGGAAAAATTCCTTATGTGAGGGGAACAGCTGGGAGTGTGTCAGGGAAGGGATGGGTTGGATATTGGGAAAAGGTTCTTCCCCTGGCTGGACACTGCCCAGGCTCCCCAGGGAATGGTCACTGTCCCAAGGCTGCCAGAGCTCAAAGGACGTTTGGACAACACTCAGGCACAGGGTGGGATGGTTGGGGTGTCTGTGCAGGGCCAGGGGCTGGACTGGGTGTTCCTTGTGGGTCCCTTCCAGCTCAGGATATTCCATGATTCTATGATTCTAAGCTTTGTAGTAGCTCCACGATAATAACACCGAAAAAGAGCTGGAATATGGAATACCAATCGGAAAGATCGCAGCACGGAAAGCCCTTCCACATCTGCCAGACTCAGCTCCATTAAACTGAGGGAGACAATAAACCCATCAAAGATGTTCCAGCCTTCCTGAAAATAGTAGTATGGATCCATTGCAATAAGCTTCAGGAACATTTCTGCTGTGAAAATTCCAGTGAAAACCTGGAGCGGGGAGGAGAGACAGACAAAGAACAAGGCAAAGAGTCATTTTTTGGCTCATTTTCTCATCTTCAGGCTAAGTTTCGACAATGCAATTTATTCTGAGTCCACAACAATAAGCCAGGCACCCCAGCAGGAGCAGATCTGTGGGGAGTATTTACCAGATTCCCTACGGAGAGCACGTGTTCGAACTCGGGCGTCATGGGGTGGTGCTCCATGGCCATGAACAAGGTGTTCAGCACGATGCAGATGGTGATGGCCAAGTCAACAAAAGGATCCATGACAATTAAGTTCACAATCTCCTTCAGCTTCATCCAGTACGGGTGGCATTCCCAGATCAGGAACGTGTTGGCAAATTTGTACCAGCAAGGGGGACACTTCCTCTGGGACTCTTCCAGCTCTGCAGGTACAAAACAAAACAGAGTTCAGGCTTCAGCTCTGAGGATGAAGAGTTACAAAACTGTGAACTTTGTGAAAATGGTCACGGAGGTGACACGAGAGAAGAGCTGGGTCAGGTTTGTGGGCAGGTTGGACAGCAGGAAGAAATTCTTTGCGGGAAGGGCGGACAGGCTTTGGAAGGGGCTCCCAGGGAGGTTTGGAGTCCCCATCCCTGGAGGTGTCCAAGGAATGACTGGATGTGGCACTCAGTGATCTGGGTGACAGCACGGGGATCGGGCACAGGTTAGACCCAACGACTTTGGAGCTCTTTTCCAACCTCAAGGATTGCTGGATTTTAAGATTTTACTGAGCTTCCTGAGTTCTCCTTTGTCCCTCCACAACATCCACAGGACACCTGCACCAGGTGAGCACAGCTGCAGTTCTAACCCTGCGCTTCAGCCCCACCAGGACGATTCAATGCAAATTATTCCAAATGAAGGGCTATATTTAACTGGGAACTGATCAAGGTAAAACAGTTAAAATCAAAGTTACAGATTCCAAACTGCCTTCGGTGCCGGTTTTTAAATAACTGAGATGAATTCTGCGCTGAACACGGTCTAAAAGAGGAAAGAGATGACATAATGCTGCAAAGGATTTTCAACAGGAATAACCTGATTAAGACTAACTACATCCATTTACAGAAATCAAACACAACGCTGTGTCCTTTTTTTTTTTTTTTTTATCACCAGCCTACCTCAAGTGCTCAGGGAAAAAGAAGTCCAAATCAGGAGTTGCCCCTATTTGTTGACTTCCTGGTTCCAGTCAGGCTGTGCGGCTGGGCACCCTCACCTTTCATTTTTTTATGGGAAGGGAAAGGACCACTGTGCTCTCCTTCCCATTGGTTCTCTGGTTGCTTAGTATTTAGTTGCCTTGGAATTTCTGAAGTTAAAAAGAGGCCCATGGCACTGGAGCCCGTAGGCGTTTGCGCAGGAGGGGAGCGGCAGCAAAACCCAGCTCTGCTTCTAAGTATATTTAGTTTTCATACAGTTTTATTGCAGGAGACAGCAGGAATTTGAGATCACCAACCGCGTGTGGCTGCTGTTCATACATTCCTGCTGGCTCCTGCACAACGTGTTGGGAAATCTCATCTCCATGTGCTGTCCATTCCAGAATTCCCACCGCCCAACAGCCCCTTTCTCTCCTGGCAGCTGTCACACTGCAGCTCTCAGCGCAGCTCCGAGCCTTTTCTCCCACGGAGAAAAGCAGCAAAGGAAGGTCTCTCCAGTGCCTGGGAGATGACAGAAGACAGAACACCCCTGCCTGACACTGCCTCACTCCTCTGATCTCCACACTGCATTCTCTTTACGGTGAAGTTACAACTCTTTGTTGCCTTCACCTGCATCTCTATGCAATTCGGAGGCAAAACCCAGTGAAATAAAGTCTCATAAATACTTCTTTAGTAATAAAGACCCAAAAGAAGCAGATGTAGGCAAAACCATGCATGAATATGTACTGCTCTAAAGCAGGGGGAGCTGAATTCCACTAGAACAGTTTGCTCCAAGCCTTGCCCAACCTGACCCTGGACACTTCTAGGAATGGAGCAATTTCTCTGAGCAACCCTACCCTCACAGGGAAGAATTCCCAATATCCCATCCAACTCTGCCCTCTGGCAGTGGGAAGCCATTCCCCTTGTCCTGGCACTCCAGGCCCTTGTCCAAAGTCCCTCTGCGATTCTCTTGGAGCACTTTGAGGCCCTGGCAGGAGCTCAGGGGTCTCCCTGGAGCCCCATCAACCCCCAAATCACATGTACCCTCCACAAGGGTGTTGGTCAGCCCAGCCATGAGCCCCATCAACCCCCAAATCACATGTACCCTCCACAAGGGTGTTGGTCAGCCCAGTCATGACACTGTTGGTCCGATCCTTCCTTCCATAGGACGCGTTCACCTGATCCATGGAGACCAGGAGGGACCCACCAGGCTTCTTCCTAATTTCGATTTCAGTGGTGCCCTGAAAAATTCAGGTGATGATTTAACACAGGTTCGAGTCTTCCCAGTATCTCACACACTCTCAGCCCAGAAATGCAGCACTCAGTCTGTATTTCCATGTTCTGTATTTTCTATATTCTGTCTATCTTCCCCGTCCTTCCCACCTTTCTGCAATTTGTAAAGGTCAAACCAAAAGTCAAGCCCATTTTTCTGTTGGCCCAGTGCTCTGCAGCCTTAGACAAATTATGGACTGTATTTTAGTGAACATTTCCAATTACATACAATGTAATTTATTCTCTGTACTACACCCAAACAGATGGGCACTGACTCTTTCACCAGCTGCTTTACAACCTGTTGGTCAGAGTGAGAACTCCACACCGGCCTTATCTGAGCCACGCAAATTAGTAAGGTTTATAATTTGACAGTACCAACATTTACTTCAAATTCTCCATCTGAAAATTACACTAAGAGAAGCTCGGCCTCAACAAGGAGAACTCCTGGGGATTTCTCCCACTCCAGCCCAGGATGGAGCCAGTTTTCTGCCACAACAGGGATATAAAGCCACATTATTCCACCTTGGGAAGGATCACCTTGCTCCCCTTGATTCAGAGCTGGCACTTCCAAAGGCACCTCGGTTTCCCTCCAAGGATTGCTCTGGATTGCCAGGCTCTGTCAGGCACAGAAAATCCTGGGTACTAACAGATAACTGGGCTTTTTCTGTCTCTCTACACAGAGTTAGTACAATAAGTGCTAATTACTACTTTCTCTCCACACATGCACTGTGCTGGTCACTGCTCCCACCACATCCATGCTCTGTTAGGAAGAGGATTAAATGCTGAAGCAAAACACGGTATTAACGTGCTGACTGAGGAAGAACAAAACCAGGTAGGTAACTGATGCTTAACACAACTAATTAGGGTTAAACAGATTGCAAGAATTCCAATAACTAAAAAACCAGCTTGGAATGTATAGGCTCGCTAACCAGATTTTCTCAGAAACAAGGGGTTTAGGTCTCTCTCAAATGATGTTGTTTCAATTGGATCCAGATTCTTCTATGCCCCACTAACTGATATTCTATGTTTGGAGCTTTGTTTCTCTCCTGCACTGTGAAATGTTGATCCACTGAAAGGTTTCTCAACACCAATTCATTCAAGTAATTACAAAAAGCCACAGGAGAATCCAACAATTAAAAAAGAATATTTTACAAACTCACTATTTTACTGACAGCTGCCCCTCGAATTTAGTGAGAGTGAAAAGATCATTTGTATTTCCCTTTAACCCTCAAATATTTTCCCTTACTGTGGAGAATACTCACAACCACCTTTAAAAACCAGGTTGCCTTTCCCATTCCCATGCTTTAAAATAGCTCTGTATGAATCGCCCCAACATACACCAAGGTTCCTACTATTAATAGTCCTTTAATTAAGGACTCGATTCCAAGCCTTTTTTTTTTTTTTTTTTCCCAGCAAGCTGGAAGGGGAAGGAGTTGTGCTGTTAAGTTTGGGAAGGAAGAAAACAGGCACGGAAAACTTTAAGGTGCCAATCAGCACGGACAGCATCAGATGGACTGACCCATCCTGCTGGGTTCTGCCTGGAAAGAAGGATGACGATGATGACGAAGAGCAGGAGGAGGAGGAGGAGGCCTCTCGGAACGGTAGGGGCAGAGACGGGATCACTCCAGTCTGCTTTAAAGTGAAATTTATCGTTACAATCTCCTGGAGTCAGGAGAACTCCTTCACAGAGGAATGCAGGAGTCAGCCACAGTGTGAAGAGTGGTCACAAGATTGCAGGTTACAAGGTCTCTTAAAGGTTAATTGGCCAATAAACCAATGCCACGTACATTGTTTTGATTTCTTCACTAAAAATCAATCAAACCCGTGTTACGTCTCTCTCGCATTGTGGATTTTTTCACCCAATCACGTACTGACCTTCGGTTCTCTATTACTCTATTCTACATTACTACATTTTAAACTTTTTACTTTATTCTACAACCACTTCTACATCTACACTTCACACTTCAAAATCCTCTACCTAACCAAACATGCCTCTTCTTGAACTACAGACCGAAATCTTTGTCAGAGGCCACCAAGTTTGGCAGCCTTTCCCACGGCCTCAGGTGGAAACCGGCACACATTCCAAACCCAAGGCCTCGGAAGTTTTCTGTGCCTCGGATTCCGACAGAGCCCTTCTCCGAGAGCTACCTCGGGCAGGATGCGGCCCCCGGGCATGCTGGAGGGGGGCCCGCCGATGAGCGAGACGACGCCGTTGCAGTCCACGGTGCTGTTCCTCTTGACGCCGCGGCGCAGGTTGGGGAAGATGCGCGAGGAGCGGCTGCCCTGGCTGTAGCCGCTGTAGCCGCTGTAGCTGCTGCGCCGGTCGCGGCCGCGGATGGGGATGAACAGCGAGTCCCTCCTGCCCTCGCTCTCCTCCACCGTGCTGTGCTCGTCGTCGGCGAACTCGTTCTCCGAGGCCGGCTCGCGGAAGCGGCTCTTGTAGCTGAAGATGCTGCTCTTGCTGTTGTGGCGGGAGAGGAAAGGGGAGCCCGGGATGCTGAGGAGAGACTGGGGGGAGAAGGGGGGAGGACAGAGTGAGGAGCATGGACACAAAGCGCTGCTGGGCTGCTTTTGGGGAGTCGCGGTTTGCTTTGGGAGGGACCTTGTCCAGTTTCGTGCTCTGTCGTTGGGGCTGGAGCCACTGCCTCAAGATGCTCCAGCCTGGCACTGGACACTTCCAGGAATGGGGCAACCACAGCTTCTCTGGGCAACCTGTGCCAGGGCTTCACCACCCTCACAGGGAGGAATTTCTTCCCAGTATCCCATCTGAGCCTGTTCTCTGCACTGGGAAGCCATTCCCCCTTGTGCTGCCACTCCAGGCCCTTGTAAACGGTTCCCCTCCATCTGTTTCCCCCCTCTCCAGGCCTGCACAGACCATCACCCCTCACTTGCTGGCTGGTCTGTGAGAGCTGCTCACTCCTGGCTGGCTGAGCTGTCTCAGTGGAGGAGTTTCCTGGTCGGATTCCTCAGGAACAATTCGTGCCAGGGAAAGTGTGTGTGAGAGTCATAAACCTGGGCCCTGAGTGTTCTCCTGACAGGTTAGGGCAGTGGGCAGATCCCTCGAGGTGCCAACAGCAATAAAGCAGAATATTACCCTGACCTCAAGCAAACACAAACATCAGTGAAGGAACAGAAACCTACCTGGTTCATGATGGAAAATTTCCTTCCCAGCCTGTTATCCGGCAGCCTGAACGCTTTCCTCCTCATGCCATCCTCAGATTCCGACTTGAACACCTTCTCGTTGTCACACTTCTCATCCCCTTCCGACAGCTCTTTGTCCTTCCGCTTTTTCCTCCGGTTTCGACGCTCCTTGGCACTTTTGGAACTGAGTTTGGAAATCTCCGAGGAGCTCCGGGACATCCTCCCCCCACCATCGTCTTCCACAGCATCTTCAGAGACCGTCCCAGCCGAGGTCACCATGGCAGCAGCCTGAGGGCGCAGGCAAGGGAAGGAAAAATAAATCACATCTTTCCAGGATTACTGCTCCATTTTCTGCTTTAAGAAAGAGTTTGGTTAAATGCACCTGAGTAAAAGACTTCGGGGCAGGACTGAGATCTTTATTCTCTCCTTTGAAGAAACCTGCAGCCAGAATTTGTTAGAATTTTCACAGTCTGCTTGTGCAGGTAGTAAAATCAGCTTCTCTGGGCAACCTGGGCCAGGGCTTCACCACCCTTACAGGGAGGAATTAATTTTTTTTCTCACCTGTGCTTCTTCCTGTTGCTTTTTCAGTTGTTCCAACATGGCCTTGAATTCTGCCTCCTTCTGCTCTGCCTCCTCCAGGGTTGCCTGGTTCTGCTCCTCGTAGGCCATGGCCACCACAGCCAAAATGAGATTCACCAGGTAGAAGGAGCCCACAAAGATCACCAGCACAAAGAAGATCATGTAGGTTTTTCCTGCCGCTCGTAATGTCTGCAAGTGGAAAAGAATGGCAGAGGGATTAGAAAAGGGAAAGGGAAGCAATTTCGGGCTTCCCTGACACAAGATGCACGAGCTGATCCCAAATTTCTTGACCTGAATGTTTCTAAGAAAACCCAGCAGAGCTGAATATTCCACAGCTCAGCGTTTTCCCTGCAGAGACACTGCCATGAACACGAAAGGTGACATCCACCCTCTTCCCCCTGAAGGGAACATCCAGCTGAAAAGGATTCAGAGGCACAGTGTGAAACCCAATGCTCAGACTCCCTTAAAACAAACCCAACCAAGAAAAAGCTGTTTCAGCCAGGTGCCCAAAGCACCCTCAGGTCACGAGAAAACTCCCTGCCCTCCAAAGAGCCTGAGCACCCTCTGTGAGCAGAGCTGAACGCCCACAGCCTCCTGCAGCCAGCGCTAAGGTTCCTCCTGAATTAATTCACAGCTCAGCTGGACCCACCACCCCTTCTGGACCTAAAGTCCAACACCTGCTGACAGGTAATGTCCCCTTCCTCCCCCCTCAAAAATATCTCACTGTGCAGCTTTACTTGCGCTCACTCTTTTCCAGAGAAGGAATCAAACAAAGCTTCTCACATTTCCCTTTCCTGTTTTATCCCCAAATTAGTACCACGTACAACACCAGTGCAAAGTGTTTACTTACTAATTGATACAAGTTTTCCCAGAAGTCCTGAGTCATAAGGCGAAATAAAGCCAGAAAAGCCCAGCTGAAGGTGTCAAAGCTCGTGTAGCCGTAGTTGGGGTTCCGTCCTGCCTTCATGCACGTGTATCCCTCTGGACATTGGCTGGGGAGGGAGAACAGCCAGCTCAGGGCTCTCCACGCTCACTGCCACCCCTCTCCCAACAAACAGCACCTCCTTCCACACCAAGTAAGGACAGCAGACAAGGGGACTGAGAGGGTTCCAGGAAAGCCCTGCTATCCTCCTCCCATGGAAACGTGATGCTGCAACGTGCAGCTTTTCCCAAGGCAGGAGCTTGGGCCAGAAGGGTCTTCAGAGCTGAAGGCTGGGGTGGAAAACCAACAGCAAAGGGCAAGTTGCCATTTCTGAGTCTCCACCCAGCCCTCTCTGATGATTCTTATGATTGGATTTGGACTCAGAGGGAAATAGTGCCACTGGCAACCACTGGCAGCCAGACCTGACAGGGAGAATGTCCCTTATGTTGCATCAGCAATGGATTCATAATTAGATAAAGAAATTTGAGACCTGGTGAAATAACACCAGAACCAACAGAGGAAGTGACAGGGAAAAATCCAAAGGTTCTGCCATCTTTAGGCAACATCAGTGATAACTGATTCTCAGTGAAGCTCAACACTCACCCTGCATCCGAGCTGTTACCACAGAGCAAAGGGTCAGGGGCACCAGGAATGATGTAAAAATTTGCTGAAGATGAAAAAGAAGAGATTACATTCACACAAACACGGAGTTAGAGGATTTAATAGACTATAACACTACCAAACCTTCGCTTAAGAGCCTCCCAAATCCACTGCTGAGAAATTTATCAGTAAAAATGTCTTTTGGACAAATTATTTAGCAAAAAGAGCACATCCAAACCTTTCTAAAGGATGAACTCAACTAGGAACATCTCAGCAAGGCCAGATTAAAAAAAAAAAAAAAACCAAGAAAAAAACTCCTGAAAAACTTCTGCACGAGAAGTTTTTACTGTGAAAAGCAGACACAGCATGAGCCATGGTGGAACTCCTGGGCAGCTGCATCAAGCCAAATCAAGGAGGTTTTAGGGAGCCTCAGCGCAGAAATACCTACACATATTGTTGGTGTATTCCTCCCAGTCAAAGCCCCTGGAGCCATTATCCAGGAAGGTCTCGTTCACATTAATTGGCCAAATCACACACTTGTTCCTTAAATTGCCCATGAACAGCTGGAGCCCAATGAGGGCAAAGACACTGAGACAGAAAACTGTCAGGATCATCACATCCGACAGCTTCTTCACAGACTGGATGAGGGCACCCACGATGGTCTTCAAGCCTGTGGAGAAGGAAACAAGACTAGAAATCACTCCTGCAGCAGGAAAACACACTGAAAATCCCGATTAATACAGTACCTTAGAAGGACTCTACGGTGGGAAAGGCTGTGGCTATAAATGGTGTCGATTCCTGGGAAGAAGCAGGTGTGGGCAGGTTTTGCAGCCAGTACAACACTGGGATGGAGCTGAGGAATGGTCAGAACAAACCAAAATCCCAACCTTTGCCCCTGAGAATGCCTGAGCCTCTCAGAAAGGCTGTGGAACGTGGGGAATCGCTTCCCCACACATTGGGTTTGTCAAACGAGGATAAATCAGGATTTGCTGCCACAAAAGCCCTCGTGGACACCTTCAGCTGTGTTTGAGCTGAGCTCACTGGCACAGGCTACAACTTACAGAGATCAAATACCTTTAACTCTCCACATCTTGGGTTTCTCCTGCTCAACTAAACCATCTCAGCACCTCCCTTCCCTCGCAGGAGCAGAATCTTCTCTTGCAGTGCTGGGTTTGGTTACAGCCAGGGCAGGCTTTCACCCAGAGCACCGGTGCTTTGGGATTTACTGAGGCCACTGGGATCATTAACAGGCTCAGGACCAAAAGCAAAATATTCCAAAAGGAATCCTGCTGGTTTCCCACACCACTCTGGTCTGTGAGAGGCAGAACTTGTGGGGAGAACTCAGCATTAATTTTTAGGTGACAGGTCTAAACTAGCTAGAATGTTGGATGCAGAAACAATACCCTTTAATCAGCCTTTCTGGTGCTAAGTAGGAAGATCCCATGGTTTATAAATGAGCAGTGAAGGGAGGAAGGAGAAAAAAAATAATAAATCACAGCTGGTTTTGGGGCCAAGGTTCTAACTGAGACCACGTGAACACTTTGCAATAAACCTTGGGCCAGAAACCTTGATCCCTTCCAACCTTCCATGAAACCTTTGTACACCAGCAGAGGTTAGACCCATCTTTAGGAACATCAAGATTCAAAAATAAATGGTTACAGATCCATTCCTTATAAAGGAACTCTATCCTGAAGCGCCATTTCCTTCCATTATCCAAACTTTCCACGGATGCCAAAGCCCTGCTCCGAGGCAGAGCAGGTTTCTGCTGCTGTGGCAGCCACATCACCCCCAGCACCTCTTGCCATGCTCACCCCACGGCTCTGCTCTGCACATGCACCCACGGGCAGCAGCACTTGGGTTCCTGCTTTGGGTGCTGCTCTCCCTCTCCCAGCTGCGCCAGGAGAAGGGCGTTTGGAACCAGGGGGACACTGGTACCAGGAGAGATCCCAGTCCAGGCACGGACTGGGAACATTTCGACAAAAACCACAACCCCAAAAACCTCCCGCTGCAGCCACCGCCCCCGTGCTCTGCGGGTCCAGGCTTCCCCGGGTCCTGTGGAGGGCAGGTGTGACCCAGGTGTGTCCCCACGTGGCACCAGGCAGTTAAAATGCACGAACTCAAGTGCCAATACAGAAAATTTCTTGAGAGCATCACGCTTTCATACAGTTTTTCCACCAAACCTTAAGGCCAAAGAGATATTTTGGTGGTTTAGCTCATAGGTGTCACAGTTTGCTCCCGTCACACAGATTATCCATAGAGACCGTGGAATTTTGTCCATGGCACGTCAAATTCTGGTAATATTTCCCATTTTTCTCTCGTCTGAAACACACCTTAATTCCAATTATTGACAGAAGGTGTAGATGGCACTCGAAACACTAAAATGAGCTTCTCAGTAGCTCAGCACAGAGTTAAAATTCCCATTCCATGTGCTGAAGCAGAAGGGGAACCCCTTTAGACTTTAATATTCAATGTATTCTAAAAATCACCTTTTCCCTGTGAAATGATGGTGGTAAAAGCCATAAAGAGCACTTTGTGCTTTCATATTAAATAACCCAAAAGGCCAATTACTCCAAGGCTTTACATTCCTGCTGCTGTCACAAAATGGAGGGGGGCAAGGTTTGGGCTGCAGAAACACACCTGGACAATCCTCCCCCAAAACCAGATACAAAACCCCAAAGTTTTGCCATTTCAGGTACGTTCAGTGTCCCCAACACCCAAACAGGATCTCCTTGGCTGTGTGTGGCAAATCACCCCTTTTATTCAATCAAAATGTGCAGCAAACTGTCCCTCTAATAAAAACGACATTAAAAATGTGCTGAACTTAGCAGGGCTCAGCCCCAACCCCTGCCATTTGACATAAAACTCCACAAGTTTTGAATTGCATGGAGGGAACGATCCAAAACGGAGCTGCTCTGCTCCTTTCCAGGGGAACACAAGGCATGCTGTCACACAGCCAGCAACCAGCTCCTCGAAGCTGCACCATCTCCACTTTGCTACAATTAAGAAAGCAAAACACAGGCAAAACTGGTTTTAACATCAATGCTTCTCTCTGAGCAAGCCAGTTAGTCTCTGGAGCAGGCTGAGAGAAGCACGGCCGCCCTTCAGACCCACTGCTAACAGCAATTACCAAAGATCTTTTGCTCTTAAATATCACCAAACACGAAGGAAGGCTCAGTAGGAACATCACTCCAGCACGTTCTCACTGGATGCAAGGAAAGCAGGTGCCACATAAGAGCATCACCATCACCACCATCATCATCATCATCATCATGCACAACAGGCAGGTACAGCTGATGGGGTTGGCAGTCTGGGATGGGACAAAAGGGATGTGCCCCACAATTCCACAGGCTCGTCCCTGAGAAAGCAGAACCACCACTCCTGTATCACTGAATGCACGAGGGAACAAATCACAAAGGAACTGGGACCACAACTCATCGAGGAGTTATTCTGGGTGCCCGCCTTGGAACAGGCTGAGCACCTGGGAAGCAGAAAGCTGGAGATGTCTGAGTGCCTTTAAGACCCGAGCCTCGAGCTTGACCTTGGAATTAGGGGCACTCTTGAGAAACCACGTGCATGAAGCTTCTCTGGACAAGAATTCAGGATCAGGAAGTGTTCCAGGCCAGGCTGGATGGAGCTGTGATTGAACTGCTCTGGTGGGAGGTGTCCCTGCCCATGGCAGGAGGTGGAACAAGAGGAGCTTTAAGGCCCCTCCCAACCCAAACCAGACTGGAATTCTGTGATTCTCAGTCCATAATGTCTCCGTGGTGCCTCATAATAAAGGAAGGGCCACTGCTCACCCTGGGACAGCCAGCTGAGTTACCAGTCCAGAAACAGCTTTGGGAGGGGTGGTCCTGACAAGTCCAGTTCTGGGGTGACACAGGAAATGGGCAAGAAAGGTTTTAATCTTGGTTGGGTTTTGCTCTGTTGCTTTACAAACTCATTCCCAAAACAACTCCAAAAACACTGACAATAACAGGGCAAGTCCCTGAGCCAGAAACTGTTCAGCCTGAGGAGGAGCCTGATCCTTTCCATCTGGAATTAAACTTCTAAGCCTGGCTTTAGTTTCACAGATCAGCATGACACGTGCATACGAAGGGATCGAAAAGTATGGAGCCTGTTCACCCCATAATTTGATGGCCCAGGAGCCTTGATTCCAAACTGCTCTTTTGTTACACAGACTGCAAATCCCATCCAAAAAATCCCAGTGCCGTTTCTGAGGAATGAGCAGTGCAGGAGGGGAGGGGAAATACAGAGAGGAGACACACGCAAGCCCAGCCTTTAATGCTGAATGGTTCTCACCTGGAATTACAGAGATAGTTTTCAAAGCTCGGAGAACTCTGAAAGTTCTCAATGCTGAGACATTCCCAAGGTCCACAAACTCTGTGACATATCTGCAATGAGGGAGGTCACACACAAAAAACACCATGACAATACACACACCAAAATCAAACAACAACTACAGACAAAGCAGTACATCACTCACAGGGGCCTGTACCCGACAGCTAAACACCAACCGGGGCCGCCTTACCTGGAATTACAGAAATAGTTTTCAAAGCTCTCAGAACCCTGAAAGTGCGCAGAGCTGAAACATTGCCTAGGTTTACAAACTCTGTTATATACCTGCAGAATTAAACCAGAGTTAATGGCACCGTTGGGGTCACCTTCCTTTGCATAAACTGTCTGCTTGTAGGAAACAGCTTGTGATTTAAAACGCTTCAGAACAGGCATTGAAAAGAGAGAGAGACAAAGCTGCAGAGGCAAAACAGAGTTTAAGTCTCTCTGCTCCTCAGGCAGCTTGCCCAGGTACACGGATGGATACCCATCCTCACCTGGAATCATGGAGTGTCCTGAGCTGGGAGGGACCCACAGGATCATCCAGTGCAGCTCCTGGCCCTGCACAGACACCCCAACAATCCCAGCCTGGGCATCCCTGGCAGCGCTGTCCAAACTCTCTGGGAGCTCTGGCAGCCTCGAGGCTGTGCCCATTCCCTGGAGAGCCCTGGGCAGTGCCCCAGCACCCTCTGGGGGAAGAATCTTGCCCTGATATCCCACCTAACCCTCCCTAACCCAGCTCCAGCTGTCCCCTCGTGTCCTGTCACTGTCACAGGGAGATCGGAGCTGCCCCTCGGGATGAAGCTGCAGCCCCCAATGAGTCTCCCCTCAGTCTCTTCTCCAGCTGAACGGACCCAGTGCCCTCAGACCCTTCCCCATCCCCTTGTCCCTGCTTTGGACCCTCTCCAACAGCTTTAGATCTTTTTGATATTGTGGTGCCCCAAACTTCACCCAGTCCTATAGAGAACCCCAAACTCTGCCATCTCTACAGAAGAAGGCAATTGTAGAAGTGGCAGATATTTGAGGAGACTTGGTGGCATCACCCTGAGCAACCTGGCCTAGTGAGAGGTGTCCCTGCCCACGGCAGGGGCTGGAACTGGATGAGCTTTAAGGTCCCTCCCAATCCAAACCACTCCATGATTCCATGATTGTAAGATCACCTCAGATCAGGGGTTACAGGTACATTCGCTTCACTTCCTGTTTCTAAGAAAACATAATCATCTTCTGCTTTGATTAACATCCTTCAATTTAATTAGCATCCTTCGTTTTAATTAGCAGCCTCCATTTTTAATCCTTTATGCTTCAGTGTCTGTTTGTGAGCCACAGGAAGGTTTGATTCTCCCCTTTTTCCAGGCAGATAAACCCAAGACACACGGGGGAGAAGAGGTTTAGTGAAAAGCACCAGGGTTATATTTTACCCCAGCTTAGAGAACATTTCCTCTGTGCTGCGTGGGGAGAAACTTGGCACGAAAAACCAAAGAAATGCTCAATAGTCAAGATTTTGCCTGGTGCAGAAAAGGCTTCGAGGGCTTCAAAAAAACTCAGACCCTCTTAGCGGGGTTTAAATAATGCCCTTGACACAAAAAAGGATTGTACCAGAGCCTACAGGCAAAGCCTGGCCTCTGCAAAGGAGAGGGTTATGGGGACCAGTGAGGGATTTAGGACATTCCTTGCACACCAATGCCCTGGGCCCTTTAAAGCTGGTGGGGTGATATTTGGTAATTTCTGGAGAAATAAAGGAATTGCCAATTCCCAGGTTGGATTTGCTCTGTGTGCACCCACGCTGGGTGCTCACACTGGGCACAGCAGATCCCCACTTGCTCTGAAGTAAAACTCAGGTGTTGGGGAGCTGCTGGATTTTGGCTTTTCATGGACAATGTTCAACTCTTTGCATATAATTTAAATAAACAACTACAAGGTAAGCAGGAAAAGAGCAAAAACTCAGGAAACTCAACAAACTCGGATGCAGAATCCAGTGAAATCTGATTAAAGCATTTAACTTCAGCTCATGTGCTCTGAACCCTTGGAAATGCAGCTGCTGAGCCCTCCTCTGTGATCCCTGTTCCATCAGACACTGGTGAACATGGGAGCCCAACCATGCCACATGCAACACTCCAAAAATAAGTGTAAAAGGGCAAAAATATTTCTTCCACCAGCAGTTCAGAGTACCAGTGGCAGAGACCTGCTTTCCATCAGCAGCAGAACTAAGCCTGAGCCAGGATCAGCTCAGGGAAATATGGAAAAAACCCAGGAATTTAGGGTGTATTTCCTGATGTGACTCAGGCCCATGATCCTCAAGATCAGCCCAGAGGAAAGAACGAGGAAGGAAAATCAAGTGTCTCCTTTCTGACACTGCAGCTTCATGGGAAATGGGTTAATAACCACTGCTTATTAATAGATTATTAACGGGTTATTAATGGGTTAATCACAGTCCAGCCTCCAGTCACAGCCCAAGGAGGAAGGAGTGGTAGGGACTGGAATTTAAAGATATTTGGTTCCTGTGCTGATCTGCCCCTCTGGCACGTGAACCACCTAAAATCTTGTACCAATCAAGGCAACTTTCAGCAAACCCCATTTTTTGCAGCAGCAGCTCCACGACCTCCCCGCTGCTGCAGTTTAGAGCTGAAACCCCACCAGGCTAAAGCTTTCCTTGGAAAAATCAAGGGGCTTCAGTGAAGTTTTCCTCGATCTTCTTTTTCCTTCCAAACCCACCCTCCTCCTACGGCCTCGTCCCCTCCCAGTCACAGGAATCCCTGGAATAACTCAACTTACGCCATCATGATCACGCTGAAATCCAGCCAGTTCCAGGGATCCCGCAGGAAGGTGAACCCATCTATACAGAAACCTCTCGCGATGATTTTCACGAGCGATTCAAACGTGTAAATCCCGGTGAATGTGTACCTGTCACGAGGAAATGTCCTGTTAGTCGTGAAAAAAGGGTGAGCCACAAACACTTCTGTCTGAATAAACGGCTCCAAAAGACAAATTACAAACACTTCTGACTGAATAAACGGCTCCAAAAGACAAATTACAAACACTTCTGTCTGAATAAACGGCTCCAAAAGACAAGGTGTTCATGCTAAAAAAGCCAAGGGAGGAGCAGGGTCCTTACAAACACGGGGGATTCGGTATTTAAATGTAAAACAATTTGTACTTACTCCACATTCTTTGACCATTCGGGCGGGTTACTAAAAGTCATGAACACACAGTTGGTCAAAATAGTGCACATAATGATCATGCTAAATACTGTGGGACAAAGTCAAGGAGCAAAGGGACACACGGTGGCTCTTTACATCCCCTTAAGGCCCCCAAAGGTCACTGACTGCAGGAAAATTCAACCATTTCCAGGCTACAAATAATTCAACCATTCTCTGTGGGCTGCAAATAAGGGCTGAGATGCTTCCACCAGTCATGGGAAATAAGATTATTTATATTTTTTATATATATGTATATATATTTTTTAATATACTGTATTACATACAATATTTATATACTGTATACTTTAATATACTGTATTATATATACTATTTATATACTACGTAACATAGATATTACATATTATATTATTATATATATTGTATACTATATAGCATCTATGACTACAAAAATAGCATTTTAAGTCACCATTTGATAAATTTCATATTTTATATAAATTTAATATACTTTTTAAAGTCAGTTTTATATAATGTTATATTTTCTGCTATGTCTCAGCAATTGAATTCAGAGGCCTAAATGAAAATCCAGTGAAATGAAATTTGGACCCCAAATCCAATCAGTAACATCAAAATATCTTGTCTGTTGTTACAGCCCATGGGAAAGCGGTGCTGACATCCACAGACACCAGGATTTAGCTTGGAGAAAATCAGAGGAATCTTTCCAAACATCTCTGCTCCCTCTGGGTTTGGGATCTGGTGTTTTAAGTGCCTGATCTGGGCAGCACAATTTCCAAATTAGAAGCCTTGAGTGTGTTTTAAGTACTGAATTCCTAGCAGAGTGGTGCAACCCAGCTGTTTGACTTCCAAAATGATTTCAGGGGACTCCAACAGGTGTTGGATCAAGACCCAAGAGCCTCCAGAGGCACCTCGGGCTCAGCCTGACACAACTTCATCCCTCAGCACATCCAGGGGGGAGGAGAGGCCACGAGAAATAACACAGAGCCAAAGAAAATACTCCCAAGTCAACTCTGAAAAGATGGAAAAGCTTTTCCTCCCCCTGAGGTACAGGAAAGGAGATTATTGAAGCCTCTAAACCATGTGGATGTGCTTCCATTTCAGAGCCATTTTCTAAAAATAAATAAATAAACAGGGTGAAGCAGCTCAGTCAATAAAATACATTATTTTTCTCCTAATAACACCAGCAGATGATGCTTCCAAAGCTCCCCGAGCCCTGCAGTGGAAGCCCAGCATTCTGGAAGAGCTTTGCTTTTAGAAGGATGTTTTACAGATGCCAGAAGAGCAAGAAATTAGTCAGTGTCTAATTACAGACAAGGTGGCTTTTTCTCCAGGTAATAATTCTATTAATTTCTATATAATATATTGGTATTTATTTCAATAGATTTTAATTCAATTTAACCATTTTCAGTAGCTCTTAAAGCCTAGCTCTCCTTCACATGGAGCACAACCTTAAGTCACGTCTGTTCCAAAACTCATCCATGTGTGTGCACTGAGGGAAGAACAGGGAAAATAAAGAAGTTCCCTTCACTGGATGTGGCTAAAAAACTGCTTTTTCAACCAGTAAAACCTGGATTTTGTGTGTTTTCTGAGGCCAACCCACATCTCCAGGTGTAGGACTGGCATTGATATTTGTGAACTGAGCAAAAGACAACAGGGAAGAGATTTTCAATGAATACACAAAGGCAGAGATAACTCAGTAATAAAAAGGATATGAATGTATCAAAATTTTAATAGCTATTCTTCTAAACAGATTAAAAGGACTTAAAATGTACAAGGCAGGTGTGGCACTAAATCGGAAGAGTGTTTTCCCTCTGTTTAGTACTACAAAGGTCTGCAGAGAAAAAGAGAGAGAGAGAGAGAGAGAGAGAGAGAGAGTTAATGAATGAAAATCAAAGCAACAATTGTACAAAATAGACAAACAACTTCCAGGGTAAAAAAATAGCATTTTCTGCCTTTTTTTTTTTTTAAATAATCTCCTTTATGAAGCTCCCATTAGGCTACAATACAGATATAAATCATGGACATCACCCATAAGGACACCGTGGATAATTCTACTCCGAACATCCATCTCACCAGAGACCTCAGACAGGGCACAAGGCAAACCTCCCACCCGAGCCCCTCTTCCCTCCTCCACATTATTCCTTTCTTTATTAAGAAACTGATGCTTTAACAGTTTGGCCGGGAACAGAGGCCGGACAGAAGGAGAGGAATAAAGCAGGGATTGATGGCAAGGCCTTCCAAGGGCACAGCCTGGCAATGCCAGAGCCCGGCTGCAGCCCTGCCAGGATGGGCCTCGAGATGGGCACAGAAAAGGGGCCTGGGCACGGGGTTTCACACTTGGAGAAGTTCTGCTCCATTTGCACCTGGAGCTGAACTGGCCAAGGAATCCCTGGGAATGATGGAGTTCCATCCTCCTTGCTCGCCCTCCTCTTTTTGATGTTGTTTGTTCTTTTGGGGCTGAGGTTGGGAAGAATTGTCCTGGAATGTTGAGCTGGAGAGAATTGTTGTGTCTGAGTGCCCTGGGAGGAGAGCTCAGTGACACGGAATATGGAGCTGAGAGCTGCACACTAAAGCAGAGCAGAAAAAGAGGGAAAAAACCTTAAAACTTAAGGCATCAAACGTGTGGAATGCTCCTTGTGAAGGTGGGGCAGAGTTCTGCTGGTCCATGTCCCTGCAGAGAGCACGCAGAGCACCAGGAGCAGCACCAGGGCACAGCTGGGCCTGTGGGTGCCTCACACCAGCACACCCAAAGCACCCACCATCCAACCCGGAGGGGAAAAAGCAATTTGTGTGCACCGAGAAGCCAAAGCCCTTTCCCTGGCACCATTTATCCCATTTTTATCCTCTTCGGGATGGCCCCAGAGCGCAGCCGGACTCACTCCTGCCTCCAACCCCCCGCTGGCACAGCCCTGAGCTCAGAGCCCAGCCCAAGGGAATCCACCAGGGCTCTCTGCCAGCACAGGCTTCCCCAGGAGACTCACTCTTAGGAGATTTGTCATTTCCATCCTCGTCAATGAAACAACGTATTAGAGCTCGTTTGGCTAAATCAGACCGTTGAGCAGTAAATTATTTGCAAAGGAAATCAAAATCAGATTGTGGTTCAGCACGCCGAGAGAGGAAGGTTCGTTAGCAGAACCACCAATGCATCCCCCACCAAAAGCACTTTAAAGACAGCGCTGGACACCTCTTAAATTGTAGCATCAAGAATTAAGGACCAGACCACCTTGGCATGGACAAACCCTCCAGAATGCCCAAAGTTTTGCAAAATTGCCATTCCAGAGTGCTCAGGGGACACCCAGTCCTAGGAGCCAGCTCTCCCCCCTTCCCTGGCACCACAAACTCTCCGGGACTCGCATCCCCTTCCTTTTCAAATCTCTCTGCTCTGCAGCAAGACACTCCTCCCACCAGGATTCTCAGGGGCTCCTGCTGTGCCCCCAGCACAACGTGGACCTCCCAACTGTCCCACATCTTTTGAGGATTGAAACCTCCAACACAACTGTGCTGAACATTACGTGGGACAAGGCGAGCTGGAAAAAGACAGGAATTTCCCCAGTAATGCGTCGTAATTCCAGTCTGCTCATCGATTACGACAGTTCTGAGATCCACCACTCCCTGTGTATCCTATAAAATCCTGAGTAAATCTCCACTTGGTCTCATCAACAGAAAGAAAAGCCCAAAAGCCAAGAAGTGTCTGGCAATTCAAACCCTCTCTTAGTTTTCCATTCTGCTGCTGACATATCAAAACTCCATTTCAAAATGGCTGCAAGCTCTTAAAACATTTTCTGGATCTGGGCCAAGAACATCCTTAAGAGCTTTTAAGATGTGCTGAAGCAAAGCTCAAAACTCAGAGGACGGTGATACCTGGAAAAAGGTATTTTGCAGTCCGTTTAAGAGATGGCTGTGTCTGGTTGGACTTCCCAAACTCTCCGTTTGTTGTTAGAGCTGTGAAAAAACTCCATCAGCTTTCGATTTCTTCGAGTGGCCAGGACCCACCAAAGCCTTGGAAATAGGTCTCATAAAAAGAAGAAAGGACCCAAAAGATGAATTCTCGAAATCAATCCGCACAATGGTTGCGCTTGAGAGCGCGACAGAACCGAGGGACGGCAAGAATCACTCCAGCTCCAGGAAGACTGAAAACATTCCTGCTTCCTGCAGGTTTTCCACGGAGCAGTTCTGTAATGGCTGGGGAGTGAGGGGGAGTGGGCAGGAGATTTCAGAAGCAAAGAGCTTTAGGAACAGCCTCAGAACACACGGAAGCACTTCCCTGCAGCAGTGACACGCTGACGGCCCTGGCGCTCCATGCCGAGCAGGGAGAGCAATGAGCTCCTGGTGACACCCTGAGTGAGGGACTGGAGCTGCTGGAAAATGGATTTACAGGAAACTCGGGCGCCCTGTGGGCTGAAGAATCACAGACACAATCAGCCCTAAAATCAGAAGGGTTTTAGGCGCTGGACACGCCCCAGGAACCCCCTGAGCCTGGGCTGGCTTCCAGTAGAAGCACTGGGAATTCACCCATCTTTTCCCTCTGTTTTTATGGACACAAAGCAGCCCTGAGGAGAAGGGTTTTAGGTGCTGGTGGGGAGAGCCCCAGGAACCCCCCGAGCCTGGGCTGAGCCCCCCTCTGCCCTGCTCAGGTGAGAGCCCACCTGCAGAGCTGCCCCAGCCCTGGGGCCCAGCACAGGGAGGACCTGGAGCTGCTGGAGAGTCCAGAGGAGGCACCAGGATGAGCGGAGGGATGGAGCAGCTCTGCTGGGAGGAAAGGCTGGGAGAATTTGGATTGTTCAGCCTGGAGAAAAAAAAGCTCTGGGGTTACCTAATTGGACCAGGACAAAGGACAATGACTTTGAACTGCCAGAGGGCAGGTTTACATGGGATATTGGGAAGGAATTCCTCCCTGTGAGGGTGGGCAGGCCCTGGCACAGGGTGCCCAGAGAAGCTGTGGCTGCCCCTGGATCCCTGGCAGTACCCAAGGCCAGGCTGGACAGGGCTTGGAGCAGCCTGGGACAGTGGAAGGTGTCCCTGCCATGGCAGGGATGGGACTGGATGGGCTTTAAGGTCCCTCCCAACCAAAATCATTCTATGATTCTACAGTATGCAGAACTAAACACCAATGCAAAATATTCCTGAAAGATATTTTTTTAAAAGAACAGGCCGTTCAATGTGGAATATTAAGAAACTGATCCTGATTTTTAAATTTTCATGACCTCACAATCTGCCTGTGCAAGGAAACCCACTCTGCCTCCGGGCCAGAAATGATTCTCCAGCCTTTCCCCCATCACGAGTGGGCTGCAGTTATCCAGGAGATGGGAGCAGAGATTCCACACTGGGCATTCCCTGAGCCCAGCTCTGCATGCCTGGATCCCCAGCACCAACAGCCACACACAGGCAGCAGCTCCATCACACTCTGCCTTCCCTCCAGCACCTGCACAGGACTGGAGACAGCGACTGCCAGGGAATCCAATCTCCTTCCTTCACTCTTTTCCTTTCACTCCCACTTTTCCTGCTCCTTTGAAGCCAACTGGAGAGACAGAGTGGAAGAAAAAACACCATTAAGCACTCAACACCTGGAAAAGGCATCGAGACTCCGGAAATAAGAATAAAAAGCTGATTTTTGAGACGGTTCTGACTCTTTCCTCTGTTTTGGCGACTTCACTGAAATGCAAACCCATGAATGGTGTCGTGACCTTGCAGAGTCACCAGCTCTCCCTGCAGACATCACAGGCGAGGGAGGGCTCCTGAGGCACATCCCAGAGCCAGACGTGCCTCCCGCAGCTGCTCCCTCACATCCCTGTGATTTTCCTGGCCCAAGGTGACATTCTGGACCCACAGGGCCCGTTTCCAAACCTGGCATGTGACTTGACAGAGCTGCAAGTCACTCCCTTGGCACAAAGGCTCTGGAGAGATCCTCAGGTGCTTCCCTGGCAGCCATAGGTGACCTGGGACGTCCCACCCCAGCCTGACATCTCATGGGAGCGTGGACAACCCTTCCCTTTCCCCCTGAAATCCATCCACCTGCACTTATCGAGAGTCACAGCTCACAGAACAGCCAGGGAGCTTCTGCTGCCTCAGAACTGAAGCCTTTGCCCCTTCACCCCTCGTTCTGTGAGATTCCCAGCGAGGGAAGTGCAAGGTGCCTGAGGAAAACGGCCACAACCTGGCAAACATCCCGTGCAGAGGGAAAGAACAGGGTGAGGAGCTGTTCAGCAGGAGGGATGGGCTGGGCCACAAATGGATCAGAAGGAAAGAGAGGTGTACAAGATGGAAAACATCAAAAAAGAGAAATCCTGATAAGGTTGTGTAAATGGTAAGAGGAAGATGGTCCTGATGTCTTCACAAACAGTGAAGGATTTAAGGTCAATGAGGCTGCTCTGCTCCCACTGCTGGGGCTGCTCACACAGGGGGTTCTCCTGAATTTTATTTGCACATGTGAACAAGGAAGTTCACGTACCTGACTTTTGGATATTTTAACTGAAATGTTGCAGGTTTCCATAATAAAAATGGGCAACTATTGCTCCTACCTTGTGCTTCAGGCCAGGAATGAGAAGGCCATTACAAGTTGTTAAACAAGGAGTCATGAAAAAATTCTGGTCCTTACACGGAGACAAAAAGGAGCTAAAGCAGCTCCCAAACGTGCAAAGGAATTCCAGATTCTCCTCAGAGGCATGACTTACCCCTCACTCCAAGACACTGAGGGGCCAGAATGCATCCAGAGCTGGGACCTGGAGCACAAGGAGAGGCTGAGGGAGCTGGGAAAGGGGCTCAGCCTGGAGCAAAGGATGCTCAGGGGGAATTTCTGGCTCTGCACAACTCCCTGCCAGGAGGGGACAGCCAGGGAAGGTCGGGCTCTGCTCCCAGGGAACAGAGATAGGAGGAGAGGGAACGGCCTCAGGTTGTGCCAGGGAGGTCCAGGATGGACATCAGGAGGAATTTCTGCATGGAAAGGGTGGTCAGGCCTTGGCAGGGGCTGCCCAGGGAGGTTTGGAGTGCCCATCCCTGGAGCTGCCACTCAGTGCTGGACAGGATGTGGCACTCAGGGCTCTGGGCTGGATGACAAGGTGGGGATCAGTCTCAGGTTGAGCTTGATCCTGGAGTTCTTATCCAACCTCAAGGATTCTGGAATCCTGTGACTCCCATTTTGCAAAATGAAAGTGAGCAGAGAACAGAGCAACACCTTGGACAAAACCATTGCTGGGCTCCAGACCCAGGACTTGTGCCTCCCCGTGCCATGGTTCTGTTTCCAGGTCACACTGTTTCTCCTTTAAATATCAGTTTACAGGTGCTGGGAGGTTCAGCTGCTCTGTTAAAATGCAGTTTCAGTTTCCTTAGACAAACCAAGATCACCGTGTCCTCCTGCAGGGAACCAGCTGATTCGTCCCTGTGCACGCCGCAGAAGCAAAGGCCTGTGATGCAAAGCCTTCTGGAGAGGGGGGAAAAAAAAAATCTTGGAAAACTTCCCATGATTCAAACAGATTTGCAATTCCTGATGATTCAGAGAAGGGCCTTTTTTAATGGCCTTAAAAAAAAAAAATTCTTTGTGGAAAGTCACTGACTCTTGGGAGCAGCAAGGAGCACCCAAGGCTTGGCCAGGCTGAGGTGGACAGGACAGGAAGGGAGCAGGGAGCGTGGGGTTTGTGGGCAGAGCCAGGCCCTGCTCCAGGTCAGCAGGGCTGGGGGGGTGACGCTTTAAGATTTCAGCCTTTCTGTTTTTCAAATCCTCTACTGCATTAGTGCATCAACTTTAAACTCCATATAAAGTGTCAGCTGCTTGGTCAGACAAAACAATTCTTCTGGGCCTGGAACTCAAGGACACCCTAGAGGCTCAGGCCCCAAAAAGTATAAATAGAAGTGAATTCAGGGGGGAAACTGGGGGAATATGACTTCATTACCTGAAGCTGTAATTGGAGAATTAACCCGTGATATGGAAATACAGCAAACTTAAATCTGTCTGAAAAACCTGTGACCATCATCCACCTTGGGTGTAGCCCCTTGGGGAGGCTTTATCTGCCCTCAATGTACCTGAAGGCCCTTCATTAAAGATATCTGCTTTTATCCTTTTGACTCTGTCTGGCCTCTGCTTCTAGGTAAGCCCAAAATAGGCATCAGGGGTTTGCCTCCCATCTCCAGAACCCTCCCTCCACCTCCAGGGGGCAGGGACTCCACACGGCACTTCCAGAGATGTGACAGATGCCTTCAGAGAGGGGAATGCAGCTTGTTTTTTCCTCTAAAAATGAAAGGTTTATTAATAGCCTTGTGCTGGGAGGCAACAGGGGGGATAACGGGGTTCCCCGGGCCTCCCGTTTGTGGTGGAAGGTTGAGAACCACGGAGCTCTGCCCACTGCTCCAGTGCATGGCCCTGTGCACTGCCCCCCTGCTTTAGCTACAAAAAAACCCCCATTAATCAGCCCAATTCTCCCACAGACACCACCCCTTCAACTGCACGGACACAAAGAGCCTTCAAAACTCTCCCAGTGGGATGGCAGTGACATTTCCTAACACCTCTGTGGTGAGTGCAAGGGGTCAAGAGACTTTGGGAGTTCTCTTGGGAGGGTGGGCAGGCCCTGTCCCAGGGTGTCCAGAGGAGCTGTGGCTGCCCCTGGATCCCTGGAAGTGCCCAAGGCCAGGCTGGACAGGGTTTGGAGCAGCCTGGGACAGTGGGAAGTGTCCCTGTCCATGGCAGGGGATGGGACAGGATGAGCTTTAAGGTCCCTCCCAACCCAACCCACCCTATAATTCCATGACCTGCTCTCACCAGAACCGGATTGGTTCAATAAAGAGAAGATATTTGTTTAATAAATAACAAGTATTCCTGAGGGTAACGAAGCTGCCTTCTCCCCACAGCAGCTCCTGGTAATGCATCTCCTGAAGGAGCACATCAGCTGGGCACCCTGATGCAGCACACTCAGATCCCCGAATTTCACAGCCCTGCTCTGAGTCCGACCCTGCCCTCAGCACCCTCGACACAAGAAACAACCATTAAATTACTCAGTGTGAACACAAATTCACTCCCCAAATGGAGCTGATTTCACGTGAACGATGATGCCCTGCCAGACACAGAGTCACCTCTGAGCACGGCACAAAGGTCTGTCCCAACAAAAACCCATCAAACACTGGTTACCCATGACACGGGCTTCACATGCAGCCAGTTCTGCCTGAGCTCTGAACAGCCCCATCACAGCTCCTGTCACCCACACAGCTCAATCTGCAGCTCCCCCAGTGGCACAGCTGAGCCTCAGCTGGGATGGTGACTCTCTCAGCTGGCTCAATTAGACTTGTGTCAAAGAAAGCAATGAAATGAAACAGCCAAGAACCTCAGTTTTAGCCTCCTGAAAAAATCAGTGACCGTGCTCCTCACTGCATCACCAGCGGATCCCTCCCCTTCACCCCCAGCAGGGTTTGCCAACTCACTGCTCCCCTCACCACACCATTTCTTCAAACACCTCAGTACCCATAAACGCCTCCTGCCACGTCACCTTAGTTCCAGAAGAATAAAATTTAAGATGAAAGTGAGTTAATTAATCTTTTTTTGCCATAATTCTGTGTCCCAGTGCTTCACAACCGTCAACTTCAGACTGAATTCCATGTAAGTGATGAAATACACACTGAAATCTTTACTGCTACCCCTCAATTAAATTGTTCTTATTGCCCTGATGGTTAAAATTGGCACATTAGCACAACTTCAACTGTTTTTAGTTTCCAGAGCTTGTTCTCCTAACTCCATCTTTAAAGACTGATCATACCATCTCTATTAAACCTCACAGAAAAACATCCAAGAAAGCAAACCAACCAAACCAGCCCCATCCCAAACCAGTCCCCGACTCCCTTCCTTCGTCTTCTCTTCAAACCATACCCAAACCTGTAATTTCCCATGAAAAAAGGCGCTTTAGCAACTCCTTTCTCGCAGACTCACTTTCTGGGTCATATAATAAGGGTCAAAGTCCTCCAGTGGCACAGCAACCAGCCCTTTGGGGATGTCCCCGTAGATGAAAGGCAAATTCTTCCCCGCCTCAAGGTCACTGTTTGGTTTTGGTTTGCTGTCTTCATCGTCATCCCGGTGGCTGCTGTCCTGCTTGGAGCGCTGCTTCTTCTTCAGCTCCGCGATGTGTTTCTCGATGTTGGCCAGAGACTCCGGAGTGAAGGGTTTAAAACTCTCGGGGCCTGGTGGTGCGAGCAGCCGCGCTGCCATCTTTTCATCCTGCAGCAGCTTCTTTAGCGATGTTGCACCCCGGGCAGGTCAGCTCTGCGGGGAGCAAACACAGGCACAGCGTCAGAACCGCAGGGCGATGGCTGGACTGGCTCCCTGGGAACAGAGACCAGACAGCAGGGAGGGAATAAGGGTGGAGAAGGGATAAAGGTGGAGAAGGGATAAAGGTGGAGAAGGGATAAAGATGGAGAAGGGATAAAGGTGGAGAAGGAATAAAGGTGGAGAAGGAATAAAGGTGGATATTGATTGGAAAGGCCTCCAAAGGCACAGCCTGGGGAGCCAGAGGCTGCTCTCACCATGGAGCCCAGCATGGACCCCGAGTCACGAGTTCTTCACCCCTTTAGAGCTTTGGGCCATTTGCATCTCAGCATCAATTCCCCCATTCAAACTTTAGCTCATGATGGCATTTCCCCAGCTCACCCCCCCTTCTCAAGGTGTTGGGTTGCACATTTTGGGCCCAGGACAGTCTGGGTGTCCTTGGAGAGCAGCCTTGGAGAGGCTTTGTTGTGTCACTGTGAGCGTGAGAGAGCAGCAGCTCCCAGGCTGCAAAACCCTGCAGAGCCACACACTGAGCACTGCGGGGTTTGGGAAATATCAAAGTTAAAATCCAAGGCATCGAGGTCCCTGCTCTTCAAATCCCCACGGAGTGAGGGGCAGAGCTGCTGGTTTCATTCCCAAAACGAGCTCCAGGCACGTGCACGCCAAGGCTGGGCACAGCTGAACCCGTCCTTCACTGCCCCAGGTGCCACTTCAGCAGAGCAAGAAGCAGCCCGTGGGATTTCCCCCAGCCCCACTGGTGGCCACCCCAACCTGGGCCCTCCTGAACACAAACTATTCTATAAGAAAAGTTCTAAAAAGCAACTTCATGCTCGAAGCCACTGTTTTCCTGCAAAAACAGCTTGATCGTTCACTGCTCTCAGCCAAAATTTAGGCAATAGTCAAAATTCCAAGCCAGCTCAAGTTGGACCAGGTGTTCAGCCTGGTCCAGGTAGGGTTGGGTACCAGCACATTCCTGCTGACAAGGTGTTGGGCAAAGCACTCCCCGGTACACTCAGGAGTAACTTGGGGCTGGGTTTATGACAGCACCAGCACCAAGGTGAGCTGAGTATGCTGAGCATTCCCAAAAAATGCTCCTTGGTGCCCTATCAGGTGTTACTGCAGTTCCCTTAATTACTTCAGCATTGGAACAAGTGTCCAAGGAGAATTCCAAAGGCTCTTTGGGTGGGACCAAGCCCTCCCTAGGTTCACCTGCCTCACCTGCTCCAGAGTACATCACAGCTCTGTGATGGGAAGTCAAATCTCACCCTTTCATTTTACAGATATAAAATTATATAAAGAAATTCCTCCCTGCGAGGGTGGTGAGGACCTGGCACAGGGTGCCCAGAGAAACTGGGGCTGCCCCTGGATCCCTGGAAGTGCCCAAGGCCAGGTTGGAAAGGGCTTGGAGGGACCTAGTCCAGTGGGAGGTGCCTCTGCCATGGCAGGGGGTGGAACTGGATAACCTTTAAGCTCCCTCCCAACCCAAACCATCCCATGATTCTATCAATTATCAGGGTTTCTATTCATTTGAGGCCATAAAAACGAAATCTTTTAAAAATACTCCCATCAAGCACAACAGCTAATTTCTGAACGTTCAATTTCTCTGATTATTTGGGTTAGACACAGGATCTTGTCTGCATCAGCCACAAGACCAATGACAAAAGAAAAGGGAGGGGTGCAGAGCACAGGTGAGGACAAACTCCCAGAGCTTCCAGCCTGCCCTGGCAGGGTTTGCCCCATCCCTCCCCACCCAGGAGCCCCTTGAGCTCCTCCAGCCAGTGCCATGAGAAGCAAAAAGCTGTGAGGAAGTTGGTTCCCCCGAGCACAGCCGCCCACAAACGCTCTGCAGCTCTGCTCCTCGTGCCAGGCTCCCTCTCCAGCAGCAGCAGCAGCAGGAATACGTTGCATTTCTGAGCTGCTGCTACCTCGTCAGGCTGTTCTCACTCCGGGAGGAGGCCAAGGGAGGAGAGGGATGACAGAAACCCTGCACTGATGCAACAGCACTGCAGTGCTGCAGGCTGGAAGAGAACCCAGCCCCGACACGGTGCTCGGGGAGGGACCCAAACACCAAATCCAAGAGGGAAAGCACAAAAACCAGGAGGATCTGGCACAGAACGAATCCCAAAGCTACCTGTGATAAGGTCCCTCAAGCAAGGAAAAAGATAAGCAGTAAGGTCACATTTTTTAAGGCAACGCAAACACAGCATCCAAATAAATACGAAAGATCTGGGATCTCGGAAAAGAATGACTTTCAGATTCCTTGGAAACGACGACATGGGGCTGAATTGTTAAAATTCAGCTGTTTCAGCATGAGGTCAAGCCCCCACAGCCTGCCCAGGCCATGAGGATTGTGCTGTATTCACGTGGGAGGAGTTCAGGGGAAACCGGAACGGAGAACCACAACTCTCTGGAGCACAGTGGGCTCCAGGAACAAACACCCAATAAATAACTGACTCCTTGGGCAGAACACCCGGAGATCCCAGCCTTGAACACAGCATTTCCAAAGCTGGAACACCCAGTGCAAAGTATCCTGAGGGATCTCAGGTCATCCCTTGCAACTGCTGTGACACAACCCTTCACACCCTCCGATCCACACATAAATCTGAAGCTGCACCACACACGTGGGGCTTAAATGCTGTTTCCAGCTCAGGTTTTATCTGGAGATCCAAAAAACCTGGAGCACAGACCTCCCTCCTTATATAATTCCAGAGCTCAGCAGGACTAGGATTCTCTTCCTATAAACCTGACGGGGTATTTCTAGAGTAATAATAGTAAAGACTCAAAAAAGATGGCAAGAAGGGGAGAGAAGAACCAGTATCTTGGTCACATTATCTCTGAGACATCACCAAATGGCCTGCTGATATTAAGGAAAATTAATTTATTCTATTCTTGCAGCATTTGCATGCATTTAATTACCAAATTTCCCACATACTGTGAAACTATAGAGCAGCATTGGGGATGTGGTCTAATTGAATGGCACAGATAAATATGTAAGGCCTGAATTTAGAAACCAAAGTAGCTCAGGGACACAGCATAAAAAAGGGAAAAAATGAAGGCATGAAGGAATTTGTGCATAATTATACAACCCACAACTGGAGGCACCGACTCAGCTGATTGGCCATTTAAAGGAAAAAACAAAACCAAACCCAACAGAGCAACACCATTCCCCAAATCTGGTTCACAGCTGCACATGGCAGCAGTTTCTCCACGTTTTGGCATTTTGGAATTACTTACAGGGCTGTTTCTTGTGTACTATCAACACATAACGGTGACCTGAGGGTCTCACTCCTTGGGATGTTCTTGCCTGTCCGGACTTCATTTGTTTTCCCAATAAATTATCTCACATTAAGGTAATGGACAAAAACTGTAGGGCTCAACCTCATCTTCACCAATGAAGACACTTCCTTGTCTGGTCTGCTCTTCCTAGCAAAGCTTCTGGAAGCTAAAACCCTTGTAAAACTTATTTTCCAACCAGGAATGGTCCTGCTGGGATATCAGGAATTGATATGGGTATATGCTAGGATTTATTTCAACCCTTCCCACATCAGGTTTTTCAACCCCTGGCATGAGAAATGTTTTGAAAATTGTGGCACAGGTGAATTAGGGAAGAGGGTGTGGGGGTTCATCCATGGAAAACTGCACTGGGAACAACTCCACACTGCCCAGATCAGCACTGACAGACTCAGCATCCAGGTGAGCTGCGGAAGAGGGTGACTGGGTTAGGGATCCACGGATACCTGCACTGGGAATGACACTGCACTGCTGCTCCCAGGGAGCCAGGAATTCATCCTGGGAACCTGGATTTGGGTGCACACAACACACACGTGGTTCAAATGCCAAGGATTTTCCACCAGAAACTGCTGCACTGAGGTGCCCAGTTGCTAAGACTTAATTATTTTTTCTAAATGTTCCCAGCAGTCCATTTACTGGTACATTATGAAATATTCCAATAAATTATTCAAGCTGATCGTCAAAATAAATTAAAAAACACTTTTGAGGCAATTTCCTCGCTTTAATACATTTCTTCCTTTATTAATTATCAAGATTCAGCCATTCAGAGCATGTCTTTGAGAGAGAGAGAGACCTTCTGTGTGAATTTTTATATAACCCACATGGACACACGTGCCTCTTGACTCCAACATGAGGGTTGAGGCAGGAAGGAAAACACTGCAGTAGATGAACAGCTCCCTGAAATCCTGCTGCAAGAGAGCCTAAAAAGCTTCAAGCAAACCCAAAGTATCCATCAGTGGGGAAATCCATGGCTGGAAGTGGTCTTCAGTCTCCAACCCCCATCTGCAGAGAATCCTAGGTCTGGAAGAGGCCAATTTTATCCAGGAAAAGGGTCAGCAATGTGACCGGTGGCAGTGAAGGAGGAGGGACATTTCCTTTAGGAAAGCTCTCATGGCACGTTCGATGCCATAAAGTGGAAGAAAAAGGAAATATTTCCATTCCCAAGCAGCATTTATTGGTTGGTGCTGGGTGTTTCCCCACCCTATGTAAAAACCTTGAGGAAGTTCCCAGGTGCTTGGCTCAGCACGGAGGTCGAGGGCAGACTTGGGACAGGGCAGGGAGTGCTCGTGGTCTGGAAATGGCCATGGGAGGCCTGAACTCGGACAGACACTCTTCTAAAGGTAAAAAAAAAATGAACAGGAATGTACAGAGGAAAGAAAAGAAGCGACCACCAGCAGCAGAAAAATGTTAGAATCATGGAATGGTTGAATGGTTTGGGTTTGAAGGGATCTTAAAGCTCATTCTGTTCCACCCACCGTCCACCATCCCAGGCTGCTCCAAGCCCTGTCCAGCCTGGCCTTGAAGACTTGACCACACAGAAAACATTATTATTTAATTAATAGTAATAAAGACTGACTAAAGATTCCTGCAGGGTCCTGACTCCCTCCCAGTAGCTGTGTGGCTTCAGTGACATCCCTCAGTAAAGTACAAGAACCAGAACTAGTTAATCCCAGTTAATTAATTAATCCTCAGGTCCCTATTCTGTCCTTACCCAAGGCTGACTCATGTTTATCTCCAAGCTCACACTGAACTTGGGGGTTCACGAACTAAACAACCTGAAGCGCTTCAACTTCTCCCTTTTAAATTCAAACTTCTGAACAAAGAACTGTTCAAAATAGCTTTTGTGCAAGAGTTCAGCCACTAACCCAAATTTAATTCCTTGCTCGGTTCATTCAGCCCATCCATGACCCATAAAACAGGAGTCAGGGAATGGTTATTTTACACTATAATTTTGGGGGAATTAATTTCGTGTTGTGGAGCACTCAGATGGTTTGAGTACAAAAATGAAAGGGGGGAGAATAAATAACCCCCTTCTAGTGTTCTGTTAAAGATTTCTGCCATGTGCTGGAACACAACCCAGGTTTCCCTGTGGACTGACACTGTTTTCTTCCCTCCTAATCACCCCCTGAGTAATGTCAGTTATTCCTGGTTGTCTTGACATCACCATCCTGCGACTGATTTCACTCAGCAGACAAGAAAAAAAAAATCATCTCCCACTGGAAACACCACTGGACTGGCCACATTTGTCATCCACCCTCATGCTTCCAGAGCATTTCCCCACCTGGATGACAGAGATCTCACACCGAGGAGCAGCTGAGGGGGCTCAGCCTGGAGAAAATCCCTCCTGAGCCTCCCTTTCTCACTCTCACAAATCACTGCTCCCTTCTCCAGCAACGAAGGGTTTATTTCCACAACTTTAAGACCACTTGTACAGTCATTCCTGTAACTTTAATACCACTACCTGGACGGTTCAGCAGGTGGTATACAGCATTAAACAAACACTCCTCCCCAAATGAGCTCTCAGCAGACTTCATTTTAAACTCCTCACACTCTCCTGCTTGGGCAGAAGTACAAGAAGCATGGAATAGGACTTTTAGGGGGTAGCAAGATCTCTGAATTTTGAAATGGCTCTGTTCAGGAAAGAGCAGAGTCCCAGTTTGCTACAGCCCAGGCTCCACTGGCTGCTCCTTCTCCTCAAAATCTCCCATCTGCTGGAGTGCTCCATTAGGCAGGAACAACACTCACCGGACAAGGCTGAGGGAAGGGGAGGCAGAAGTTGCTCTAACTTTGGAACAGCATTTCAAGCCAGAACTCTAGAATCACTGAGGCTGGAAAAGCCCCCCAAGTTCCTCGAGTCCAACCTGTGACCTGTTCCCACCTTGTCACCCAGCCCAGAGCACTGAGTGCCACGTCCAGTCATTCTCTGGGCACCTCCAGGGATGGGGACTCCACCAGCCTCTGGACAGTCCTAATGCCTGACCACTCTTTCTGAGAAGAAACCCCTCCTGAAAAGGAGACAGTTTTGCCTAAGCCAGAAGAACACATGAAGTGTCAGAAGCCAGGCTGGAACCTGAGCTAGTATCAGGGAGGTTTTGTAATACACTCCTGCAGCAGGAAGCCACCTCTTCCCTTCTTGTATTCTTCACCTCTGCACAGAAATAGGGTAATGATGCACAATGGGGACAGTCCAAGCATTCCTGACCCCACCAGATTCTGGCCAATGGTCCCACAATGACCAGCTCTCCACCCCACCATCACCAACATGAGCTATCACACGCAATTAGTCTTTGTGGTTCCTGATGTTATTCCCCCTGCGCTTGTTCCCAACTCGTTTTGTCGTTTCACTGCTCCTGCTCTAACCCAGCCCATTGCTCTGAACTCAACAATAAATTATTGATCCCAGTGTATCTGCCGATGTCAATGGAGCCGCAGGCGCTCCGGGGAAGGCGATCGATGCTGAAGGGCCACCATGTGACAGCAGGAGCCCACGGAGCCACACGGCCTCGGGGCCAGCAGCACCGAGCCACTGAAAAACAGCAACTCTCCAACCAGATGGAAACCCAGATCGGGTCATTTTAATGAAAAAGTCACTCAGGCAGCCCCACCACTGAGCACAAACACAGCAACAAACGGGAGGAAGATGATACCGTGATTTATGTTTTGAAGCTACTTCATTTCCACTCAATGCTGACTTTGTTTCTGCTTTATTTAACAGAATGAAGGCACGGCCATGCTCCATTTCCTGAGGCACGTGATCGCTCTCCCCGCTGCCTATTAGAAACCTCCTCCCACCAAAGAGCCTCAGGATTATACTTGTTCCACTGAGCAGTACAGTATCTATACCATGATCTACATCTAAGCCATACATACAAGCTTATATAACTGATTAAATTATCTCTGATGGGTCCAGGTCCTCCACCCTGGTGAACAACACTGCAGAAGCACCCAAATGCGTTAAAACGACCAAGGAGCCCTTTGCTGGTGTTGTTAGTTTTATATAAAACACCAAAGTGAAGAACAGGGACTTTCTAAACACACAAAGGATGGAAAACTCCAGCACTGGAGCTCCGGGAGGCCTTAGGACAGACCCAGCAGGGAAAGGTCCCGACAGAGTGCAGGGGCTTGTGACTCCTAAAGGCACCAACTCCCCAAGCCTAGGGCTGTTCAGAGATCCCGAACAGCTTCACCAACTTTATGTGACCTGCCCCTGAAGAACGGCGAGATCGGGAGGGCGGTGACGGGCCCGAGGGGACGGTAATGGGCACGGGGGGAGCGGCCCATGAGCCCCTCCAGCCTCGCCCACACCTTCTATCCCGGGGCATCCGCTGGAGGAACCGACCCCAGAGCTTCTCAGAACCTCCATCACCGACACAGCAAAACGGGACCATTTCCAGGCCCCATCGCTCCAGAGCAGGGCTGCCCGGAAAAACCACCACGGTCACGCCTTCCTCCCTTTCCGCCTCCAAAAGCAGCGGCAGGAGGGGGACAGGGACCCCGCGCCCCCCGGTTCCTCACAATTAAAGCTTCCCGGTGTGAAAAGAGGACGTCCCGGTCACGGCTCCGGGTGGGGGTGGAATGCTGCAGTGTGCCAGGCCCGGGTTACACGTCCGCACACAGCACACAAACACAAGCGGAGCCGCGAAACCCGCCCCACCTGCGCGGCCCCTCGGGGGGCTCCCGCCGCCCGCTGCGACACGGCACGCAGGGGACGAGAATGATCCTCCCACACCTGGGATCACCCTCCAGAAATTCAGCGCAGGGCACGAGGGTCCGCATCCAGCTGCTGCCCCCCTCGCACGCACTCCCCTTCCCAGACTTTCCGACTTCACCCCGGATCATCCGCAGCCGCGGAGCATCTCCCGGTGTCCCCACCCCCACATCAGCTGGGCATCAGTTTGCACCAGAACGCAGGGGGAGGGGAGGAAGACACCCAGATTTTTTAATAGAAAAACCTCGTGAATGTGCAATTCCCTCCCAGCAGGAAGGGAAAAAATAATATAAACCAAATCTGCCCTCACCATCCCCCCAAAATCTGTGGCGGAAGGAAAGAGGGAAGGGAGAGCCACAACCACGATGCTGACCCAACATCTGGGTCAGCTGAAACACCAAGGCTGCCCGAAGCATCCCCCTACCCGCAGCATCCCCCTACCCGCCTCCCCCCGCCCAAAAACAACCCCCTGTCCTCCAAGATCCGCCGGTCCCCGTGCAGGGGAGGCTCTGCATGCCGAGCGGTGGGACCAGGGGGTGGTGGAGGGACAGAGCAGCGCTGCAGCGAGGGCCCAGGGGGAAGGGACATGGAGGAGAACTCGGCTTCTCCCTTCCTACGATGCAAAGAGCACGGCCCCGAATTTGGGGCGTGGGAGGAGGGTCCGGTGGGTCCCCCCAGGTTGTGAGGTGGAGGGGGATGGAAGGAGGGATGCAGGGAGGGATGCAGGAACGGACGGAAGGATGGAAGTATGGGGCCCAAACGGGGCTCCAGGTCGAGGCTGGGCACAGAGTGCGGATACCCCTTCCCAGACGCAGCCCGCCGGCCGGGGAACGCTGATCCCGGGCCCGGCATCGCCCCCCCCCGCTCCCCGCAGGGCCGGGGGCCTCGGGCTGCAGCGGACGGAGCCTCCCCGGCCCGGGCAGCGGCTGCCAGAGCCCCGCGGGCAGTGCTGAGCGGGCAGAGAACCGGACCCCCGACCCCCTTCCCTGGGCGCGGGGTGACCGGGCATCCACCGGGGGGATGGCCGAGAAGGGGCAAGGCTCCGGGACCCTCCTCACGCGGCGGATTTGGGGCTGGGGGCTCCCCGGGCCGCCCTCCCCTCACCGCCCCACAACCCGCCTCCGGTGTCCCCGGGGCTCTCCGGGCCGCGCTCTGCGGCAGAGCCCCCGGGGGGGTGCGTGAAGAGCTCCGGGGGGGATGGATCTGACAGAACAGTAAGCGAGGGGAGCTGCGGGTGGAGCCGGCGGGGGTCTCGGGGGCTGCGACTCACCGTGTCGGGCGGGCTCAGCGCGGCCCCGGCGCGGCGCTGCCGGACTGCGGCGCGGGGGGAGCTGCGGGAGGGACTGCGGGTGTCGCCATCTTGGTGCGCTCCCGGCGCTGCCCCCCCGCCCGG
>WEKY01006456.1:339970-366041 GCA_013390045.1 Picathartes gymnocephalus | reverse complement strand
CGCGCCGCGGGGGGGCGCTCCAGAGGCACCGAGCGGGACGCGGGGGGAGCGGGGAAGCCCCGGGCCTGGCCCCTCGTCATCGTCATCATCGTCATCCCAGTGTCCATCATCGTCCCTGTGCCCATCATCACCATCCCTGTATCCATCATCATCACCATCGTCCCTGTGCCCATCATCATCATTGTCATCCCAGTGTCCATCATCGTCCCTCTGTCCATCATCATCATCGTCCCTGTGCCCATCATCATCATTGTCATCCCAGTGTCCATCATCGTCCCTCTGTCCATCATCATCATCGTCCCTGTGCCCATCATCATCATTGTCATCCCAGTGTCCATCATCGTCCCTCTGTCCATCATCATCATCGTCCCTGTGCCCATCATCATCATTGTCATCCCAGTGTCCATCATCGTCCCTCTGTCCATCATCATCATCGTCCCTGTGCCCATCATCATCATTGTCATCCCAGTGTCCATCATCGTCCCTCTGTCCATCATCATCATCGTCCCTGTGCCCATCATCATCATTGTCATCCCAGTGTCCATCATCGTCCCTCTGTCCATCATCATCATCGTCCCTGTGCCCATCATCATCATTGTCATCCCAGTGTCCATCATCGTCCCTCTGTCCATCATCATCATCGTCCCTGTGCCCATCATCATCATTGTCATCCCAGTGTCCATCATCGTCCCTCTGTCCATCATCATCATCGTCCCTGTGCCCATCATCATCATTGTCATCCCAGTGTCCATCATCGTCCCTCTGTCCATCATCATCATCGTCCCTGTGCCCATCATCATCATTGTCATCCCAGTGTCCATCATCGTCCCTCTGTCCATCACCATCATCGTCCCTGTGCCCATCATCATCATCATTCCAGTGTCCATCATCATCCCTCTGCCCATCATCACCATCCCTGTATCCATCATCATCATCATTGTCCCTGTGCCCATCATCGTCCCTGTGCCCATCATCGTCATCATCGTCATCCCAGTGTCCATCATCATCATCATCATCATTGTCCCAGTGTCCATCATCGGCCCTGTGCCCATCATCATCATCATCATCCCTGTGTCCATCATCACTGTCGTCCCTGTGTCCATCACCATCGTTGTCCCCTGTGTCCATCACCATCGTTGTCCCCTGTGTCCATCATCACCATCACCCCTGTGTCCTCCACCACTGTCACCCCTGTGACTTTCAGGAGCTGCCCCGGGATTCCAGCCAGGACACCCCAGGAGCAGGTTTGTGGAGCTGGGCACCACAAACACTTCAAGGACACCCTGGCCCAGGGGCCTTGGTTGGGTTTGTGTGCGGGATCCCTGAGCCAGGAGCTCAAGGAATAAATAGGTCAATAGCCAAAGAGGGTGAGTTATTAACTGGTTTTTTCTCACCTGTAATCAGAACAGTAAATTAATAAATAACAAACTCCTCCTTGGGTTAAAGCAAACAGAATTTCCCAGGATATAGGCAGCAGAACTGGAATTCTGGAGCTGAGCCCTGTGCTGGCTCTGTAAGGAGCACAGAGCTGCTCAGGAATAAAAACCAATTAAAATTGCTTCATAAGGATCCTGCTTTTTCCTTCTTTCATCCCAACAGCCCTCATGTCTCCTTCCCCTTCAGTGCAGTGACCTCTATGAACACATTACACCTGTGCATAACACTGCATTTTCTACTCTCCCTCCAACCTCAATCACACCTTTTAGACACAGGAGTTTCATTAGGAATGATTCCAGGAAAACTCCAGGATTCCAGGAGCGGGTGCTGTTTCCTCGGCCGCTTTAACCATTTCCATGACCAGATTATAATAAAAGAATCCGTTATAAATGCCTGTATTTTGTGCAACACAGAGTAATTAAAGGTTGGACTCGATCTTGGAGGTTTTTTCCAACCTAAATGATTCTGTGATTCCCACCGTTCAATCTGTTTGTAGTTGCCACAAGGCGGAGGCACGAAGATACCACAGAGCTCATTAAGGAAGCACCTAATTACTCCTGGGTTTAATTTGCTTTATTGCCACCAGAGGGAGGAGGAGACACACTGGTGGCTTTCCCAGGAAAACAGAACTCCAGCGCACCCCCCAGCAGAACCGTTCCACGGTTATTAGGGACCACTCATCCCAAAGTTAATGGGGACCTTGGATCCCCCTGCCACCTGTTAATGGCTGATCCACGTGCCACCAAATTCTTTGGAAAATTCTGGCGACCGCCAAGTTGACAAAGTCTTCCAGGATGTGCTCGTGGAGTGGTCGGTGTGCATTCGACCCAAATAAAAACCCAAACTCCACATGCTGCGTGCAGAACTAACGACTTAAATTGTTTTCTCTCTGTCCGTGATTCCCATCAAAGGTCGGGAAGATGGCTGGGAGCCCGTTCTCGCCCACCAAAGGATTTAAGGTGTCCTCGACCTGCAAAGACTCAAAACTGCTGTTCAGAGGGAACACGGAGGAGCTGAGCAAACCCTGCAACTCGCAGCGGCTGGAAAATCAACTCCCTAAAAACTGCTGAAACTGAAACGTTAATTAACCCCCTAATGAAACTCCTGCAGAGAGCCAGAGCTCGGCTGAGCTTCCCAGGACAGCACAGGCTGCTTTAAGAGACGTGACTGAAGCCAGAACCGAACGAGGGCACTTGGAGAACTTTGCCAGGGGTTGCACACGAAGTTGTGCCGCCCAGCTTGGGAACAAACTGGCAGCTCCTCCCCTGCCAGCCGGGGCACTCTGGTCACTGCTTGGCTGCACCCGCACTGTTCCGTCCTCGCCTGTGACCGGACTGAGAAATCAGCTGGACAAAAGAGCCGACCAGAGCAACCCAAGCAGCTGAATGAACTCTGAGAGCACACGAACGCAGCTCTGAGCGAGCTCCCGGAGCTCTAAGGCACACAGGAGAAGCAGTTCTGCTCGGTGCCGATCCTCTGCCCACGCTGGAAATGCCAGAGGTCGGTGCGAGCGTCCTCCTGCTCCGCGCCTGCCTGGCGCTGCTAGCCTCGCCCATCTACCTGCTGTCCTTCCTGGGCATGTGGGAGCCTTTCTGCAGGAAGGTCTTTTTTCCTTTCTTCTTAGACCAGCTTGGTGAAATCCACAGCAAGAAATCAAAGAAGTACAAGCAGGAGCTATTCCGGAACCTCCCTGACTTCAGGGGCCCCTCAGGGGACCTGAGGCTGCTGGAGATCGGCACCGGCTGCGGCACCAACTTCGAGTTCTACCCACCGGGCTGCAAAGTCACCTGCACCGACGTCAACCCCAACTTCCAGAAGAGCCTCTCCAAAAACATGAAGAAGAACCAGCACCTCCAGTACGAGCGGTTCCTGGTGGCCTCGGGGGAGGACCTGAGCCAGGTGCCCAGCGGCTCGGTGGATGCCGTGGTTTGCACCCTGGTGCTGTGCTCCGTGCACAGCGTCAGCAGCACCCTCAGGGAAGTGCTCCGGGTGCTCCGGCCGGTGAGTACCTGCAAAAAACCCTCTGTTGTTACCTTTAACAGCTACTCCAGAGGCACCAGGCCACAAGGAAAGAGGGGGGAACGGGACCCAAACAAGTGAAAAAGAGTTTGTTTGAGCTTAAAACCCAGACCAAAACAAACAAGCAAAAACCAAACATCAACAACAACAAAAAAAACCCCAAACCCAAAAACAAACAAAAAAACCACCCCCCAACAAGTGAAAAAGAGTTTGTTTGAGCTTAAAACCCAAACCAAAAAAAAAAAAAAAGTGAAAAAGAGTTGGTTGGAGCTTAAACCCCAGACCCAGGTTAGTTCCTGCAACACTCTGTATGGCTGAGTGCTGCAAAGGGTACTGGGCAGACTGGTTTAGGCTTAGAATCCTTAAAGCAACATTCTGCTGACTAAAAGTACTTACAAACTTAGCTGCAATCACAGACTATCATTTAAAGCAGAGTGTGGTGTTGTCCCTCCCCACTCACCCGATTTTCCTTGGGTGGGATCAAGGCTTAAAGTCTCGTTTTAAGTGAACTGCTTCAGCCTCTGTGAAGTGGAGCTTCTATAAAGTAGGATCAGACCAGTCTAATTAAACACCTTAATTCTGGGGAGTTATTAATCAGCTGCATATTAAAACCAGCTGGTTTGTTGGGGTATTTTTAAAACAGACTTTCAGCCTTTAAAGTGGCATTTTCACAGAAGCATGGAAAGGCTTGGGTTGGGAAGGACGTTAAAGATAATTCTATTCTGTCCCCTGCCATGGAGAGGGACACCTTCCACTGTCCCAGAGTGCTCCAAGCCCTGTCCAGCCTGGCCTTGGACACTTCCAGGGATCCAGGGGCAGCCACAGCTTCTCTGGACACCCTGGGACAGGGCCTCACCACCCTCCCAGGGAGGAATGTCTTCCAAGTATCTCACCTAACCCTGCTCTCTGTGAAAAACTGATGGGTTGGAGCAGGATTTACACATTTGTCTTACTTTCCTTAGGATAAAACAGTCATATTAGCAACTAATTGAAACAAAACCACAACAAACTGTTGCTGGAATAAAAGAGGGATCAAATAAGTCAATTCTTCGTGCTTTTGGAATGAGTGTTTTGAATCTCTGGACATTTCCTTCTTTTGTTAATGCCAACTGACAGAGGGAAGGGAAAAAGGAAAGGGAAAAGGGAAGGGAGGGGGTGGTGGGAGCTGCTTGGCATGACCCCCACACTTGCTGTAAGAAGACTCTGTGTTCCCAGGGAGGAGCTTTCTATTTCTTGGAGCACGTGGCCGCTGAGCATTCCAGCTGGATGTATTTTTGGCAGCAGGTCTGTCACCCGACTTGGAAACTCGTCTTTGCTGGATGCTGCCTCACAAGAGAGCCGTGGAAGAATCTGGAAGAGGCCAAGTTCTCAGAGCTGAAGATCCAACACATAAGGGTGGCCATGCCCTGCATGCCCATCGAGCCACACATCGTGGGGTACGGGGTGAAGTAACCCCTGTCCTGCCCCCCTGCCCCCCAAAATTCCTCCTCGTGACCGACACACCCTGCACGGCACAGGCTCCTCCACACAGGCCTGTATCAGTAACACAGTGAAGGACTTAAATCAGAAACCAAACTGTCAGGTGAGAAGAGAGGGTCAATTTTCTGAATGTCTCTGAGTCACACGATCAGCAAGGTTGGAAAAGCCCTTTTGGATCAGAGCCCAGCAATTAACTCACCACCAGCACCATGTTTCACCACTAAACCACATCCCCGAGTGCCACATCCACACGTTTTTTGAACACTTCCAGGGTTGGTGAATCCACCGCTGCCCTGGGCAGCCTGTGCCAGGGCCTGACAGCTCTTTCTGTGAAGAAATCTTTCTTCCTATCTAATGAAACCTCCCCTGGTGTAGCTTGAGGCTGTTTCCTTCCTGAAGCCCTGGCACTGCTGACCCTGCCTTGCTAGAGCCTGGTGCAGCCAGGGAGGATCCCAGGACAACCAAAACCAGCCCGGGAGGCAGAAAATAAATGTATTAGTGGAAGGGAACTGCTGCCTGTGTCTGGTTAACTCTGGGCTGGGGTTCCTTCGGGTGCTCCCCAGCTGCTCCATCGGACCTGCTGCCCCCTCCCCATGCTCCCTCACGGCTGTTCCTGTTCCACCTGATGGAACCTGAACCCCCAAACCTGACCCTTGGCCCAGCTCAGGGTCAGACGCTTGACCCTTGACTCAGGTGAGGGTGAAACTCCTGAACCTTTGCCCACGTGAAGATGATACCTCTGACCCATGGCTCAGGATTGACAAGCTTGACTCTTTGCAGAGGTGAGAGCGAGACCCTTGGGCCTCTGCCCAGGTGAAGCTGAGCCCCCTGACCCTTTGCTCACATGAGGGTGAGCCCCCTGACCCTTTGCCCACACGAGGGTGAGCCCCTCGGCCCTCAGCCCCGCTGAGGGCTCCCTGACAGCGGTCGCTGCTGAGGGCAGGGCGGCCCCTCCCGCCCCTCACCGGCTCCTCCGGCCGCGCTCCCGCGCCGTCCCCGCCGCCCCAACGGCCCCGTGCCAGGTCCGGCCGTTCCCCGCCGGGGCCGTTCCCCGCCGGGGCCGTTCCCCGCCGGGGCCGTTCCCCGCCGGGGCCGTTCCCCGCCGGGGCTCCCCTCAGGCCCCGCAGCCATCTTCGCCCCTCGCCGGCGATGCCCCGGGCGCGGCCCGCGCTGCCGCTGCTGCTGCTGTTGCTCGCGGGGCCCCTGCCCCGGGAGGCGGCCCCGAGGGACCCTGTGGACGGTACCGGGACCCAGGGGGACCCAGCGGGACCCCAGAGGGGTCAGGGAAGGGGGTAGCGAGAGGGGAAGAGGCTGAGGGGAGTGGGGCGAGGAGGGGCGGAAAATCCTCGTTTACGCCGAAATCTGGTGGGTTCGTAAAGCAGAGCGGCTGAGCGCGCTTCGCCGCAAATCTGTATACAGAAATACACCTCAGTCATATAAATGCGCTGTATTTCACATCGGGTGAGAAGCCCCGGGATCCCCAGACGCCGGGAGGTGTGAGGCAGCGAGTCCGGCAGTACAGAGATCCGTGGAATGGTTTTGGCTGGAAGGGAGGAACCTTAAATCCTGTTCCACCCCTGCCATGGCAGGGACACCTTCCACTGTCCCAGGCTGCTCCAAGCCCCGTCCAACCTGGTCGTGAACAATTCCAGGGATCCAGGGGCAGCCACAGCTTCTCTGGGCACCCTGTGCCAGGGCCTCCCCGCCCTCCCAGGGAGGGATTCCTTCCCAGTATCCCATCTAACCCTGCCCTCGGGCAGTTCAAAGCCACTGCCCATTGTATTTTGCAGAGTGTCAGCAGCAGCTGCCGCTGGCCCGGAGCGTCGCGTCCTGGATCGTGGGGGGCCACGAGGCCCCGGACGGTGCGTGGCCGTGGGTGGTGAGCCTGCAGGTGCTGCGCGGGGGTGTCCGCTTCGTGCACCTGTGCGGCGGCGTTCTGCTGGGCCGGAGAGCCGTGCTGACCGCCGGGCACTGCGTCGATGGCAGGACGTAGGTACCGGGACTGACCCCTGGGCACCGTGGCTGTATGCCAACCCCATACCAGGACTGACCCCTGGGCACCGCGGCCGAATGCCAGCCCTGTACTGACCCCTGGGCACCACGGCTCAACACCAGCCCCATGCCAGGACTGACCTTTGGGCACCACGGCTGAACGCCAGTCCCGTACCGGGACTGACCCCTGGGCACCACGGCCGAATGCCAGCCCTGTACTGACCCCTGGGCACCACAGCTCAACACCAGCCCCGTACCGGGACTGACCCTTGGGCACCACGGCCCAACACCAGCCCCGTACCACCCTGGGCACCGCGGCTGAATGCTGGCCTCATACAGGACTGACCCCTGGGCACCACGGCTGAACCACCTGGGGTGGGGGAAGGAGGCCAAGGGCACCTGGGCTGTGTCACAGTGTGGCCAAAGGAGCAGAGCAGGGATTGTCCCCCTGTGCTGGGCACTGTGAGGCCCCTCCAGTGCTGTGTCCAGTTCTGGGCCCTCATGGCAAGGAAGATATTGAGGGGCTGGAGCACATCCAGAGCTGGGAACAGCTGGGGAAGGGGCTGGAGCACAGGGTTGATTGAAAAGACCTCCAAGACCATCACGTCCAGCCTCTGATTGATCCCTACCTTGTCACCAGGCCAGAGCACTGAGTGCCACCTCATCATTCCTTGGGCACTTCCATGGACAGGGACTCCACCAACTCCCTGGGCAGCCAACCTCAGGAATAACAAAACAAATACACCAGTCAAGAATCATAAGTCAACATCAAGAAATCTTGGCTGTGCCCTTCTCACTTGGGCCAGAATTACCTGGGTTGTTTCTAATAAAGGGCTGTTTGATTTTGATTTATAAAATCACAGGATGAGATACTGGATGAGATCTTCTTGTCCAACCCCTAACTCTGGGCTTTTCCAGCTCTGGACTATTCACCCCAGCCTAGTGCTGGGATCATGGCTGGGGAAGGAGCTGCTCCCTGTGAACAGCAGTTGGAGCAGGAGGACCCTCTCCCATGCCAGCTTTTCCACTCCCTTCCCCAGCCCACTCCCCTGAAGTAGTTTGGGTTGCTTTGTTCCACAGAGCTCTGATTTTTCTGGTTAGAGTTTTCTGAACCACTAAACCTCAGCACAAAATGTTGAGATATTTAGATTACAAACACTCCAACTCATTAGTTTTAACACAATTTCGTTTTGTCTTGTTTATCAGAAACAACAATTTGGCATTTAATTTTTTTTTTTTTTGACGATGTGGTAGTAACTCCTCAGAACAGATTTTTAACTGCACTTACAGCAACTCTAGAGCATTTCAGCTCCCAGCACTGGTCTCTTTTCCAGCCTTTACCACATTTGCACAATCTGCATCTGTCAACATCGACTGTGTTGACACAACCGTGACCTGGGGGAAAGTGAACTATAAAATCTGTGAACTTTGGAATTTTATCCTTTATCAGGACTTTGTTACATCACCTCCTTGTTTGCATTTAACAAACATTTATTTGCAATATAACTCCTCTTTAAATAATCAGTTTAATTTCTGCTTTAATTTTGGAGGTTAATTTGAATTTTACAGCTCATCCTAGGCCAAATTCAAATCTCAGTATTTTTTTTAACATACTTGACTAGAAATTAGGTCTGAATGACTCTATCCCTATTTCTAAATTTAATATTTATTAACTTGATAATTATTACTTTTACTTCTAGATAATGGATTTCCCAGGTCTAGGTACAAGCAGAGCCTTTATGAGCATTGTGGGGGATGAGCCTCCTTCCTTTATTCAAAATAAAACCCTGTTTATTTAGCTTTTTCAGACTAATATCTCCTGGTGCCCTCTGCTGAGGTGGGGTGGGAGGCAAAATCCGGCTGTCATCTTAAATCCTTAATCTGAATTTTCCTTAACAGCCATAACCACCAATAGGCAAAGGGAGGGTCATGGACAGGATGGGAACGAGGCAAATTTGTCCCAGGAGATATTTACTATGGAATTTTCAATGCATATTCCTAAAAGTGCATAAGCAGAAGGAGACAGGGTCAGATGGGATATTGGGAAGAAATTCCTCCCTGTGTGGGTGGAAGGCCCTGGCACAGGGCACAGAGAAGCTGTGGCTGCCCCTGGATCCCTGGCAGTGCCCAGGGCCAGGTTGGACACCCTGGGGCAGTGGGAGGTGTCCCTGCCATGGCAGGGGGAGGAATGAGATAAGCTTTAAGCTGCCTCCGATCCCAGCCATTCCTGGAGTCCACGATTCTGTGAAATAACCCATGCTAAACCAATGTAAAAGCCCTGCGAATTCTCTCGTAGGGATCCATGTTCCTGGCGAGCCGTCCTGGGCGTGCACAACCTCCAAAAGCACAGCCTGCACACAGCCAGGAGGAGGATCAGGAGGATCATTGTGCACTCGGAGTTCAAGAGGGAGAACTTTGAGAACGACGTTGCGGTGTTCGAGCTGAAGTCGGCGGTGCGCTACAGCCTGTACATCCAGCCCGTGTGCCTGCCCCCGGCTGCCCTGGTGCCGCCCCTGGAGAACAGCTCCGACTGCTACATCAGCGGCTGGGGACGCACGGCCGAGAAGGGTAACGGGCTCCGGGCACTGCTGAGCACATCCTCACCCTCACACCAGCGGGCACCGCCCGCTCCTGCTCCCTGGATTTATTAACTCACTTTGCACCTGCATCTTAGAGGCCTTTCCCGACTTTTCAAGGGGGAATGGCACCAAACTGAAAGAGGACAGGGTTAGATGGGATATTGGGAAGGAACTCCTCCCTGTGAGGGTGGGGAGGCCCTGGCACAGGGTGCCCAGAGGAGCTGTGGCTGCCCCTGGATCCCTGGAAGTGTCCAAGGCCAGGCTGGACAGGGCTTGGAGCAGCCTGGGACAGTGGGAGGTGTCCCTGCCCATGGCAGGGGGTTAGAACTGGGTGAGGTCTAAGGTTCCTCCCAACCCAACCCGTTCTGTGACTGTAACTAACTGGATTTGCTCAGGTTATGGCCTCCTCACACGATGGCATTTAACTCTACAGTGAGGATTTGCTTTCGGGGGTTTTCCATCACAAGCAGGCTAGACCCACACAGCTGTAACCACAGCAATACATTTCCCAGCCTTTCTTTCAAGTATAACACGAAAAAAAAAGGAAAATAAACTCAGCCAATTTCAGATTTGTGGTGCAGGTCAACGTGGGCTGCTGGAAACAGCTATTTTATTGAAAAGCAACAATTTTGAAGCCACATGTTGTAAACTGAGGGTTTCCCATGGGATTTATGAATGACTACAGCCCCTCCAATTCTCTTTACTCCCACAGGGCACAAACTGAATGGCAGTTGGTGTTGTGTGTGGGAGTTTTGGGGTCAGCTGGGATTGTGTCAGCCTGTTTGATAAGTCACCTCTGACACTTTGAGCAAGGCAGGTGTATTATCATTGATGCTTCCTCTGAGGAAGAACTGCCAAATCTACAAACCCAAGTCTGCAAACCTTTAACCCACTCCACTTCCAATCCATTGGGAACAGGCAGGGTCTGTGTCATATCCACGTCTAAACATGTCCAGGAACACACCTAGGCTGGCAAAACGAAGAACAGTAAAATTGCTACACACCCCAGCATATTTCATCTTTCTAAATTCTGTCTCCATTCAAGGTAAAATCTCACCTGTGCTAAAAGAAGCCCAAGTGGAAATCCTCCCTCCCAGCCTGTGCAACAGCTCCCAAGGGTACGCGGGGCTCATGAACAGCAAAGCGCTCTGCGCCGGCGCCTGGGCCGGAGGCACCGACACCTGCCAGGTGAGAAGGGAGGTTCCACCTGCCTCGGTGGAACTCCCAAGCCAGAGGCTCAGCAGCATCGTGATTTGTAGCATAATTAATTAAAACGGCAGAAATACTAACTGGAAAACATGTCCGATGCAAAGGAAACGTAAAAGGGTGGGACAGTGATCGCAAAGCAAAAACATACACAGAGAATTTGGTGATGTTGGAAAGAGGAGAGGAATGAGTGAACAAAGAGGAAGGCTAAAGAATGGAACATGTATGCCATAAAGGTGTCAGTAAATTATGTATGAGACAAAACACTGGACAGACGTTTCACTGTACCATGGACTGTGTATGAAGCACGTTTATGTCTTACCTGTTTTGATGCTGGAGAGCAGCACTGGACATGGGTATGGCTCAGGGATGTGGTTCACGGATAGGGCTCTAGGAAGTGGCTCAGGGATGTAGCATGATTTTTGTTTAAACACTGAGCAATCACCACCTCTTTCTCAGAAAAGCCACTTCTCAGGTCCAAAGCACTGGCAGAAGCTGCAGCAGCAGCTGGGAGATGGAGGCATTTCTAATTAAACCCCATAAGGTATCCTAAGTGCTTTGTCTGATGCAGTTCCTGCTTCTCTCAGCAGTTTTCCCTAAGCAGGTGACACAGCCAAGACACGGGATGTGTGTTCCTTACTGTGTCTCTTGGAGCTTCCACACTGTGTGGACAACACATTCCCTAATAAAGTGAGGAGTGAAGCTTTGGGTTTAGGCATGAAAAGGTGCAGAGAGAAAACAGAACCTGATGCAGAACCTGATACTTAAAAAGATACTGAAGCAGTGCACTGTCTTGACCAGAATCAGGAGGAAGTTTTCCAGTGGTCAGGCATTGGAAGGTGCTGCCCAGGGAGGTGGTGGAGTCCTGGACACTCTGGAGGTGTCCAAGGAACAACTGGACATGGCACTCAGCACTCTGGTGTGGGTGACGGGTTGGGAATCAGGCAGAGGTTGAACTTGATGATCTTGGAGGGCCTTTCCAACCTCAGCGATGCTGATTCCGTGTCTTTCAGCAACACCAGATTTGAGTTGTCCATGTGCTACTGCCCACATGTTACTGTCATTGCAACTGTCCTGAGCTGCTTAAAATAAATCTAAAAACCAGACTGATTGCTGCCTGAATTGTTTCCTGGAAGGAAACCCTGACATGCTGCTGGTTTTTGTGGTGTTCATTTGCAGGGTGACAGTGGGGGCCCCTTGGTGTGTTACCACCCTGACACCGACAAGTACTACCTCATCGGCATCGCCAGCTTTGGGGTGGGCTGCGGCCGCCCCAGGTACCCCGGGATCTACGTGCGCCTGTCCCAGTACAGAAAGTGGATAAAAGCAAAGCTCCTGTTGACCAACAAGACTCAGAACCCCCTGAGCACCACCCTCATCATCCTCCTGACCGTGGCACACACGCTGCTCGCACAGACTTTGTAGAGAGGCAAATCGTGGTGGTGCCCTCATGGAGGTTTGTCCTGCCTGGGAAAGCTTGGGAAAAACAGCTCCCTCCTGACTCACAATAAAACCAAGAGCCAAAGGATGTGCACTTACTTTTTAGGAGTTGTGTTTGCCATTGTATTTTTTGTTTCCTGCCTCTGATATCCACATTGACAGTAGAGGGAACAGTAACAGCATTGGCACTAATAAGGAAAATTGAATATAGAAATGTTATCAACTGGAAATACTTTTTTCCCCATCCTGTATCTGTGCTTTTTCCAGCCATCAGAAGGTTAAATACACTCAGTGATGCCACCAGGGTTTGGGGATGGCAGATGCTCCCTCTGCCGGGTAAAAACCAGCAGAGCACACAAGGATTTTAACTAATCATTTAATTAACCAAACCTTAACTGTGGTTCAGCTTATTGAAAACTAAGAAGGTAAAAAAAGCCCTGCAGGAAGGTAAAAGCTGTTCTGCACTCATGGTTTTTAGCACTGGCAGGTGTATAGAAGTGCCATTTCATTCACTAAAATTGGCTATTATTTATTCCTGGCTGTCATATGACCTGATCCCACACAGGTATTCACAGCTGGCCAGCACCACTGCAGCTCTACCTTCATTAAAAATAAATAGGGACCATCAGAATTATAATATTTTAGCGACTTTATTTACCAAGATCAAAATTTGCAACCATTAATTGTTTCAACAAATATTTACAATTCATGGAAAGCACGAACTGTTTGGAACCAACCAGCAGAACAGCATCAGCTGCTACTTCTCTTACCCTCAGGAATGAGATTTTACTCTTTAAAATCGAGATATTGAAGTAAATCCAAACTAAGAACTTCATGATCAGTGCTTAAAGAGCAAACTTGTGTTACTGTTTAATATTCCCATGATGAAAAACCAGCTGTTCTTTCCAACACACTATTCTAAGAGTATAAAAATTGACTCCTGGTGTGTCTGGCAGGACAGGTGCTTCCCTTGCTGGATACAAGAATTGGCTACCAGGTTTTTACAGTCTTAACACTTGAGAGTTTTTGTTTATTATTGTTCCATATTACAAAAGAAAAAAGAGAACACAGTGAGGATCAGCTACCACAGAGTTTCCAAAGTAGGTCAGAACTGTAGAACAAACCCTCTCACACGTGCCAGGTAACACACAGCTGAGGAGAGGAAGCTCCAGTTCTCTGAGGTGCATGTTCCAGGCTGTTCAATTTTCCTGAAATTCCACCAAAGAAACAGGAAACACTGACACCTCTCCAGGAGCAGCTCCCTCAGTTTAGGACTTTCCCAACCTTACTTCTGATGTGTCACAAAGCTTTTTTCTGACATGATGGCAACCAGGAGTCACACTCCGGCCTGGCCTAAAGGAAAACACATTGGGACTCGTGTCTACAACAATCAGAGACTTAGGACCTTCAGGGAAAAAAAATATCCTTTTCTAGCCCACTAACCAGGAGACTGTGGAATGCAGATTCCTCATGGCAAAGAGCTCTGCTTGCTACGAGTCCATTAATTCCCAAAGGAGTAAAATCAAAAATACTGCTTGACCATGGGATAAGCATTACACATCCAGGGAGGGAGCACAGCTCGGAATTCCATCCCGATCTGAGCTAGCACGACACACACGGGGCTCTGACACCTTGGAACAGCACAGTCCACCCATAGTGTGATTCCCACTGACAGAACTGGAAGCAGGATTCAATCCCAGCTATGGAAATGGTTTATTACTCGTGCAAGAAGCACTGCAGTCCCCTACAGCACCTGCCCAGGACCATGTCCTGCCCACCAGGCCCACAGCCAGACAGCTCCAGGGATCTCCAAGAATGGAGATTCCCCAGGCAAAGGAGTCCTGATCATGTCAAAATTTTGATTTTTACCTGAAACAAATTAAAATTGTACAAACTGGACTCTCTGACACAATGAGATCTAATGTGCAGATATTGTCAGCTCTGGGGAGTAAAAAGCCCTAAGTTCTTATTTTTTTTCTCTTTTTTCCCCCCCCCCAATACTCTTTAGGATCCATTTTTTCTGCAAGTTGCCTACAGACATACAAAATTAATTCAAGTATCTCCTACACCAAAGAGGATCTCATTTGACTTTGTACTATCCATAAAAATATATCCTTGAAAATCTGGTTCACAAAATATTTCATTTGGTTACTAAAATGAAAGATATAAACTGTCAAAATACGTATAGAAACTCAATTTCAGGTTTTGTAAAGATCACAATTTAGCTACAAAATATACCAACCATCTCCCTGTTTGCAATATAGTATTTGCTTACAAAGACACCGTTACTTTTCAAAATAGCTCCTACCTTACAAAATTAGGCTGGAAATTGTAATTTTGCACTACTTCCAGCAATAAACCAGAGATTAGAACCTCATAACCCTTTGGTATAGATCTTCCATTTTTTTACTACATCATTTTTCTTCTATTTGGTTTCATGTTCCAAAGCCCAGGAGAATCCCTGGCCAGGACAAGCACTGAGTGTTTAATTGTAGATATGATCAGCACACGATTTAATTTTCAATGACTGATGTTTCTCATGCCCAGAACTAAGAACAAACTCTTGTGAAATTAAAAACTTTCAGAAGTTTAATCTCAGAAATTCTTCAGAACTTTTGTCATTAGTCCTTGTCCCTCACACTGTGCTTTAAAACCACTGATGTGTTGAATTCTCTAAGAAAACCAACACAATTTTCTGTGCCTCAGACATTTCCAGGACCAGGCCTCTCGCTGCCTTCCACAGAGCCTTCCCCAATCTGATAAACACGGCAAACGTGGAAAAAAAAAATCATCCCAACTTTTTAAACTGTCATCTGAGAAAGAGTAAAAACATAATTTATACCTCGAGCAAAGTATCAGCTTTTTTATCATTATCATCTGCACCTGTAAATACCAACTTACAGGTTAAAATAAAAATATTTACAGACAAATAACTGAAGGAAAAAGGCTTGAAAAAGAGTAAGAAATCAAAACATACACTGGTTATAAACGTTACTAATAATGCCAGCTATGGCAAGGATTCTGTTTCATCCATGTTTTCTTTGTAACCAAATTTTGCCTCCTTTATTAGAGGTATTCAAAGGAATTTTCAAAGAAACTCTCATCACCTGCCTCGCCACACGTGACTGTCCTTCCACTGTAGCTGCAATCTTGAATTTATCAGTTTCCAGTTGTGCCAGCAGGAATTTTGGTGAGGTTTTCTTGTTTCCCATTTGTACTTTGTCACCAACACATTGTAAAGAAAATCTATAGAGTCTTTGAGCTGTGAAATCTAGGTAGAAAAGTTTCATTTTTGACCTTTCATCTAGTTTAAAAAATTCAGTATAAAAAAAAAAAAATTCTCCTCTGATATTTCACCAGTCCCCAAAGGTTTTTACCTTCTCTTCTTACACACTTTTATGACAGTAAAGATCTTTCAAAGTTTTTAGCTCTTCAATTAGAGTTTTGTTCTGATTTTCCAGGACTGCCACTCGATTTTCCAAACATTTCACATATTCCTTCTTCTTCCTACGACATTCCCGGGCAGCTTCTCTGCAAAAGAGAAGCAGAGTTCCTTATGTTAGATGTGAGATCAATTTTCTGCACGTCACAATACTGACCAATACAAGAGAGCTGGAACTGCAGTGAGGAACAAAACCAAGCCAAAACTGCCTGAGGAGAGCAGGAAATTCAGCAGGATCTGCTAACACACATGGCAGCCAAGCTGCAGGGGAAACCCAGGTTTGGTTTCTCCACACTGTGAGACTCGAGGGAGCATGTCTGGGTCACAATTTCCCATGTCTGGGTCACAATTTCCCGTGTTTGGGTCTCAATCTCCCACAAGCCCAGGTGTGTTCAGGTGGGGAAGGAGGCCAAGGGCACCCGGGCTGTACCAGCCATGGTGTGGCACAGGACCAGGGCAGGGATTGCCCCCTGTGCTGGACACTGTTGAGGCCCCTCCAGTTCTGGACCCTCACTGCAAGAAAAATATGGATGGGCTGGAGCATACCCAGAGCTGGGGAAGGGACTGGAGCAGCAGGAGAAGGGTCTGGAGAGCTCCTGAGGGAGCTGGGGGGGCTCAGCCTGAAGAAAAGGAGGCTCAGGGGGGACCCTCTCCCTTTCCACAACTCCCTGACACGAGGGGCAGCCGGAGGGGGTCAGGGTCTGCTCCCAGGGTACAGGGACAGGACAAGAGGAAACAGCCTCCAGCTGTGCCAGGGGAGGTTCAGGTTGGACATCAGGAGGAAATTCCTCATGGAAGGGGTGGTGAGGCCTTGGCAGGGGCTGCCCAGGGCAGTGGTGGAGTGCCCATCCCTGGAGGTGTCACTCAGTGCTGGACTGGATGTGGCACTCAGGGCTCTGCTGGAGATCTGTCACAGGTTGGACTTTATGATCCTGGAAGTCTCTTCCAACCTGAGTGACTGCACGATCTCAGCACATTAAACTCACCAGGCCGAGCAGCTCAGGTGCACTCACGTACCTGTTCTTCATCAGCCTGATCTCTCGTTTCAGCTGTGGATCATCCGTCTTGCTCGTCTGCGACGTCAGAGTGACGGGGGACGTCATCACCACGGTCTGGGGCAGGGAGGAGGTGGTGGGCGTGGTGCGGATCTGGTACGTCTGCATGTCCCCAGAGGCAGCTAGGGGACACAAACCGGGCAGCATTAGCAGGTGGCACTCGCGGTGACAGGGGTGGAACCACGTCCCCAGGGGGTACTCACTCTGCACCACCACCTGGTTGCTGGGCACCAGGATCTGCTGCCCGTCCGAGGTCTGGGCGTACTGCAGGATGGTGGTCCCGGGCTGGGAGCTGCCGGCGTTGGCCATGGTCAGGGTCTGCAGCCCCTGCACCCCGTCTGCCCCCGGCCCCGCCAGCTGCAGCCCGTTGGCTGCGATGGCAACTGTGAGGGAAGGCACAGGGACAAGAGGATTTGTAGCTGTTCAGTATAAAACACAGGTAAATCACAGTACCCTGGAGTGGGTTGGGTTGGGAGGGACTCTAGAGATCACCCAGTGCCACCCCTGCCATGGCAGGGACACCTCCCACTGTCCCAGGGTGCTCCAAGCCCTGTCCAGCCTGGCCTTGGACACTGCCAGGGATCCAGGGGCAGCCACAGCTTCCCTGGGCACCCTGTGCCAGGGCCTGCCCACCCTCACAGGATGGAGAGAAGCAGGTGTGAAGCACCATGAACACCAAGTGGTAACATCAAAGGAACAAATCCTAATTTTTGCACCTCTCCAATACCACAGGAGCCTTTTAATGTGGCCTATGATACATATACATACATATATATGACATTTTGAGTTAAATGCAGCAAGGAACAATGCTGTGTGCTTCCTACCAACACCCTTAAATGTCTTAATGTGCAAAAATTAAAATTACACAGCACTGAGTTTATCTGAAGTCTGTAGATACCAGTTACTTCTATGTACTAACTTTATTGACCACTAGATAATACCAACTTTTGTCCTTCATCTTACTCCAATATTCAACGAAATCTGTATTTTGAGGCAAATTGAATAAAAACTGTGAGGGTATTTTGGGTAACCTACTGTACTGTCCAGTGCTTGTCTGGTAGATGGGCGTGGGAACGGACATGGAGGTGACAGTGGAGACCCCCGGACCTTCCTCATCTCCTTTTCTATCCCGTGTGTCTTCAGAGGAAAGATCTTTCAAAATTTTTCTGTGAAAAAAGGAGTTTGACATTTGACTGCACTCCTCACTTCAGTAAAATGATACAACTGAGTAAAATTCCAGCTGGTGAACATTTTGCCCTCTACAAAATCCTGCTGAGGCCAATCTCCAGTTAGTGGTGTCAAAGTTTCCTCACAGCAATGATGGCTCAGGATGTTCAGTGCATGAACAGATTCATGGTGTGTTTCAAGGGAAAGGAAACAACTTGGAGGGCAGCAGAATATTGAAAACCATGGGAAGAGGCTGTTGTTTTGGTTTCAAATAAAAACACCAAGTGTATCACACCCATACCGGTACGAGGGACGACGAGCCAAGATGCCTCGAGCCTTCTGTGAGGAGCCAATGCTGTCTGAGGAGTCCTGAGAATCCTCACTCTCAGACAAGGAAGACACCTGGTGAGAAAGGGAACACCAGTGATGGACAGGACAAACACAGAAAGCACCTGAATTTTTTTATGTAGAAGAGGAGCACTGGGGTTTGTTGGTGAGAATGTAAAAGTCCAATGAAAAGAATATTTAAGGCAGCAGCATATCAGGGAGTGAACATGCAAAGTACTATCTACAATTTTCTTTATTCCACTCTGTGCTCATCCAGTTCAAAGTGTTATTTTGTCTCTGATGCTCCTTATTAGGGAACAAAACATTTATTTGTTGTTATCCATGTGCCAGTAAAAGAGTCCAGAGGAATGCACAGAGCTCTGGGAAAAGCCTCTCACTGAACTGCACAGAGCAGCCTATGAGCAGCAGGGAAAAAAACCTGCTCGTGTTGTACTTTTTTTCTCCCCCAACAAGGCCACAATGTTCATAAATTACAGAAAAGGACTGAATCCAGTCAGTGGGGACTGTGCAAGGGGGAAGGAAAAGGAAATAGACTTAACAGAGACACGAGCACCAACAACCAGCCAAGGCAGATGCCCGGCTGCTTTCAGCAGTGACACATTCTCCTCTCCCTGCTCTGATCTTACAGCAGTGCCAGTGGACAATCCCTTCCAGGTTTGTCTCATGGCTTATCAGTTTAGTGTGGTATGAGGAGAGGAGTGTGGGACAAGGATCAGGGACAAATTCCTGGGTTTTAGGGCAGCTCCTCCCTTGCCTGGCTGCCAGGGCAGTGGTTTCCCAGTGGAACTCCAGGTCCCCAAGGGCTCTGCAGCAGGGGCTGAGTGCAGCAGGAACAGACCCACTGGAACTCCCTGGGTGCCTCTCGGAAGGGACTCTTACAAAAATCACATGGCAAGTGAGCAAGAGACACAAGGAGGGACTTGGGTACCACTGACAGGGAGCTACAGCATGAGAGAGCACCCAGCAGTTGATTCCCCTTCATGCAGCCCCACCTGTCCCAAGAACTCATTTTAATCCCCTTTTGAATTATTCTGTTATTCCCTGCTCCCCTCTTTTGGGTGTCAGATCCCACCTGACTGCCAAGGCACCAACTACAGAGCCGTGGATTGGATTTTTTAATAAAGGGAGGCAATATCAAATGATTTCATTTAGACTCCAGAGGTGACTTCCCACAGGGAGTAATTTCAAGCCCAAATGAGGGATGTTGTATCCCACAGGGCTGTCCTTGGATTGCTCAGTCTCTTACAGCCGGGTCAGAGAAGCCTCTGCACATCTTTTCACATCTCCTCACCTACATAACTGCACATTTGGGGTATTTAAAGCCATTCTGGAGTTACCTGCACGGTTTGCACCTGAGGGGAGTGGATCACAGAGGAGGACTGAGCTGTCTGAATGACTCCCTGGACCTGGACTTGCTCTCCAGGAAGCTGAACGACTGCGAGGGGAGCAGAACCTCTGAGAGACATCTACAACAGACCAAAAACCATCAGTAAAACCTTTGTGCCACAGGACTCAAGAAGTGCAACACGTGTAGTAGGAAAATTGGTGGAGAACCTGCATTAGCAGCTTATTTTAATTCTAATTAAGTCACTAAAGTACCTTTAAAGATGCACATTCTTGAGAAATTAATTGCAAAGGCTGAAACAATTCGTTACTTCCTTTGGTTGGAGAAAAATCAAATGTGTCATTATGCCCCATAATCAAATATGTGATATTATGTAACGTATTAAAAACAAGAAAATGGTTCAGCTTCCTAGAGGGTTTGTAGTTTTGATGTTGAACTCGAATGAGTCTTTGCACTTTAATTCAATTTATACTGTTCACATTTCCATACGTTCACAAAACAAAAATAATTCAAGTTATACATGTAGATCGTAAGTAAATAACCACTTCCCTCATCAAATTTCTTCACTGCTTTTATTAATCTGAAATACAGGAGAAGATGAAGGGGTCATTAAAATATACACACAGAGCTGAATTTCCATTTAATGCTACTTTTGTATCATAACTCAGTATTAAGGGACAATCTGAACTTTATATAAAAACAGATCAAGAAACCAGCCTGGAAATAAACCTGCTGATATTATCTCCTCTCCTTTATCTAAATTTTGCATCAAAATCCCAATTGCCTCTACAGGATAAACAGTGGATGAGCTGCAAAACACAGTTTTTTTCCCAGGAAAACCCTCCTGGAAGGATTCACTCTTTCACCAGTTCTAAGGGATTCAGGTTAAAGCTCTGACAAGGATGTTACCTTAGAGGAAGAATCTCAAATTTTCAACTTCATACCGTTTATTATATTAAATATGTTCATGCTGGGCTAAAATCCAAGTGTTTCCATGGTGCTGAGTACCCAGGATTGCTGCTACTACAAAAGGGGCTGGAAATGCTTTTTCTAAGGAAAAAATGAGACCAGGCCCTCATTTTATTCCTGAGCAGCTCCTGTGGTCAACTAACCCCAAATCTAGGCTGCACTTCTACATTGTACAAACACAAAAACTAGCTTTTAAACACTTTTTAATTAATTTTATGTCATTCACCATCAAACAAACACATTTTTCTTAGCCTCTTTCTGTTTTTTCTTCACCGTGTGCTCCTAAGAACGGATCTATAGTTTGTAGCACATAAAAACTGGCTCCGAGCTCCCTGAAATGTGTGCTGAGATCCAGCCCAGGCTTTACCTGTTGAGCAATATGAGAGAGCTGAGCTGCCTGGAGGGTTGTACCTTGTACGGCTGAGGGCTGGGACGTAACAGAGCTGCTGCTGCTGCCCTTGTGCACCTCTTCCATCATCAGCTACGAGAAAACCAGTAAAAGCCAGTTAGTCATGAATTGGGACAGCAGACAGGTACCCAGTTCCACCAGTATTTTATAACCCCAGTGCCTGATGGTTCTGGTCTCACTTGGACATGTTTAAGGAGCTCTTTTGCCCTCCAATACTGTCGTTATTAAGGCACAGCTTGGATTTTTGTCACTTCCCATCAACACCCTGAGTCCTTCTGTGCCTCCTCAAGGGGACACGTGGGGAGGGACAGGGTGGGACCTTGCCCTACTCATCCCTGTGGGTTTGGGCAGAGGAAGCCCCACACCTGGAATCACCTCCTGAGGCCTGGGGACAGCAGGAGCCCCAAGTAGGGAATAGGAACAGGTTTGGTCTGTGCTGTAAAGGACACACAGAATCTTGGAATCATGGACTGGTTTGGGTTGGGAGGGACCTTAAATCCCATCCAGTGCCACCCTCCACTGTCCCAGGCTGCTCCAAGCCCTGTCCAGCCTGGCCTTGGGCACTGCCAGGGATGGGGCAGCTCCAGCTTCTCCGGGCAAGCTGTGCCAGGGCCCCCCCATCCTATTATAATCCCATTAATATCCAATGCCTAATATCCCATCTAACCCTGCTCTCTTTCAGTTTGAAGGAAGATCCATGAGGAAAACCAAGATTCTTTCTAAAGAATATCTTTCTCTAAGTAAGATAATTTCCAAAAATATTTTAGCCAAGCCACCAGCCAAACCTATTTTAAACTATCTGAAGGTGTATAAACACAAACCAGAGACTCAAATCAAAGTGAAGAGAACACAGTTTTGAATTTTAAGAGTCACTCTGTCTTGATGTAATGCAGTCAGCAACACTTCTCTCATGTCTAAGATTTTATATTTAACTGTTCAACGTCTTGCCAGCATCCCCCCTCGGATTCTGGGGGATTCAGGGATGCACAAATGCAGGTTTCAGCTGGGGGGAGTGGGCGGACCAGCCTGGAGCATTAAAAGCTGATGGGTGAGTGTTAAACATTTTGTCACAGAAGGTTTGAAAGTGTTGAAAGGACAGTTGCTATGAGACTGGAAATTACATTTCTTTCTGTGGAAATGTGAGTCATTGATTTTTCCCTGCTGAGCCCAACCACAGCACGCAGCCCAATGAACGCTCCGAGGGGGAAGAGTCAACCAAGAGCAGAGTCCTGCTCCTGCACCCTCGCTGCTCCCAGGGCTGCAGGGCTCCCCAGAGAAGTCACCAAAATCAGGACTTTGCAGGGAGAAAACTGGTAGTTGGGTTACACAAAAAACCGTGATTGATGGAGCAGCTCTGCTCGGAAGAAAGGCTGGGACGATTGGGATTGTTCAGCCTGGAAAAGAGAAGTTTCAGGGTAACCTAATTGTGCTTTTCCAGTACCTGAAAGAGCTGCAGGGAAGATGGAGAGAGAGCATTAACAAGGGCCCGGAGTGACAAGAAAAGGGGAAATGGCTTCAAACTGCCAGAGGGCAGGGCTGGATGGGCTACTGGGGAGGAATTCCTCCCTGTGAGGGTGCCCAGAGAAGCTGTGGCTGCCCCTGGATCCCTGGAAGTGTCCAAGGCCAGGCTGGACAGAGCTTGGAGCCACCTGGGGTAGTGAAAGGTGTCCAGGGTTTGGAATGAGACGTCTCTTCCAACCCAAATCAATGATTCCGTGTGTCCTTTACAGCACAGACCAAACCTTCCCCAGCAAATGATGCAGCTTCCCAACATTCTCGTGGCTGCAAACATCAACCACTTCAAGATTATGAGCAGAATTAATGACACGTGCAGTGGACACAACTTTGTCTGTCCTTAAACGCAGTTTTAGCTTTTATAAAGGAAAAATTTACATTTTGCACCCTGCAAAGTGTCCCAGGTGACCAGGGCCCCTCAAACCGAAATCCAGACAGCAGCAAAAAATGACAATAAATTTCCAGTGCTACAGAAACCCCCGTTCATTTCTGTAGTGCTAAACCACAGCCTGCCCTCCCCACTTTCTGCTATTTGTTTCTCTGCCTTACTGTCCCATCAAAGACTCAAAACAGCCTGCAAGAAACTGTGAAACCAATAAAACCACCCCAAATAAACACCCCAGGGAGAAAGCACATAGGTTTTGCTGACCTTTATCTCACTGGTGTGAAGTTCTGCTTACAGGAATAAAAGATAAAGTATTTTCTTTGTCCATTAGAAATATTTCTATCCATTAGAAATACTAGTCTTGAGGTTAATTCATCTCTGCTTGCTCTGGAATATTTAATTATTCATCCAATATCAATCAATAAAAAGATTTAGCAAGGATTGTGACAAGACAGAAATTCATCCTGCACCTCACATCCTCTGGGAATGTGAGTGTCACACAAGACTCACATGCCTTTAACTTTATTTAGCTGGAAAACCAGGAATTTCCCCCTGGAATGGCTTCCTGTGAGCACCCGAGACAGAGATTGGCATCACCTGTCTGAAGAGAGAAGTTCTAAGGAGAAACCTCAACCTGCAGGTCTCAAGCTCTGACAAGAAGCTCCAAACACGATAATATCTGAGCACAGTCACTCCCCAGGTAAAACTGCTCTGACAGCTGAATTTAATTTATTTAGCTGAAAGCAGGTGCTCTGTTTGGGGTGAAGGAAGAAGTTTGCTGTCACAGAGCACTGACAAGATGAGCAACACCCAAGGCTTTACTGTCCTGAGAATGATTATTGTCCCAATCTGTACAAACACCACTTTTTTATAACCAAACAGGTAAGGGTGACGATTTTCACAGTAAACCCAAAGTCGCCATGCAGCTCCACCTCAAAAGTCACTTAACTGAAACGATTTTGCAACAGCAGCACGTGAAATTTGCTTTAAGGACTCCTAAAATTCTGGGCATCACCTCCCTCCAGCCAAGGAAACTCATCCCACTTCAAACTGGAGCCTCAAGCCCACCTTCCTCTCAAACATGAACAGGAATGTCACAGTTCATCAGGGCACGTTGCATTTCTCAAAGTTCACAGACACCCTCCAAATGCCACGGGCCTCAATGTGCACGAACCCACTAGAAACACCTGCCCAAGGAGCATGAATTTAAAAAGAAAACCCATTCCCACAACTTACACTGATTCCCTAATTCTGTAAATTCCCTAAAATGCTGCAGAGAGCACCAGAGGACGAAACCAAGTCCTGTTTGGCCCTTTCAAATTGAGTAGAGGAAGGGTCTGAATGATGTTTCATCACTGAAATATTGTAAGAGCCAATTGGTTATATTTGCTATAAAGTTAGAAATCAAGGCATATTGGACACAGAATTTTATTCTCAAATAGTGGCAGGAGTCCAATTCTGACATTTACAAATTGTACAAAGGGATTTCAAAACATTTTCTTAAATGATACTTAAGTAATCTGGGGGAAATTGGGGTCCTCAAAATCAGCTGCTTTCAGCAGCGAAAATATTATTTACCTAATTTTGCAATTAAGACACTTGGAAAAAATTTGTTCACTCAGAAAACTAACAGAACTCTGTTTTTTCCCCCCAGAAATCAGTAAAATGCAGAGCAAAGGGCAGCACATCCCACCAGATGTGCCAGGGAGCAAGTGAGCAGTCTCGAGTCAATGTGCCCAGTCACTGCTCCAGATTCCACCCCACAAACTGATTTAAAGGAATCTACTCCACAGCAAGGTAGAGTAAAGTAAAGCACACCTTCACTGGCCAGGCTGGGAGCACGCAGGGGTTAATACTTCCATGTGCATGGTTATGTTACAGAGGGTTCTTATACCTTTACAAATCCCTTGTTTTGGTCACTTATCTAAAATTATAGCTCTAAGGGGTCTTACATGACTTGTGGTTTTCTTATCTTACGGTTACAAACAGCACGCTATTCTTAATACATTTATCTATTTTGGTAATACGTAATTCTACTGCTACACACAATTCTACTACCACACATTATTATATTAGTTATAATTTAATTATAGTTATTCATTGATTATATCCCCATTCTCCTTTCCCATTTTTCTACCATTTGTGACAGTTTTTCTATTTGTCATTAAAACAGCAGTCAGTACGTCTTTATCCCTTAGCCCCTGGGGCCAGGCCCTAGCTCTGCAGGCAAGTGGTTAACCAAGCCCATTAGCCCGCATTCCATCCCCTTATCATCCTAGCCCATCCAGGTTTGTTTTCTTCAAAAGCAGGCATAGCTTCTCCTATTCACTTATGATAGCTCCAGAGCTAGGTTTTTGTCTCTGCGGGTATAGCAGTCAACACGCAACTTTTATTAGTTTATACGGAAGCATTTATGTTAAAGGAGTTCTGTTTTACTAAAGCACTTTGTGTTTCAAGGAGTCCCGTGTAGCAAAATACACAAAGTTATTCCTTAAAACTCCAGGAGCACTCTTCTCATAGGTTTTCTCCCACTCCCCCCTGCCCAGCACCAGCCCGTACAGGAACATCCCCTGACAGGAGCCTCAGAAATAAACGCTGCAGCCTAAAAATGTCAATATTCTATCCGCATCATGGATCTGATGGTTGTGAGAGAAAAATAGCCCAGAGATCATTTATATCCCGCCGCCCTGGATCCATACGATCCTCACTGAGCCCTAGAAGCCAGACCCCAGCGGGTCTGGGGCAAATTCACAGAGGACAGGTAACGACGCCTACTAAGGGCCGTTTAGTGAGCGATAAAGCTGAGTCTGTCACCGGGCAGGGCTCGGGGGACGCAGCCACCGCTGGCCGGGACCGGCTGGAGCCGCGGGGCCCCTCGTCACCCCCAGAGCACCTTTCCCCCGTTCCCGAGGGGAGCGGGACACGGGGGGATGCGGCACCCGGGGCGCCCCTCGTCATCCCCAGAACCCTTTTCCCTCCATTCCTGGGGAGAGGCGGGACCGGGGGTACGGGACCGGGTCGGGGAAGGGCCCCGTCACCCCCAGGCCTCCTCTGTCCCCCCCATCCCCGGGGCGAGAGGGCCCAGGGAGAGCGGGCGCGGGCCCGGCAGCAGCCCCAGGCCGCAGGGCAGCGCCTCAGGCCCGGCTGCGGTGGGAACTCCCCGCGGTTTCCGCAGCGGCCTCCGCGCCGAGGCCGCGGCCTGTGCCCGTCCCCTCACGGCCCGCGGGGGCGGAGGAGGGGGAAGAGCGGCGTGGGGAGGGGGGAAAGAAGCAGCGGGCGGGCCG
>WEKY01006456.1:323988-338421 GCA_013390045.1 Picathartes gymnocephalus | reverse complement strand
AAAAAAAAAAAAAAAAGCATCTAGGGCTAAAATTGATCTGGTTTTTATAACCTGATTTTAGGACAGTTAGTAGGACACAGCTGAATTGATTTAAACCAGAAATGAAGTGCAAATTCCAACAAAACAGGACAAAACTGTCCTGTTCCCACAGCTCAGAGAAGACTCAGAAACAGTGAGACACACAAAATACTTTAGTCCAGTGGGAGGAATTCCCAGTTTTTCAGTTTCTCTGCAGTTGTTAGGTTGGAACCTGAGGGGCAAGAGAAGGGAATTATGTGCCCCGTGCAACCCCAGCAGCTGCAGAGTCACACGTGGGGAGAGGCTCTTTTTTTTTTGGGAAAAGCACCCAGCCCTGCCCACCTGCCAGCATCTGGAGGGAAGGATCCTGCTTTGTTCCCAAAAAATATGGAAAGATCATCCCCAGCTACAGAGGAAGGAGTGGGATGAGCTGTGGAAGGCTCACGGCAGGTCCTGAGCAGAGCTGAGGGTGGAATTTGGGGATTCCAGAGTCCCAGCTCCATCCTTGCTCCTCTCCAGCACTGGGCCAAAACATGGACAAAGCACTCAGGGAATGCCAGGGAATTCAGGGAAGCCAAACTGAGCAGCTTCTCCTTGTCCCTGGAATGTTCTCTCATCCCATGGGCAGGGCTGTATCCTGCAGTTCTCCAGCACAGAGAAATGGAACGTGCTGGAAGGTTTGGAGCACACAGGGAACTTGCAAGATAAAAACCTCAAACCATAGGAAGCTATCAGTACCTATCCAAACAAAAAGGGAAAAAAAAAAAAAAAGATCAATCCAGTCACATTCAAAAATGCCATTTCAGGAATTCCATCTGCCACATTTGATGGAATTCATACACACGTTGTTTTATTTGTGAAAAATCACGAATAAAAATAAAAGACAATCCTGGAATTGGACTTAAAATCCAATTCAGTGGACAAAAAGTGTTTGATGAAACAATTTATCTAAAGCTTTGAGTAAAGAAAAAGGTTCAAGACCACCACAGTTTTCCCTGGAAAGGTCACACTGGAGTGAAGCTGCTTGGCCAGGTCTGGGCTGTGCAGGAAACACAAAAATGGTGACAAAGAACATGGAATAACAGGAATTTTCTGGCTGAAAGGGGAGAACAACCTTTGTGCACTTTACACCCAAAATAAGCTGCAGGACCAACTGTTTTAGTCACAGTTTCACCTGCCACTGTCCCCACTTAGTGTTCAGTTTGTTAAAAATAAATATATTGAAGATTTTGTGCATATTCTGCAGTGTTGGCTGATATTGTGGAAAACACAGACAAGGTTCCAAAATGTGCCCCTGAAACCTGAAGCGTTTGCAAAGAACCTTAAGTCCAGACCTGCCACAAAACTTCCAGTTGCTATTCCCTCACCAAATGTTTTTCAAAAATAACATTTGTAACTTCTTATCTGAGTTTTAAAGCTCCTGTTCTCAGTGTGGAACTACCAGGATGCAGCAGGAGCTTTTCAAGGACACAGCTGGGGTTTTGCTCGTGGATCCACTGGAGTCTGCTCCAGTAACTGCCACAGGATCTTCCAAGTCCACACCATAAACCTTTTAAAAACTGCCTAAAAACTTTGCGTGAGGTAATCTGGAACATTTGAAAAGTTTATTTACACTGTATACCACATCTGACTCAAAAAACCCTGTTGAAGGATCTGGTAGCAGCTCCTAAAATCATATATTAGCACCCAGAGAAGTGTAGTTGCTGTTAAAAGATGAAGAATTAAAATAACAAAAGTAATTTTGAGTCAAAGCTCAACCAGCAGCTCTCCCCCAGCCGTGTGGAACTGCTTCCCAGCAGGAAGAGCTGCTTTAAGGCTTCTCTTTCTTCCCATTCCCTAAGGCTGGAGCTGACACAGGATGTGGAAGGCTGGGAGAGCAATTTTCACATTATTTAACCAGAATTACTGCTCTCCTCCTGGAAAAGAAAAATTGCATCTGACTTAAACCTGGCATTCTCCCATTCTTTCAGGGAATGCTTTGGGGAGAGCTGGGCTCTTTGCTCCCAGTTTCCACTGAAGTCTGTTTAGTTCCTGCTCTGTCTGCAGGCAGCTGAAGGAATCCCCGCCGAGCGGCACCAGCAGGGAATTCACCTGCCTGTGAACCTGAGGGATGCTTTTCCTTTCCACACCTGGTGCCACAGGATGAGGCAGAGGCTGTCCCTCAGCTCCTTCTGGGACTTGCACTGTCATTTCTACCCAATTCCATGCTGGATTCAGCCTCCTGGAGAAAGATGTGCCTTAAAACCAAAAGGTTCTACACGTTTCTGGCCAGAATGAGGATACAAATGAAATCAGAAAGCTGGTGGGAGCATCTCACATTGTGTCTAAGCCAATGCCAGGATGCTGAGGACCACAAAAGTCACCTGTCCTTAAAAGCATCAACCTTCAGCTGTCCTCGCTAGCCAAGTTAATTTTCTATCTAAGTGAATTATGTATAATAATATTTACATATTTAAAATATAGGCAAAATTCTTTTTAAATTCCAGAAATCTCTATATGAATAAGTAACTCTGATTCTGTAAGTTATTGATTTGGTCATGGCACAATTGTCAATAAGTTGTATGATCCCGTGGTATGAAGAGCTCCAGATGCAAAGGAGATCATGGAGTAGGGAACTGCAGAACTCTGATGACCCTTTTCTTAATAGTTTATTATCTTAACTAAATAAACCCTCCCCTTATAGAATCCTAACCCGGGATTAGTTAAAAATACAAATATGTACAACGGGTGAAAAAGTAACACTACTGTAAAGGCCTTGGGGATTTCGTAGCTCACACACTTTCCCACTTTGCAGTTCTCTAAAGCTCATGGTTCAGTAAACGGTTACAAACGTTTGCTGTTGCTTCCCCACATTCCCTGAGCCCCACCTGGACCAAAACCCCGGATGGGAGGGAGGGAATGTGGCAACAACCTCAAACTTTAGATCAAGTATTAGTAATTTTCACCAGCTTCACTTCCATAACCACCCTCATCAGGCCAGGGTCCCATCACATGTTGTAGGCCACGTAGATGGGGTCCAGCTGATCCGCCAGGAAACTGTCCCGGAGGTACATCCGTTGTTTCTCGCCTCGGGAATTGATGGGGATAACTCCAGGATCCACCACCACCACCACCCCCACGATCAGGTAATGCTCCTCCAGGACCACGTTGGTAACCAGAGGAACCAAATCCAGAGCCTCCTGCTCGCAGCCACACAGCTCCACCACCACCACCAGCAGGTTGGTCCAGGTGAACACGGCACTGAAATGGCAAAGGAAAAACAGCACAAAGCCCAGTTATTGCCACAAAGATCTGAAGTTTTCAGGTTTTTATCCTTAGGTGGAGGTTCCCACCTGCTTTGGGCTGCATTTCCAACCTAACTCCAACATGACTTGGCCCTGATGTGACAAAATCAGACCTGAGCATTACCTGTGTGACACGGGAACCCAGTGCTACTGTCACTGACTCAGAAATGGCTCTTTACACCCCAGAGAAGGAAATCATAATTTCTGTGTTGAACTAAGGCTTGTGAGAAAACACTGAGTCTGTTCTCATCCGCAGATGAGAAATCGGGTGTGTGACTCACTGATGACAACACAAAAAAACCCCAATTTCCCTATTTTTTTTCAGATAAAACCCTGCATCTTTGCCTAAATTGCTCCATTTCAGCTGTGCTAGGATGGCTCCACTCCCCAGGACTGTTTTACCATTCAGCAATGCTCCTGTGGGTTCGGGACACCGAGGTCTCAATGTCGATGGGGTGGTACCGCAGCCCCCGCAGCTCCAAAGTCTCATCCAGTGCTCCCACAACGTACAGGGCATCGTGGCGCTCTGGGAACAGAGGAGAGGGGGTGCAATAAATGGAATTTCGATAAAACAAATGTCTCTTGTATGAGCTAAAGAATGCCAGAATGGTTTGGGTTGGAAAGGACCTTAAAGCCCATCCAGTCTCACCTTCCACTATCCCAGGCTGCTCCAAGCTTCATCCAACCTGGCCTTGGACACTGCCAGGGATCCAGGGGCAGCCACAGCATCTCTGGGCACCCTGTGCCAGGCCCTCAGCACCCTCCCACGGAGGAATTTCTTCCTAATATCCCCTCTAACCCTGCCCTCGGGCAGTTCAAAGCCAGGGGTTCCTGGGGCATGTCCAGCACCTAAAACCCTTCTCCCCAGGACTGTTCTCTCTGCTCATCCCCAGCCTGCATCAAGGGTGCAACCCTTGGTTAAACCACACGAGATTTCCACGGGAATGTCCAGGCTGCCCTGTGAGCTGTGTCCAGGTGCATCCCTTGGATAAACCACACGAGATTTCCACGGGAATGTCCAGGCTGCCCTGTGAGCTGTCTCCAGGTGCATCCCTTGGATAAACCACACGAGATTTCCACGGGAATGTCCAGGCTGCCCTGTGAGCTGTCTCCAGGTGCATCCCTTGGATAAACCACACGAGATTTCCACGGGAATGTCCAGGCTGCCCTGTGAGCTGTCTCCAGGTGCATCCCTTGGATAAACCACACGAGATTTCCACGGGAATGTCCAGGCTGCCCTGTGAGCTGTCTCCAGGTGCATCCCTCGGATAAACCCCACGAGATTCCCGTGGGAAGGTCCAGGCTGGCCTGGGGCAGGGCCCCTGTGAGCTGTGTCCAGCCCCACCTCCGCTGGCCGCCGTGAGCTCCGTGCGCCGGACGAAGCCCAGGTACCCCGTGCGAGCCCAGAGCGTCTGCGCCGCGTCCCCGAAGCTCAGGCGCGTGTTGAAGTGGTCAGCCTGGAGGGTCTCGTTGTCGTAGATGGTGTAGTAGCCACTGGCTGTGTGGGGGCTGTTCACCCAGATCTGTGCAGGGAGGGGGAAAAGGGTCAGATCCCCACGCTGCCCACCTGGAGCATCTGCCCACCCGGTAACGTTACCCAGTGGTAACGTGGCGTGGGTAAAGGAACTGGAACAAGCAGGTTCTGGTTTTATCTGGGATTTTTTCAGATCAAAAACAACGGTCTTCGTCCAGCTCAAACTTCCAAATATCCCAGGGAATCTTAAAAAATGTGTCTTGAGATCTACTCTCGCAATAATTGTAACTGAGAATTCACCGAGTAAATAAACTGTGGATTTTTAACGTGTCAAGTCCAAAGTTGGATAATAATCCATCAATACAGATCAATTTACTGGTGTGTAATCGAGGTAAGGAAAGCCAAATTATATTATTTTGGAGCCAGATTGCAAGATTTTGGGTGGAACAAGCTTCTTTTCACTATCTTTAAACTTGACAGTGAAATAGCACCCAAATTCTGAACGCTCCAGCATTAATTCATCTTTAAAAGGCCTGAATCACAGCTCCAAACTGTCCCCCAGCAGAGAAAAGCCCAAGGAGCAGCAGGATAAGGTCCCCAAAGAGCACAACCTGCACTTACCTCCCCAAGGTGAGAATCTCCCAGAGGCCCTTTTGTCTCTGGATTGACAATGACCACTTTGACTCCAGGCAGAATCTAAAGAGCACAAGAAGGAATGTGCAACCCCTGCTGGATTATCTTCAGCACAATAAAACACACAGGCTGCTCATTCAGGGCAGGGTTTCACCCATGGACATCACAAACAGAGATAAAACAGGCCAGGACAGGTGCAGCAAGGCAAGATCAGGGTATGGATGCATCTCATGGCTCCAAGGCCACACAGGTAAGACATTCTGGGCCTGTATATGTTGCTAGACCTTGATTTTGAAGAATTCAGTTAAAAAACTATTGGGAAACCTCTTTCTGTTAAGCCATGAGGGAGTAAGAGCTACAGTAAACCCCAAATACAGGCTGATTTCAAGGATACCAGAGGCCACACTTCTGATGTGGTTCATTTACTGCAAAATGGACCCGTTCTCCCAACAGTTCCTGCAAAACCCACTCCTAAATCAACGGGTTAATTCCTTACAAATCAAGCTGACTTTCCAGAGGGACAGTGTAACCAAGTGCCAGCCCCTCCCATGCCACAGGACTGCCCTTCCCAGCCACAGCACAAGGGCTGTGGGAAGTGGGGAGAGGTGGAATTACCTTTCCAGACTCAGAAAGCAGCAGGCTCTGTGGAGCTCCTCGTTCCACCAGACGGACTCTGAAGGTGAAGAAAACATTGTTAGGGAAAAAAACAGAGCTGGAGTGTTCAGAATGGTGTGAAAACTCAGCACCACTACAGGGTTTTTATAGTTAATAAATGGGTTTAAGTGAACTTACGGTACCTGTCATGTCTCAAGGATTTCAGGTCTACATACACCGTGGTGGGATCAGGCCCCGATGTTCCCTGAGGAATTAATATTTAAAAACCATTGATGTATTTAGAGCAGTCAGGGTTAACTTCTGCCTGAGCTCAGAAACATTTCCAGGGGTTTCTTCCAGCAGAATTCCTACTCATAGTCCCCCACCTTTGCAGCTGCACTCAGGGAAACCCTTCAGTGAGCAGGTGCCTTTCTGGAACAGCTGTGTGGGAAGGAGTCTTGGGGAGACAGGAGATACCCCAAGCCCTCCCAGGCACCAGCCTGGAGCAGCCAGGCACTGTTTATGTGGCAATAAACAGCTCAGCTTCATGTTTCACTTCTTTTGAGCATCTGTGATACAACTTGGCAGCTGAAAATGAGAGAAGCTGCTTAAATCTTGTGCCAGCTGTTCTCTACAGGGCAGATGTTGGGCTCCAGAAGCGCGTGCAGATGGGGAGCGTGGAATACAACCCAGCTTGGAATCTGGAATCTGGTGCCAGTGACAACAAAGGGCCCTGGGAAGCCTCACCTGCAAACAGATGGCCACGTTGACCCGTGAGCCAAAGGTGGTGCTCACAGCTCGGGACGACAGCCCGATGTCCTTGAAGAGTTTGGAGAAGGAGTGAGTGAGGGAAACCCGCGGCCGTTCCTCTGCTACCACCACGCAGGTCCGCACACAGGACAGGTTAATGCCTCGGGCCTGCACACAAACACGGGGCAAAGGGCTGCAGCTCTTCATCTGTCCCCTCTCAAGAAGTGATGTTTGCTTCTTATCCCTTGAAATCACTCAGGAAATGCAGGACAAACCCTGTCCTTGTGTCCCAAGTTGCTTCCCCTTCTCTGGTTCTATTTGGAAATGCAGCCAGAACAAGACCTGGAGTGACCGTGCTCCAGAACAAGACCTGGAGTGACTGTGCTCCAGAACAAGATTTGGACTGACAGTGCTCCAGAGCAAGACCTGGAGTGACCGTGATCCAGAACAAGACCTGGACTGACAGTGCTCCAGAACAAGACCTGGACTGACAGTGCTCCAAAACAAGACCTGGAGTGACTGTGCTCCAGAACAAGATTTGGACTGACAGTGCTCCAGAACAAGACCTGGACTGACAGTGCTCCAGAACAAGATTTGGACTGACAGTGCTCCAGAACAAGACCTGGAGTGACTGTGCTCCAAAACAAGATTTGGACTGACAGTGCTCCAGAACAAGACCTGGAGTGACTGTGCTCCAGAACAAGATTTGGACTGACAGTGCTCCAGAACAAGACCTGCACTGACCCTGCTCCCTCCTCTGCCCCAGCTCTCAGCAGAGCTGCTCAGCTGAGATGACACCTCTGAGTGACTGCTTATATAGATGGAAACCAAACCCAGGGAGAGTAAAGTCATCCACTGGCATTGCACTGACTCTTCAACAACACTGGGACCCAAATCCATTATTATTTCTATGGTGAATGCCCTGACCAGCAGCAGGCAGGAGCTCCCACGTGCTGCTCACCTGGTGACACAGCCCAGGCACCTGCAGAACTCTGTGCCACCCAGAGAACAAGGCTGACCCTTGATCTCACAGAGCCACTATTCCAGGAAATCCCAGGGAAAAAGCCACCCCAGGCATGTTGTGGAGCTATTTTTTCCGTTCTCTCATCTCCAAGGAGAACACACCTCCATGGAGCAGCTCTCCTGACATGTGCTTTCCATCATGTGCTGGTCTGAGCCTCCACTGCAGACTGTTACATAAGGAATCTGCTGCAGAGCAGTGCTGGGATCCTCCATGCCCAGGCTGCCCTGACATTCCCTGACAGGTGCTCCCTGCACTGCCAGAGCCCCTGCTCCTTCCCAACCCTCTCCTCTCGCCCAGGGCTGCAGTTTTTGGAGATCTGTTTTTGGAGTATCTCTGGCCTGGAACATTTGTATTTAACAATCATACCACTTTGCTTTATTACCAGAGTTTCCTTAATTTATGTAACATAACACTCAGGAAACATTTCTTACCTTTAATATTTCAACTTGGTTTCCAAGTCCCTTTGTACACAGTTCCATGACTGAATAGGAACAGAAAGTGTCCCTTATTTTATACTGGCTGACAGTAGATAACCAGAGAAAAAGATTGGATGCCAGCTCCATAGGAGGAATTAATATTGACTGATGTCCAGAATACACACTGTGAAGAACATTAAAGGAGAAAACGTTTTAGTGAAGCTTGTAGTTCTCTTTAAATTAATATTTACTGTGTTTGCACATTACATTCCTGCTGGTCCAAAGGCAGGTTGTGGGACTGCAAAGTGGAGCAGCAGCATTTTAGAAATGCAGCTTACTGTAGAAGAATAACAATTTATCCACACGCAAACACACACTGACAGTGAAGGAAGAGAACTGGCTCAACCCCACACAGAACAAAACCTCCCTTATTACAACATGCAATCAAGGAAGGAGAGAAACATTCTGAAGCCAGGAATATTTGGCAGCACAAACACACATAATCAAGATGGGATAACATCTTGCTAATCTGCAGCAGAAGGGAACATGTTGTTGTCAGTTCCGAGACAAATCCCCCCCTTACTGTAAATTAAGTCGTTCTGTAATGTCAACAAGCCTGTAATTACACCCAGAAGGACCCATTTCCCATCTACAAGCAGCCAAGAGTTAATCTGCCCCTTTTCCCCCAGAAAGTCCTACCTGCAAAGGCACCAGAGCACAAATCCCAGCCCGCAGTAGGGGTCCAGACAAATGGCAATCTGCCGGGAGGAGTAGAGCTCGCACTGGAGCTTGATGGCCCTGCACAGGCCACTGACGGCGGCGTGGGACATCTGCAACACAGGGGACACTGCTGGGAGCCCGGGACACCACCCAGGGCTTCCCCACCACGGCCAGGTGAGAGCAAAAGCAGGTTCTGGACACGTGTTGGGAAGGTAAAGCCATGGTTTGGTTCCTGAGCTTGCACAGCAGATGCAGAGCCCTGACACCAACAGTGATTGCAACAGCTAAACTTGAAGCTGCAGCTGAATTCCACCTTAAAGTGAGGAAGAACTTCTTTCCATGGAGGTGGTGGAGCACTGGAACAGCTGCCCAGGATGGTTGTGGAGTTTTCCTCTCTGGAGACATTTCAAACCCAGCTGGACATGTTCCTGTGTCACCTGCTCCAGGTGACCGACCCTGCCTTGGCCTGGGGGATCTCCAGAGGTCCCTTCCAACCCTGACTACCCTGTGATTCCAACTCCAAACACACATGAGCATTAACAACAGTCTAAGGTTTTCCTTTTTAGTTTCTTATCCTCTTTTTTTTTCTGACTGCATCCCTATTCTGCTCTTGCTGGAGGCCAGTGGAGTTCAGAGCTCTGCTGCTGTCCCAAGGCAGCTCTCCAGTGGGAGGCAGCAGCAGAATCCCTGATCCCACTGTGGAGACCTGTTCTCCTCCACGGCAGAACTAACACAGTGAACTGAAGCCCACAGCTTTGTTAGAAGAAAATCAGGGTCTTTGTTTAATCTACAGGTTGGAGGTGGAGGTCAAGGGGAGGTGGCTCAGAGGGTCAGGCAAAGACAAGACACAAATGCCCATCTCCTAACCCGTTACTATACCTTTACTCCTGTGAGCATGCCTGTTGTGGAAACACTAAAATCTAGATATGCCAACATTTCGGGTGTGGGTGGTTTATAGATCTGGGCCAGCCGCTTCCTGGGCAAGTCATCTGTGCAAGAGAGGAACAAACGGGTTAATTTTGGTTACTCAGCTGGTATTTGAAAGGAGAACACGACTTTCAAAACGCCAGAGATGGAGGATAAAACTTTCTATTAATTTTCTTTCCAGAAGAGACAGACCAGTGTACGGCAAGACTGTTGCCAAAGCTCCCACATAGGAAATTATTTATTCTCAGGAAAAGGGAGAAAAGACCAACTCGCCCTTGTCTTGAGCAGATTAAAGCTGTCTCCAGCAATCACTGTTGTCACTGCAATCATTTCCCATGCACAGCTCAATACAGAAGAGTTCTCAGTGAACCAGGGCACATCTTGGATAGCTTTTGTAGATGTTTAAACAAATTCTAAAGAGCCACCCAATGAAACGGGGGACAGTCCCTTTGGAAGTCACTGGTTACTCCTCCACAGAACTTCAAGGAGCCTCCTGGCCCAGGGAGCTCACCTGTGTCGATGATAGTTGGCCAGGTTTTCACATCCACAGCACCAGCTGCCTCTCTGGACTTGAGCAGCCTCATCAAGGTCTGGGTTGTGAGGATGCAGGCGGCTTTGCTGACCTGGAAAGATGCACACTCACTGAAACAAAGAGCCAAGAGCGTGTCCCTGCAGCACTGCCAATGCAAGAGCTGGTGTTCGGAGACTGTTTTATAGTCTGCAGCCAATTTCTTCCAGCAAACCTGAATTCCTTTCTCTGGCTTTTGCACACTCTGCTTTGCTTCCCCTTCACTCAACCCCCAGTGCAGCCCAGCCTGCACAGACCCTGGCAGAACCTCTAGAGCAGGTGAAAAGGTGACTCAGCAAGATCCAGCTTTCTTCTCCATGGTCTCTCCTGGCTCCTGGGCTCGGGAAGTGATTTAACTGCAGGATTTGGACTTCCCCAGCAATAAGGAGCGTCGAGGTGAAATTCTGAGTGGCACCATCACGTCGGTGTTCTCAGAAAGCTCCTGCACTCCATGTGAGGAGGAGGTTCTCCCCGGCATTTTATGAAGGAGAACACTGTCCCTCAGCTCCAAGATGTGCCTCGACCCCTCTCACACAGACAGCACGAGCTTGGTGTCAACTGTGTCACCCCTGGAGCACCGGGCTGGAGCGGTGACGCTCCGGCCACGGGCAGTGTGACTTCTGTGCCACCTGTGCAGCCCAGGAGCAAGCCAGCCCCACTCCCTGCGACACAACTGTCACCCCAGGAGCTGCTGTCACTCACCTCCACGACCATCCTCACTGTGGGCAGTGTTGCCACCAGGCTCTGGGCGTGGGGCGGGCGCACGGTGACGGGGACACAGCCCGAGTACAGGCAGCCATAGAAGGCTGCGATGAGCTCGATGCCTGCAAGGACACGACAGCTGCACCGGGGGACACCGGGCAGGGACGCCCTGGGCACAGCAGGGCAGTGCTGCTCCCCCCCTGGGCTAAGGGGGACACTTCCACAGCACAGGTGGGCACCATCAGCAGCCCAGCACCGAGGGCAGCACAAGGAAGCTGAGGAAGCTTGGGATAGGGGATGGGGAAAGCAAAATAACCACACAGGAAACCATCTCTGTCATACAGGAAAAAATATCCTAAGCGTCAAACGACTCAAAAGTCGGTCAGGACACAGCAGTGAGCACCTCTCACTGTCTTTCCTGTATTTCCAGATCCCAGTGTGATGCCAAAGAAAGCCCAGGCTGTGTTTCCCCAGTGGGACTCACTCACCAGGAGGATAAAGAAGCACCACATTGTCTCCTGCATTGAGATGGCCTTTGTCACACAGCACTGATGCGATTCTCTCAGCCTTTTTGTGCAGCTGAAGGCAGGTGGCCGTGCACACAGTGGTTCCCTTGAAAGGAGACAAAAATGCTCTAAACAGGGGCTGGCACAACACAAACTGGCTGCTGTGAAATCAACCCAAGCTTGCTGGCTAGCAGGAGGCTACAGCTACGAGTTATCTCTACCTAAAGGCTGCTGGCGCTCAGTGAGCCACTCATCCACTACAGTATCAAAGGACAGAGATGGAGTTAGAGCTGCTCTAGAAAATTCTACCTTCCAGGGAGTCAGTTCAGGTCTTCTTGCACCAGAACCTTGCCAGAATATACTCAACACCACTGATAGGGATGGTGGCACCAAGGGATACACCATTAACTGATACAGGAACCAGTGGGACCTACAAACACGCTCAGTTTTAAAATGAAGCGTCGAACTGTGAGAGTCATTTAGGGACCTACAGGGTCAGAGGGTCAAGTTTTAAGTTATAAACCTATGGGCAAAATCTGATACAGAGGCTAAAGAGAGGCACTGCAGAGGGTAAAAGATTTTTAAGGCTCTCCAGCTGGCACTGGATAACACGTGGACCTTAAAACCCAACAACTCAGCACTGACTGTACCTTGGCATTCAATAAAAGGAAGAGTGGGTGGTCAGGAGTCGCTTGAGCTCTCCACTGCAACACTTCTGTCAGGAACTGGTGCTGGAAGAGACAGGCAGGAATTCAACACCAGCTTCTCCTTCAGGGCTTCCCACTGCTGCTCTCTCTGCACCCAGCTGGAGGGGAAACTCCTCCCCATTCTCCACTTGTTAGAAACATTGATTTACCTTTTTAACTAAATCATTGTCTTCTATTTGACCCAGATCTCTCCCAGAGGCTTGAGCGATTCTCTTCCCAGCAACCAGGTTCCCCACCATCACAGAGGCAGGGCCCACACCTGTGGAGAGACATCAGCACTTTGGGAAGGAGCAGAGCAAAGATACAGAGAGTCTCTGCAGGACCCCACTGCTCCTGGGAATGAAGCCTCACTGATGGAGCTCAGCAGGCATTGCTGGTCTCTACTCATCAGGAGGGAGAATCCCAGTGAGTTCAAAGGTGGGAATCAAAATTCCTGACTAACACATGCAAAGAGAGGCCTGGAACACGCCCCAGCCACAGGACACAGGACAGGCTCTGGTCCCCAGCACGTGGGACAGGGAGCAGGACATCACCCGGGCTCCTGGGGCTGAGGCACGGAGCCCCAGCTAAACGACACCAAACAAAAAGGGGTTCAGGTTACCTGGCTGTTTCTGCCTGGGCTTTGGCAAGTTTGTCACACAAGTGTGTGGGCACAGGAGGATGTTGCAGGGGTGCAGAGAGCCCTCCAGAAAGTGCTGTTTGGTTTGGGAGATGTGGATCCCTCCCAGCGGGGTTTTTGGCAATGTGTTGGCTGGCACGAGAGCGAGGCAGTAAACACCCACTTGGTGAATGCTGTCAATTGCCTGGAGAAAGGAGAGATGGTCACTGGCATTCCTGGCACTGCTGGACACAGCCTGCTGTTGCTGACTGCACTGATAAAACTGCAAGACCAGTCCCTGGACTTACAAGGTGCTGGAGGAGTGAGTCAATCACTGACACCCCATTTGACCTCTGCACCACCAGTCCTGAAGCGAGCCTGAAGTGCAGGGTACATCCCTGCCTTTACAGCCCATTTCATAGACACCAAACCCATTTTTAAATCTTTCATGACCAAAATCCCAAAATATCCACAGTTGCCTGATGATTCATACGCTTCTGATCTCAGGATTGTATCCATCTGTCTCCTCTGAACCGTCACACACTGTTCCCTCCTGCCCGCCTCAGCATTCAGGCATCTGATCCATTATTCAGAGCACCAGGTACTTCCCTGATTTTCCACCCCAGCTTGCACGCTTCACTCCCTGAATGTTATTCCTGGAATGACACACATGCAGTGCAGGCAGCTCTCAAAGGAAGCACTTGCTACTCATTCTTTTAGGACCACACTCATTCAGCTGTTCAGGCCTTTCCCTGCCCACTTGGTCCCTGCTGAAAAGGCTTCTCTGAAGAAAAGGGTGGCTTTAAAGCCAAACTCTGAGCTCTACATGATCCAGACTAAAAGCAGAACTCCAAAGCTGGAGCACAGAACTGCTCTGCAGTGATGAGAGGCGACTGCCAGAGCCCCTCTGCTCTCCCAGGATCTTCACGGAATCCCAGATTGGTTGAGGAATTCCTTCCCAATATTTAACTTAAATTTCTCCTCTTTCAGTTTGAAGCCACTTCCCTTGTCCTGTCCCTCCAGTTCCCTCAGGACACAACAGATGCACCCAGCTTGTGACCCTGCACAAACACCTTGTGCCAAGAGAGATGTGACACCTCCATCCCCGTGCCCTCTCCATCCCTGTGTCCTCTCCATCCCCGTGTCCTCTCCATCCCCGTGCCCTCTCCATCCCCGTGCCCTCTCCATCCCCGTGCCCTCTCCATCCCCGTGCCCCCTCCACTGGGGCCTGTGGCCTCTGCTCTGCCCACACCCCAAACCCAGCCCAATCTCCCCTGGCTGTACCTGCAGCACCCGACTCATCCACTGGAAGCTGTCCTCCTCGGATGCGTCCGGCCTCTGCTCCGCCACCACCACGATCCTCTCGTCGTAGAACACAGACACGGAGAACACGGCAATCCTAAGGAAAAGGGCACAGCCACACTCCTTGGAGTTTCACTCCTTGGAAACAGGAAGCCAAGGAGAGGTTAAAGACAGAACTTGTTAAAATAACCATGGGGCAAAAACAAGAGG
>WEKY01006456.1:277651-323650 GCA_013390045.1 Picathartes gymnocephalus | reverse complement strand
GTGCCCTCTCCATCCCCGTGCCCTCTCCATCTCTCTGCCCTCTCCAACCCCGCCCTCTCCATCCCCGTGCCCTCTCCATCCCCGTGCCCTCTCCATCCCCGTGCCCTCTCCATCCCCGTGCCCCCTCCACTGGGGCCTGTGGCCTCTGCTCTGCCCACACCCCAAACCCAGCACAATCTCCCCTGGCTGTACCTGCAGCACCCGACTCATCCACTGGAAGCTGTCCTCCTCGGATGCGTCCGGCCTCTGCTCCGCCACCACCACGATCCTCTCGTCGTAGAACACAGACACGGAGAACACGGCAATCCTAAGGAAAAGGGCACAGCCACACTCCTTGGAGTTTCACTCCTTGGAAACAGGAAGCCAAGGAGAGGTTAAAGACAGAACTTGTTAAAATAACCATGGGGCAAAAACAAGAGGAAGAGCATCTGAGTCAAAAGGAAGGACCGGGAAGTAGTTAAGGAGTTAATTCTGCTTTCTGATGAAATTTCCACATGGCACAGTCCCCCGTTCTCCCAACCTGCTGTCACATTGCTGTTCCAACTTCTGGCAAAGCACAAATGAAAGGAGATTTAAAGGCACCTACATGATGGTTTAAAATCTCTCACTAAGTCTCAGAGACACGAGCTCCAGCCCTGCCTGAGGAGCTAGAAAATAATATCCACGACTGCTAAATAAAAATCAAATATCTCTGGACATTAATGAAACTCTTCCTTGCTGCACCAGCCAGCAGCTAATGACTGAAACTCTGCAGAGACAGAGAATTAATTTCTCCATGTGGCTGACTTATCTTGTTACTTGATTGCTTTCCCTAAAGCACAGACTTGATGAAAAGCCAGGCTGGATAGTGGGGAAAAGATCTGTGTTGGGCAGGATCAGGCCAATTACTGCCTAAATCAAAAATATGTTGACTTTAACTGAGCTACCCAAAGAGAAATCCGAGAAAGCTTCTGTTTCACTTTATTACATGCAGCAGCTGATGGGGAGGGACAAGGTTTCTCGTGCTGACCTTCCTCTGTAAACTGTTTTTACTGACTCCACGGCCAGTCCAGTGGCCACGATGTCGTCGGCGTTGTGCCTTCGCCCGCTCACCGTCAGCAATCCGTCCATTTTCCCGACCACAAACACCAAACTGCCCTGCAAGACAGGAGGGCACCTGTGAGGAACTCACAGCCAGCTCTTCTCACACATCCTCCCTCCCCAAAAGCTTTTCTCTGGACCACTGGATGCCAGAGCAGTGCAGGCTCCAGGCTGCCTCACGTACAGGTCCAACAAATCCCAGCAAGCCGGAACGCACGAAGGGCGCTTCCCCCACTGGGGAGCCAGAGGAGCTCACGGGGATCACCTGCAACACAAGGGAGGACACTGGAGACAAAGCAGCCTGAATAGAAAAACCTTCCCCACACCAAGAATTGCACTTAAAGTGAGTGAGGGGAAGAGGAGAAGCGGGGGGATGCTCGCTACAGCTGTTGTTTTGGCAGGGTGGGAGATGTTTATGGAGGGGATTCTGAGTATCTCTAACTGCAAGGAGTTTTCTAGTGCATATTTTTAAAAAATAACATCAACACTTCAGTTACAAACCCAAGGGGTTATACAAGACCACCAGTTTTACACAGAAAATGGGGCAGGAAAAATGCATTCTGCCAGACATACCTCGAAAGTATTCTTTGTCACCCCTGCCAGCCCATAGTACATCATTCCTCCTGCTCTGGAGCTCACACAGATTTCACCAATCTCATCTGTTTTACAGAGCTGGGGTGGCCCATCTGGTTTCACTATACACATCATGCCTAGGACAAACCAGGCTTTGTTAAAACAGCTCCCAAACTTTGCTCTGTGTGAGAACTGACACATTTAATCGTGACAGAAATGACTGAGTCTGGCACTGCCCCACCTCCCCCACACCGAGGCTGATATGGGAGAGAACATTGACCTGTTCTGCTCCTAAAACATCCCCAAAAACATCTCACGTGAGCCTCCTGCTTGTTTTTACCTCCTGGCATCACGTGCCCGACGTCCTGGACAGTGAGAGCAGAGTTTTTATCTTCAGTGTTGACCCGAATCACACCGAAACTCAGCCCGTTCATGGACAGGATGGCTCTGCCTGGCGAAGGGGCCCCGGGGACTCCAGGCCTGGGAAGGGACACAAAATCAATAAATACCCTCAATCAGGCACCCAGGCTTGGTGTTAGACTCAGCTGGAGATGGCACAGCAACAGAAATAGGTGTATTCAGTGTCTCTGCTTTGCACCATCATTTCAAACTGTGACGGCAGCAGGGACCCCCACCCAGAGGAGCCACGTTTTCAATCCCTAAGGAATTGTGTTCCTGGGCACTGCAGCTCCTCTGCCAGCTCATTATCTCACCCCACGGCACACCCCAGCTCCCAGGCCACATGACTGCAGGGCTGTTTCTTAGAGAAGGCAGCAATGGACAGAAACAGAGTATGAGAACGTCCAAATGATCTCAAATCTCATCTCAGATTCAGAACACCTCCCAAGCTGTGGAAATCAGGAGGAGGAAAAGCAGCGCTCAGGCAGCGCTGAGCTGTCACACACCTCAGAAATCACTCGGATCTCAGGAGGGAGCTTTAACAGCTCAGCGACTTGAGTACCTGAGCACACACAGTAAATGTCAGAGGAGTTTATTACATGCTTAAATCAACTATGACCAACCCAAGTGTGAACAAAGCCCAGCCTGGATGACTCAATCCGTTACCTCCGGATTGCAATGGTCATCGCTTCTGGGGAGGTGGCACAGGGACAAATCGCCTCTGGTTTGAGCCCATGGCTCTGAAACAAGCTCAGGAAGGCATCACAGGAGGAAACAGACCCTAGGAAGAAAGAAAAGATGCCACTAGGACTTCACAGAATTTGATTTCATGCCCATCTACAGGAAGGGTCAGGAGGAGGATCTGGGAAGCTACAGGAGAGAACGGCATCAAGTTGTGCTGGGGAGGTTTGGGTTGGATATTAAGGAAAATCTCCTCACTCAAGGATGGTCAGGCATTGGAACAAGCCCAGCCTGGATGTGCAGACATTGGATTCTGCCCAGAGCAGTGGTGGAATCACCATCCCCGGAGGGATTTAAAGGACGTGTGGATATGGCACTGGGGGACAGGGTTTAGTGGTGAACATGGTGCTGGGTTAAGGGTTGCATTCAATGGTCTTGCAGGTCTTTTCCAGCCTGAACAATTCTCTGATTTTATAAACATTGCTCCCCACTCAACTCTCCCTGCTTTGCAGGATCTCTCACAGCCCCAAGGATGGCAGCACAGAAAGCCCTTGTCCTGTGCCCGAGCACCACGAGCCAGAGCTCTGCCCCCGATGAGAGCTCCCAGGGGAGCTGGTCCTGCTGCCAGGGGCTGCCAGGGAGAGGCCTGGGACAGGGGCTGGGGACACTCACAGGGGTTGGCGCCGTCGGTGACAATCAGCATCCTCAGGGAGCTCAGGCTCACATCTCTTTGGTCCCGATGGGCCATCATGGCCCAGTGCAAGTCTCGACACTTCACTAAAGCAACTTTCGCTGCAGCCAACACAAAAACAACACCTCAGGACAAATCCAAGCTTTCCAAGAGTTGCTTTCGTATGAATACATGGTCTGAGATACCCAAAGGAGGGAATTCTCACCTAAGCAAGGAAGCCTGAAATAACTGAGCCTGCAGTAACAGCAAACCCAGCACACAATGGCATCTGCTGTGGCACTGCCACCATCTGAGCCAGGGTCTGTCAGCATCACAGCTCCTCCTCCAAAGGCCAGAAATCATTATCACCCTCTGAAAGCCCTCAGGGAAGCCAGGGATAAGGGCTCTTGGTTTCATAACAGTAACTGGCTCCAAGTCACAAGATCCCCATGAAGTTCCCCACCATTCACACGGCATTAGGACTTTGGGCACAGAAATAAATGGCAAAGTCCCCTGTCCTCCCAAGCTGTTAAATTCCCGTTCCAACCTCTGGCAAGTTACCAATGCAAGGAGTTTCACAAGTATCTACACGAGTGGGGGCTTAAAATCTCCCGTTGAGTCTTAGAGACACAAGCTCCAGTCCTGCCTGAGGATCTGGAAAATCCTATCTACGACTGAGAAATACAAATCAAGTATCTTTGGACATTACTGAAACTCTTGGCCCTTGAGATTTGTCATGGAAGAGCAAGATGAGTTTAAGGCATTTTAATGCCCCTCATTCATGGATCCTGAGAAGCCCAAGCTGAAGTTGTGGATCATGCCAGGTTACCTTTGTGGGCGTGAACCCTCTGCACCCACGAGAGAGGGCAGGTTTTCATCACGGAGTAGGGCACGCTGATAGTGTGAAGCTTGTTCATTACATTCTGAAAAGCAGGGAAAAGATTCTTAGGAAAGGGATCACAAACCTTTCACCAAGCAGAAATAAGAGTCACCCTCAGCCCTCATCAACTTCCACCATCATGAATTCACAAAGTTTTAGTCAGGATGATTTTTTTGTTCCCCCAGAGAACTGCGGATCTGGCAGGGAGAGAAATGGTAAGGGTCCTCAGCCATGGACTCAAACGCTACTGTGATCCCAGAATCATGGAATTCTGGAAAGGGTTGGGTTGGGAGGGACCTTAAACCTCATCCAGTCCCACCCCTGCCATGGGCAGGGACACCTTGCACTATCCCAGGTTACTCCAAGCCCTGTCCAGCCTGGCCTTGGGCACTTCCAGGGATCCAGGGGCAGCCCCAGCTTCTCTGGGCACCCTGTGCCAGGGCCTCCCCGACCTCACAGGGAAGAAATTGTTCCTAATATCCCACCTAATGATGAAAATCTCTCATTACAGAGAGTTCTGGAACGCTTCAACTCACCGTTAGAATGCCATGCCACAGCCCTGCATCCTTCTTAAAATCCAACACATTCACTATCGTTTCACCTGGGGAAAGAAAAGTGAAGCTGTCAAGTGCAAGGTGCCAGCAGAGCTGTGCCCATCATTCCAGCTGGAATCTGCACACGGATGAAGCTGTCACTGCTCTCTCAGACCTTCTCCACAGGGCACCCCAGCAAGCCCAGAGCCCTGTTTGATTTTACTTGTTACTGATCAGAGCTCCTTGTCATGCAAAGGAACAACTGCACGTCCATTCCCGAGCAGGAACGCATCCAGAAAGCTGCAAGGAAATCAAATTCCAGCCTGAAATGTCCATCAGTAGGACAGGAAGGGTCTGAAGCTCATTATGCACGAGGAGTGGAGGGAAGGGGAGCCAGAGAACATCATTCCAGACTCTCAGCAGTGATGGGAGCTCAAGTGATGGATTCTGAAAGGCAAACTTTGCATTTTAAAGCACTAGGACCTACAGCTCTAGAAATAGTTTCCCTCATGGATGTAGGAATTAGCTTGATTTACAAGGCAGACCAGAATAAACCATAACCTACAGGAATAACCTACCCTCTGGAATACCATCAGCACCTTCCAGTCTCCATTTCTGCGTTACCCAAAAACCTCAAAGGACCAGAACAGCCCCAGCCCCAGCAGCTTTGGTATTTAAACATTATCAGCAACAGAAGTTTGGGAAGACATTTCTACGGGCCATCAGTACAGTGAGAGGGGACTTGAGCTTGTTGGAAAATGCTCCATTTTTCATTCATTTCCTCCTCTTTTGGTTCACCAGAACAGACTCAGTAACTTCACAGACATGACCTCAATCTTGCTTTTTATTCCTCTTCATCATGGCAGTGAAAATGATGCAATTTTGGATGGAAAAACATCACAGCTGGTTTTCACTTTCGGGGGAGAATCAATCCTCACTTTTAAATTTTATTTATTTTTTCAATTAAATGTTGATTACTCAGAGACAGCCGCTAAAGATATGAGAGGCAACCACTTAAAACAACGTTGCTGACCCTTCGTTCCTTTGAAGTTCTGTGCCCTCACCCACCTTCAGAGTAGTTGCAGGCCTGAGACAAGGCTTGGCAGTGAGCCAGCATGGCCACCCGGGACACGGTGACACCCATGACACTGCCCTCCTTGCTGGTCTTGTACTGCACAGGAGAGAAGAGAGTCAGTTAAACCACAGAACCCACGTGGAAATAAAGTTTTCTCTACACCTGCTGAGACAAAACCAAACCCCATCCGTGTGTAAGCACCCGTGAGATGGTTATTGTGGTGGCACACATGGAAAATCCCCATGGAAGTGGGAGAAAAAACGAGCGTGTTTGTGTTTATTTCGCTGTCACTGCTGCTCAGGGCATCTCTTCCTGCTTCCCTAACAAACTGCAAAGCCACTCTGTGATTTCAGGATGCCTGAACCACCACTTAAACCATTGCAAACCCTGCAAGTCGCCTTCTGGTGCAAAAATCAGCATTACCAGGAGGAACAGAGAATTCAAACTGCTGCTGGCTCCAGCACTGTCAGAAACCTGTGTTATCAAGCACCACCCCAGAGCTCAGCTGTCTCCATCCCTCACTTTTTGGAACAAAAACAATTCTCCAACTTATTCCAAGCAGTGCTCAAGGCCACAAAGGGATTCAAACCTAAAATAAGCTTCACAGCAGGATGTCCACAGTGAAAGACTCATTTCAGTGGCAGGAAAGTGGGAAGTTTAAGAGAGTGAGGTGAAACTATTCTCTCTCTGGTGATTAGAACATTAAATTCAGCTCACGGAAGGTACTTTCTATTCCCCATTCACCACTTACCTCAATATATGCTGGCTCAGTTCCTGCTGCTGAGATGTTGGGCTGCCAGTCCTTGGGAGATTTGGAGAGATATTTTGAATCTGTCACAACCCATTTGAGCCTGGGCCAACCTGGAGCCAAAATTAAACAGTACATTAATATCAGTTTATTTATTGAGGGATTTATATTCTGCAAGAATACACTAAACCCCATCATTTGCCTAAGTTCAGTTACACAAGCAAAATTCCAAGCCAAGCCCAGCTACCAGCCAGAAGGTTCATCTCGCTTCTCATCAGGGAGTTCAGTGGGCAACAAGGTACTTCCTCTCCTCAGGGAAGATCCCTGCAGCATTCCTAAATAAAGCTTGTGAATAAAACTGCCTTGGAACCTGCCAAATGCCACTGAAGGGGCCTGAGGACAACCCTGGCTTGGGAGGTGCTTCCCTGTGACCCCCAGAGCAGCTGTGTCAAACACATGGGTTGATCTCACCACGAGCACAAATCCTACAACATTTTGGTGATGGGATCAGGAGTTGCCCCTTTCCCCCTCCCAAGTGCCTTCAGAGCTCTGACAGCTCCTCTCAGATGGTTCAGCTGCAGCAAAAGTACAATGAAAAGCCAATCTACAACCAGCTCACCTTTAAACTGCACTATTTCTCCATTCTGGGTTTTTGGGAGCCCTTTCAGACACACTTCAGTGGTGAGGGCCAGAGCGATGCCACAGCTCCCCAGCAGGAAGCCAATCTGCTGCCCACCAGCATCCTGAGGGAAGAGGGGAGAAGTCACTCCTGTCCAAAGGTGACAAAAGTCCGTTTTCCCTTACCAAAATCCAATGTTTGACAATGCTTTGGGGGCTGGGGGAAGGAATGGCGAGGGAAAGAAGAAAACAACCCTTTCCCACACACACTCAGAATCACAAAACCACAGCAGGAGTGACTTGGGCCAGAGGGAGGTGTCCCTGCCCACGGCAAAGGATGGAACTGGATGGTCTCTAAGGTCCCTTCCAACTCAAACCATCCTGTGACCCCGTGAAATATGACATTGGCAGGATTAAAACGTGAAATCCAGGGAAAACAAGTGCTCCTGCCCAGCACCCAGGCATGGAGCACACCCCATCCACTGGCACTGGTGGAAACCCAGATGCTGCACAGAGGAATCGAGAGGCAAAAAAAAAAAAGCAAAACATGTAATTACACTGGAATAACAAGACCTCTCTATCCCCTGGAGCCAATTTCTGTTGCACAATGATAAAATGAGGAGGCTCACTCAGAAACTGATTGGGCAAATACTGGGGAAGTTTTAATTTTGCATTTGGTTGCTATAGCAGTCTGTCACAGTGAAGAGAGTGAAATCAAAGCTCTGTGAGTCCCTGAGTGCTCCCAGACCAGCTCCCAGCTCAGTGCCACCCCTCCTGCCATAATGTTTGCCATGAGCCTCTTGCTTTTGTTTCCTCTTATGAAATCCTATTGTTTCACACAGTTCTTGACATGGCAATCATATGGCAAAAGTGCAAAAATTCTGGTAAGGGTAAAGAAAATGCTTTGTTGAGCAAATAATTTACAAAAAGTGCTTCTAAGTCTTCGGGAACACTGAGCACCTCCATCTCCAGCAAAGTCAGAGGCTGGCAGAGCTCAGCAAGGCTGGATTGAGCCCCCTCCCATCAACCAAGGGGCAGCTCCACGCTATAATCTGCTCTGTATCAATTATTTGCAATAAAGAAGTGATGACTGCATCATTTAGGAGAATTGACCGTCTCCAGCTGCTCAGCACAGCTCTGGTCAATATGTTTTTCCATTTTTAAATGCCATTCCAGGCTCCCAAAGGTCCTTGCTGGTACAGAGCTGCCTAGGCAGCAGCTGGAGGCTGTGAAACGCTGTCAGAGGCTGATGGGCCTGACTTGGTTTCCATCCCACATCACTGCTCCAAGTTCCATCAACGTTACCTTTCTGGTAAGAGGTACCTCTGTAGGCACTGGGATCACTTCTGCCAGGAGACAGCCATAAAATGCCACCATGAACATCACGGGGTCGTTGTTGGGATACACGAGGGCTACCTGCAACCCACACATGGCGTGCTGTTACTTGAAACAAGTTAGAATTTCAAAATCCAGATCTAGAGTGACTAAAACTCAGAAAACCTGGGTGTTATTTCACATCCTGCCTCCCACAGAATGCATGGAATGTGCCTGAGCTCCTCACGCAGTGCCCAGGCACGTGAAGGTTCACACAGAGCCAAGACACAGAGATCAAACCCTGCATTTCCCTCAGAGCTGCACGCTCTTCCTCAGATGTATTTCAAAGCCCAGAGCCCAGAAGTTGCTAACGGAGGAGCCAAAACCCCTGAAAAACCACCAATTTCTGTCCCAAGCAGCCTTGTCCCTGGGCTTAGAGTCTCACTATGGTGCCTGTGGTGAATTCCGGCTCCCAAAGCCCTCGTTTTACCCCAGAGGGAGAAGCAGAGAGCCCCAAAGTCATTACCCTGTCTCCAGGTCTTAACACAGGTTCATTTTTGGTCCCCAGTTTATTAAGCAGGGTATAGGCCAGCTTGAGGCTTCTGCTCCACAGTTTGCCTGGAAAACAGAGAACAGAGATTTGCACAGCTCTGGATGGAGCAGCACAAGAGAACAGCTCACACCCTGGCTGTTTTTACCATCTACACTTACACTGCTCTGCCTACAACGCTCTCAAAAACCAGGAAGGTTTCTGCAAGCCCCCAAACCCAGGAGTGCTCTCTGCACTGCTGCTCTTCGGGAGCAGCTGAGCAGGGGAGGGCAGGGCCGAGGCTCAACTCACCGTACGTGAGGGTATAAACTGGTTTTCCTGTCACATCCAGGGCTGTCAGACAGGGACACTTGGCCTGAGTGGTTCCCCAGCGCTGCAGAGCTGCTTCCAAGGCTGGAGGCCAGTTACAGACCACTCCCAGGGGCTCCCCCTTCACCGGGGTCATCTGGTGGCCCTCGGGCTTGGGCTGGTTCGGGTCGGGCTGGGGAACTAAGGAAATTCAATCATATTTCCAGTATCTGTTGGGATATTTCTAATGTAATCCAAATAAAATGATATTCCCCGTCTTTGCCCGTTTGTCATCTGACGGTTCAGCTTGAAATAAATGAAAACAAACCTAAAGGAAATGAGGAAAAGCATTTAACAACCCATTCCGTCCCATTTCCTAGGAGGTCTCGCCCAGAACAAGACACCATGAACAGAGTCTTCTCACAGGATGTTGTTCAACACATCAGCAAGGAAAGGAACACAGAAACTGGAGAAAAGAAAACCTTACAAAATAATGCTGGAATGAAATTACCAGCGAGGACAATCCCATTTGTGAAATTAATTAAAAGCAGCCTAAGCAAATGAAAGGAGTTTAAAAATCTATTTAATATTTTTTTTTCATAAGTTTAGTGCTGAGGAGGTTCCCCAAAGTTCAGCAGAACAGTGAATTACTTCAAACACTGGTTTTGTGCCAGTCTGTTCATGGAGGCTGCTGCAAAAAGTGAATCTGACTCAACCTTGAGAACAACAGCACAAAGAACTCAGCTCCCCGAGTGTCTAATTGTAACAAATCTGTGTAAAACCATTACTTGTGCTATTACCTTCCACAATTTCTTCAAAATCATCCACGAAGAATTCTTTCAGAGGTGGTCTTTTAGGTCTTTTCAAGGTGTTCAGCAACTGCTGAATTTTTGTGGAGACTCTGCTGCTCACAGGAACACCTGGAGGGAAAAACCAGAGCGCTGAGTGCCACATCCAGTCATTCCCTGGACACCTCCAGGGATTATTGGGACTCCACCACCTCCCTGGGCAGTTCCAAAGCCTGACCACCCTGTCCATGAAGAAATCCCACCCAAATGCCAACACTACAACTGAGGCACGGGAACGTCTTAACGCTAATGCCGAAAACCGTTCCGATTTTGTGAAGCCATGTCAAGACTGCCACGTCAAAAACTGCTTAAACGGGATCAACTGGAGCTGGGAGAGTAAATGGTGTGACTTCAGCCCTCTCTGAGCACTGCTGCAACTCCTGGGTGAGGTACCTCTATAGGTACCTCAGGACCTGCGGCATGGGAACGTCTTGACGCTAATGTCAAAATCGTTTGGATTTTGTGAAGTGCTTAAACGGGATCAACTGGAGCTGGGAGAGTAAATGGTGTGACTTCAGCCCTCTCTGAGCACTGCTGCAGCTCCTGGGTGCCCCAAAGGGTCCGTACCATCTGCAGTGTCCATGAGGCTGGAGCGGTTGGATCCCTTGTGCATCCCCTTGACGATCCCCGAGGGAGGGAGGTCGATGGCTGCCGGCCGTGCCGAGGGAGTGGAGGTAGTTGCTGTGACATCTGGGGGGACTGAGAAACTTTCTAAAAAAACAAGAAAGCTGCTAAATACACCTTTTATTACTCCCCAACCAGCAAAGTGCCAGTCAGCTGTTACCAATAATCCTAAGGACCGAAAGGACTGGATGTGCGGAACTCTCATTAATGCTAAACACACTGATTGCTAAAGGTTCAGCAGCTCTAGGAGAGGCACATCATCTGTTCTGGAAACCAAAAACCAAAGGCACAAGGTTTTGTCCATGCCAGGAAAGTGCTTCAGCAAAACAGAATTTCCTGTTCTTGGTTTCTAACCTTGAAGCTCAATGTCTTGACATTCAGTACTGCAAAAAAAATAAATAGATAATTTTTTAAAAGTTTAGAGATTCACGTGAGCTCTGAATCATCCAAAGCCCAGAACAAATCCCTCTCTCACCTATGCACTAATCTCTCTTGCTAGAATTCTACTATTTAGCTTTTTTTGTGAGTGAGGGCTTTTGAAAACAAAACACGTGGGAATTTCACCAAAGCAGATCAGCAAAAACCGTGTAGGGTTTCAATCCCTTCCAGCTGGGTGGTTACAGAGCTTGTCCAGCAGTTACAGAATAAATCCAATGAACAGTGTCAGCTGGGTCTCACTTCTGCTTCAAGCTGCAAGACACTGTCCTGCCTTTCAACCAAGGCTGCAACTGCATCCTGCAGGAATTCTCCAGTGAACTGTCCCTTAAACAAGGGATTTTTGCTTATGTGGGGTTTCTCTACACAACCCAGCAGGTTCAGTCACCTGATAGGGCAAGAATATTCTATTCTGGCCTAACAGCACCAGCAACTATTGCTTACAAAGGAAAAACCCAACAATCTGAAACTATGGGTTGGCTTTTACACACAGTCTGAAGTCGAATCCCAAATAATTCCCACTGACAGGGTTTTGTGATTGGTTCTGTGTTGATTTCCCTTTTTCTAAGGAGGAAAAAGAAGCCATTTTTGCATCCCTTTGGAGACACAGTGTCAAGGAATATTTCTCATGCGCTGAACTTTTAAAATCGCTGGAAAGGACATGGATTTGTAAAATCCAAACATCTGCAGGACTTTTTATTGCTCGAGAGATATACAGAATTGTGTATGTGAGAGTTCTATTCATTTAAACCAGGTGTTAGCATGGGATGAATGTGGCAAATATAATTCTGACAAAGATTCAAAGCTTCTGTTTTGCATAAGACACTAATTAGATTAGACAGCAGATATTTTGGAGGTAAAAAGCTGTGTTACCTTAATTCATTACAAAAGGTAATGTGGCCTTCTGCAAGCTCCAATTAAAAACAGCCTCTCAGCTTCAAAGACATTAATTATATTGACTACATTTTATGGGCAATCTCCTCAGTTTTCCATTTCAGGAAACAATTTGCATCCCAGCAAATAAACAAACAAAAATAACAGCAATAAAAAGATAAATAAGTGAAAGATAAAATCACCAGCACTTCTATGCACTGCTTGCCCCAACCCAGTTAAGCAGAAGCAGAGAGCACATGAAATACAGACAATGTCCTACGGTGCAGGAATTTCCTCACCAGCAGCTAAAAAGGACAAACATACACAGAGCAAAAACAAACTTGGCCATTTCATACAGAAGCATCAGCAGCAAGGAGCACCTCAGAGCCTCAGAAAACTGAGCCCAGGGTATCCAGATCTGTAGATTTTGCTCCGTCTCCTCAGTACCTGGATGCTCTGGTTATTCCTCAGACAGTCATGGAAGAGCTGGGTTAAAGCTTTGCTCCTCTAACCCCATTTTTTAATGACAGGCTCATTTGTTCACACACATGGCTGGATTTGGTTCTTTTTCTTTCCTGATCTAACGCAAACAATAAACCATCAGGGCCCAGAGCAAAATGAGGATGTTAAACACAGAAATTCCCCACTCCACAGGCACAGAAACCCCTAAGGGATTCATCAGGACACAAATGAAAATCCCACTTGCACTGGGCAGCTCTGTGCCCACGGGAGCTCCCAAGAGCTGGAGACATAAAGCAACACAGGACACAGAGAGCTGTGCCTCCTGCTCTGTCCACACTGTCCCTGGAGCCTTCCCTGCTTCCAGAAGCTCCTGCTCCCCACTCTCCCTTTTACAACCACCTCAATCTTCTGAAATTCTTCAGGGAAACAACAGTGTGACGGTGCAACTCCAAGCAACCCTAGCAAGTTCCATCAACACCAGCTAAACTCTTGCTCCGAATTTCCCTTCTGCAATGGACAACTCCAGCTTTATCAACACAGTCTGAACTCGAAGCGGTTGTTCTGTTCGTACCCAGCTCCTACCTATTCGAGTATTGGCAAATACATCAGCTAGTGACCCACTGGTCCCTTTGCCTTCTCCATGGGAAAGTGTAGAGGATGCTGATGAGGATGTGGATGACCCCTGAACAGATCGGTTGATCCAAGACTCAGCATTCTGTAAGCTCTGGTGCAATGCAGCAGAGAGAGCAGCTTGGCGCCTGAGCGAGCCCTCGTCCTCGGAGGCGGAAGACGTGTCTGTGTGGAAGCAGAAAGAAAATCTAGCTGCTTAGGGAAAAGCACATGGCACTGAACATGCTCTTTCCAATCACATATCAACAGCACAGGCTTTCACAGGAAGATCTGTTTTCCACAGGCCAAACCAGAGGTTAAAGCAGCAGAATCGTCAGTGGGAACACACTCACCCCTGTTTGATTCACCTCCTCAGACAACATCCTTCCCCCGGGGTCTCCAAGCCTAGAACTTAACTCTCATTACTTTTCCATTCATATTCCATAATATCAGATGCCGTTTTGCCTAACTTTGGTCATTCTGAACTGGAAAGCGAGGGGTCAGGGTGGCTGTCAAACTGCAAAGTCTCAGGAACAAAGAAAACGCAGGAAACAACTGTGCCAAGGCCACAGCAGAGAACGCTTTTGTCTGGGCTCTAAATGGGGCCCTTTCAATAGCAGAAAACAAACAAAAAGCCCAACCCCAAAACAAAACAGAGAAATCTATAGCAAGGAACTGCTTCCTGTGTGTCCCAGAGCACAGATACCTCGGCTGTCCCAAAATTGTGAACTACTCATTGAATTACCATGAAGCAAGCACTCCGCTCTTGAGATGTTGAGTCGTACAGTGATAAATGCAAACACACAGGTGCCTTTGGCCTAAAACTCAGATGTTCTGCAAAATGATTTTCTGCCTACACTCGAGTGGTAAATCAAACTACTAAATCATGTTCTACCCACTTGCCAGAGTGGAACGGAGTTACGAGCTGAGGCAAAGGACTGACTCCAGCCATGCTGTAAGTGCTGACCTCGAGTCGTGTGACTGCCCCAGCACAGGATGTGCTGCAGTCCTGGACAAGTGAGCACAGAGCTGAGACCCAGGCAGACACCAGGAACGTGCATCAGCCCCCCAGAGAAAGGAAGGGAAAAAGGAAGTGTGATAAAACAGGAAGTAAGGAGGAGGAGGAGTGACATGGCCTAGCAGAGCAGTTTCAGAGCTATGAATTCACCAGATGTGGATTCATAACATTCGGATGACTTTGTCAATCCAAATGGCTGCGATGCTTCTGCACAATGAGACACAACATAGAAGTCACTGCCAAAATCACACGGACTCATATGTCAGTCAGTGCATCCAGCTGCTGGAAAACAAAGGGTTACTGATATCTGCTGCACATGCATCGTGACAGACACCATGTCATCCAGGGATTCTGCTGCAGCCAGCACATGGCAGGGGTGGGAAAAGTCCTGCAATCCCACCGGACCCCAGAAACAAACATCGCTGCAAACCCTCCTTGTGTGTGCTGAGCATTAAACATTAATGAAATCAAGACGTGAATTATCCATCACAAACAGGTGTGAGGGAAGCAGAAGTGGCCTCGGGCCAGGCCTGCTCAGCTCTGACCAATTTGAACCATAGAACACCCTGAGCTGGACCCACAGGGACCATCCAAATCCAACCCCTCACACTGGACATCCCAAGAACCCCACCACGGGGTTCTTTAAGAACTCCTCGAAGAGAGGTCCTGGCAGAGGACTAACGGGCTCCCTGCAGCTGTGTGAGGAGCTGGAACACCAGGAACACTGCAGCCCCTTGGTTTGGAAGGTGTGACCCTGGGCAGCCCCTTGGTTTGGAAGGTGTGACCCTGGGCAGCCCCTTGGTGTGGAAAGGTGTGACCCTGGGCAGCCCCTTGGTTTGGAAAGGTGTGACCCTGGGCAGCCCCTTGGTTTGGAAAGGTGTGACCCTGGGCAGCCCCTTGGTGTGGAAGGTGTGACCCTGGGCAGCCCCTTGGTGTGGAAGGTGTGACCCTGGGCAGCCCGGCACAGCCTCACCTGGGGGAGTGCAGGCGTCTGCTGGGGACTGGACGAAGGTGGAGCGGCGCTTGGTGGGCATGGGCAGGGCCATCTTCTGCTCCTTGTGCTTGGCCAGAGCCGCCTGGACCGCTTCCGTGTGGATGTCTGCGACAGGGAAGGGCACAGCAGGAAGGTGATGCCTTAAGGTTTGAGCTTTTGTGTTTTTCAAATCCTATACTGCATTAGTGCACAGCTCTCAACTGCATATAAAGTGCAGTTAACTGTCTGCACGTTTTGGTCAGAGAAAACAACCCCTCTGGGCCTGTGAGCCAAGAACACCCTACAGCCTCAGGTCCTGAAAAGAATTAACAGAAGTGAATTGGGAAGAGACCACGAAAAGTATAAACAAAAGTGAAATGGTGGGGGAGCAAACTGGGGGAATGTGACTTCGTTACCTGAAGCCATAATTAGAGAATTAACCCTGATATGCAAATAGACCAAACTTGTATCTCGTGACCATTGTCCATCTTGGGTGTAGCCTCTGGAAGGCTTTTGACTGCCCAAGGTGTACCTATTGAAGGTCTTTAACAAATTTCCACATATTCTCTTAGCTTTGTCCAGCCTCTGTTCTAGGCAGTCACTCCAAGGCATCAAGGAAGGAGAGCACACAACACTCCCACACCTGCAAACACCCCCATCTGCCTGTTCATGACACCCCCATTTTCAGTCCCTTCCCAATGACTCTCTTCTGCCATCCCAGCAGTAGCATCACCTTTTATTTTCTTTTTTAAACAAGGAAACGCACCGAGGTTCCTTAAGTTAGCAAGCTGAATGCAGGGCCAGGTTTGGTACTCTGGAAACTTCTGGATTAAACTCATTATACCCTTGTGTCTCTGGCAATTTTTTACAGAAACCTCAACCCTGGCAGATTGGTGGGTTTTTTTGGTTTTTTTTTTTTTTGATTCTTTGATTCTTGAGAGGACACAGCACATTCCTCCCCATGGAGAGGAACCCAAGGGACCCCTGTCCCTGCCCTTACCAGATCGATAACGTTCATCTCTGGCTCCCCCTGAGCGAGCTCGGTGGAATTTGGATGAGGATGAGGAGGATGAGGCTGAGGCTGGAGTTGCAGATGGAGCGGGCATCTGAGGTCTGGATTCCTTCTGTGCTGCTGGATCAACCCCTGGAAAACAGGGAACAGGAAATAAAAGGAGTTTTTTTGGACCCCACTTTTCCCAATTACAGGGTTGTGGATATTGGGAAGCTGGTTTGTCACTCAGTGTCCCAGTGACCAGCACTTGTTATTGACTGGAAAACCAATAATAAACTGGCAGGAAGAGCCATTGCTGCTCCCATTAATCACAAACCCAAGGAGACCTCCAGTTGTCCAGTTCTGGCTTTCAGCATGTCAAGTGTGTGGCTTTATCACCTCAAACCAGGGACAAACAAGTATTCCTTTCCACTGGTATTTTTTTGGATATAGTAACATACATCAGTGCTTTATTTGCTTATCAAAACACCCTGATGCCCTGTGAAAATGTGTGAGTGGCACAAAAAGCTGAATGGAAAAGGAAAAGAAATCTCTGTGGCTCAGGTGCAGGACCTGGGCTCCAGAGCAAGATTATAAATTCAAAATCTCAGTTCATCCACATCCAAAAGCATCAGTTTGTGTCCCTTCCTGTCACTCAGGAATGCATTCCATTGATAACCAGTTTAACATCTTTGTAGTGTTTATTTGCTCTCACCAAACCCAGCACAGTTTTATTTTGATCCAAAGACAACACGACTTCACAGACCCAACAGAAAAGTTTCGTGTTTCCTGATCACTCGAGTATTTACGAATTCAGGCACCCACTAGATGTCAGCAGCAGATTTAACACTATTTAAAATGAATTATTAAATTCATATTCAGTTCTCTTTTGTAAGTCTTGTAAAAGCCTCTCATCCCTCTGTGGGGCATCACAGGGGAAACGTGACATTCCAGTTAGGAAGGGATCAGAGGTGGCTGTAAGTGACACGACACACAGAGAACAAGTTCTTTGTTTCAATATTTTGCTCTGACATAATAACATGTTCCAGTGGCCTCACGAAACATTCAGACACAGAGGAGGAAAGAGTGTAAATCACTGATGGTTACACAACAAAGCAGCACAAGTGAGCCCAGCCTGGCAGGTGACAGGTGATTTATTTAGTGCTCCCTTCAGAATAATCCTGCTACAGCTGCACTTTCTGCTGGCAGAAACATGACAAATATGACAGAGAGATGAGAAATGAATTATTTTAGATTGGCTTTGAAGGATGCCATGGATTTGTTGACTGTCTTTAGTTTCTAATGAGAATTGATTGCTTTGTGATTCCTGCGTTTTGGTGAAGGGCCAGCGATTTAGAGATTCAGAGACTGAACCATGAGAAGATCAACAAGGATAAATGTTTGCATGAATAACAAGGAGAGCAAGTGCCACATGCACAAGGAAGCAGCTGCAAACCTGGCACTCTGCTGTGTGCAAACAGAATGGAACAGCAGTGCTGGGGCTGCACCAGCTATTTCTTGAAGATGTTTTTTTTTTTCAAGCTACAGACCCGTAAAAACATGGAAATAACCAACTCAAGTCTGCAGGGTTTCCAGGGCAGCCTGAATGCACTCCCAGAACCCAGGGACACCTGGCCCAGCTGCAGGCACAGCTCCATGGGTTTCATGTGCTGTGTTTGCTGCTACCTCCCTTCAGGGAGAACTCCCTGGAATTTGGGACTTGAGATTTTGGGTTCTGCAGATTGCAGAGACTTTTCAGGAGTTACCAGCTAGATGGACCTTAATGCATATTGCACCAGGAAAAAAATGCATCTTTAGGTAATTAACAGTGCTGCCTTAACTCCAGAATAACGAGGCAAGCTCCCAGAGGCCATGTGAATGGAGCACAGATTGAGCAGTAAGACTCTCCTAAATTATCCTGCTGACATGCCCTGGCATGTCACCTTCCCTCCCTCCCTCTCCTTTCACATCCCTGAAATGGAGACACTCCATCAGCCCGCACCGGGCCAGTGCTCGGAGAAACGGCACGAAATGCCAGCACTAAATATTTTGTTGTTCTTGTTTTTGTTGTGGACTAAATTAATTTTCTTCTCATTACCAAGGTGACCTGATTCCAAATCCCTCACGCATGACTTCCACAGGGTTTTTACAACAGGAGATTCCCAGACACTGGGGCAGCTGGGTGTGAGATGTATAAAAAGCTGGAGAGCTGGGCCGGAAGGGCAATCGAACCTCTGGGTTAATTGGTGACCTCCATCATCCCAGGCCTCTGCCTGGACTTCGGCTCCACTGGCAGCTCTCAAAGCCCCACAATTAACAAAGCAGAGCCCAATCTCGTCAAACACTTTTTTTCCCCTCCTAATTAAACATTTTCTGAGACAATTCAAATGTGCACAGCGCCAGGGATGGGGCCAGGATTGTATCATCTTCAGCCTCCAAAAGACTCCAGGGCTGCCAAGAGTTCCTGAAACATTCCAAGGATTTCCCATTTCCTCTTCAGGTTTGAGATCTACACTGGCACAAATGTTAGCCTGAGGACTGTAAAACCTGCTCAACAAATACCTATTTATCAAGAGGGATTAGTCATGTGTATATTAGTTTTGGTTTCTTTAAGTAACAGAAATAGATTTGATAAATTGGCAGCACCCAAATTGCAGAGATTTCCATCACATCCTGCTCCAGGGAGACCTCAGCACTTGGAGAGCTGTTGGTAACAAAATCTCCATTTTGAAGGCTAAATTACATGTGCTTGTCTTGCTCCCTTCAGCACGGGGCTCAGACAGAATACACTGTATAAAACCCAATCTCAAACAAGGGAATGAGCCCCACCTTGAGATGAATAAACAACCAAATCCAGCTCAAGAACCAGCTGGAGAGCAGGAACTGGGCAGTGGTTTGGGGTGGAAGAGTCTGGAAGTTGCCACACGACAACTTTATGTTCCCCCATCAAGTGCCTGAAGGGAGCTGCTGTCATTTCCCCCCAGTCCCGTGGTGCTGATGGGCAATAAATGCACTTGGAGCTTCTACTCTTTATCAATTTTTTTTTTTTTTTGGCAGCAGACCAGGCTCAGTAAATTCCAGTAGGTCCATACAGGACTGCCTGTCATATCCAGTCACTGCCCAAAACCAGAACCAGACACATCAATTTTTAATGGCTGAACATCTCAGCATATCAGTAACAATTGTTCTGGGTAAGCCCCACAATAATGATTAGACATACATTCAGCCACGTCCTTCAGTTTACAATTATATATAATTATCCCACATACAACCAGCTGAGCTGCTCCAGATCTCTGAACCAAAGGAAACAATTGTACCCAAAGGACCTGATTTCAGCTACTCTGGTAAAATAAAGCAACAAATTATGAAAATCCTAATGTTTCTCCAACAAGGAATTAAGATGGCTGAAGGACACAGCACAGACCAACAATGCAGTTCAGATGTTTTTGAGAATGTTTCCAGAATGGTTTTCAAGGACCTCCACAACTGATCCAGAGTCCTTGAGCTCTCAAGAGTCAAGGGAGTGGGATGAGACGGACGGATGTGGGAGATCACAGGATGCTTGGGGTTGGGAGGAACCTTAAACCTCATCCCATCCCACCCCTGCCATGGCAGGGACACCTCCCACTGTCCCGGGATGCTCCAAGCCCTGTCCAGCCTGGCCTTGGGCACTGCTGGGGACGCAGGGGCAGCCCCAGCTGCTCTGGGCACCCTGTGCCAGGGCCTGCCCACCCTCCCACAGCACTGCAGGGTCCCACCAAGGAGCTCTGGAGTTGCCAGGAATCCCTGGAGTTCAACAGAAGACAAGAATGATAGACCCAATCCGCGCATTGTCACGATCAGCTCAGGAAACAAATACGGAAAGGAATAACCCAGAGTCGGCAAATGGGATCTCAGTGCTCCATTCCACAGATCCCTTCCATGTCACAGCTCCACAAAATCCTGATTCCAGCTGAAACAAGGACCTACCTTGGGTTTGTGGAACATACGGAGCCAGCAGCTTTGCTCTCTTCTTCTCATACCCCTTCTGTGTGATGTCCCCTAAAAACAAGCAAAGAAAACTCATTTAATCACATTGGAATTTTGCAATTTCAGGTCTGCTTTGCTTTTTTTTTTCCACTGCCATGAAGGTTTCACCTGAACGCAGCTGAAACTCAATAAATCCAACTGCATTAGGATTTCAAAGCTCCATATTAGAGAACTTCTGCACTTTCCCTTGGGATCAGAGACCTACACTATCCACTATTTAAATGCAATAACTTGGATCACAGCAGCTATCTAAATGGAATATCAAAGCAGTGAAAAACTAAAAAGGGAAACTGGGAGTGCATGAAAATATTCTGTAACCACAAAACAACTTAGGTGAACAAAGTGGGATAATTCCCAACCAACAGGGTGAAGGGAAAGTGCACATTCACAGCCTCATCTTCAACTAATCAAACAGCAAACAAAGCGAGTCCACTCCAGCAGCTGCTTAGGGGATCTCCAGAAACTGAAGCAAGGATGGGCAGTCAACATCCAGACTCCTGTCCAGCAAGCACAGCCCACGATCCAGGTGCCAGGGCCTCACCACCCGCACAGGGAGGAATTCCCTCCATATATGTAACTTAAAACTTTCAGTCTGGACACATTCCTCCTGTCCTGCCACTGCAGTTCCTGATGAATCATCCTTCTCTGGCTTCCCTGTAGCCCTTTCAGACACTGAAGTTCCCACACAACCTTCTCTTCTCCCTGCTGAATATTCCCAACTCTCCCAGCCTGTCTCCATAAGGGAAGTGCTCCAGTCCCTTCATCAACTTCGTGGCCTCCTCTGGACTTGCTCCAACATTTCCACATCCTTCTTATTTTGGGGGCCTCAGAACTGGAGAGAGGACTCCAGGTGGGCTGTCACAAGAGCAGAGCAGAGGGGGAGAATCCCCCCTGGAGTGATTATTATTATTATTAGAGTGATTACTCTAGAGATCAGAACAAGCATTTGTAAACTTTTCCCTCTTTTAAAAAACTAATCTGTCTGATCCTGGAGATGCACCATCTGGCTGCTGTCTTTTGTTTTAATTTCTCACATTACATCAGAACCACAAGAAAGACTGGAACCTTGGAGGGATTAAAACAAACAGCCCTGCAGCATTTCAAGCCTGCCCGGCACCTAAAACCTCCCGTGTCCCGGAGATGGGCAGCATCAAACACACAGCACTAAGAAAACAGAACGATGTGGTATCAAGCTAAAATCAAGCCACAGTCACACGATGACAAGAAGTGAGTTGATCACGAACAGGATGTTTTCTTTGCCGTGAGCCTGAGCTGAGAGGGAGCAGCCTCAGCCCCCGAGCAGCTGCAGCTGCTGGGTTTGCTCCGAGCAGGATCCTCCTGCCGTGCCTCACCACTGAGTGGGATTACAGGCTTCAGGCTCTAAGCCTCCTAACACCACCAGTGTACCTGCTGGAACATTCCAGCTAAGTGCCCAGTTTGGTTCCAAAGGTGATTTGTGAAATGCCTGGAAAGGGAACGGACTCCACTCCTTAGTGCTGGGCACTCAAATGCCAGTGGCACCTGAAACACCCAGACCAGGAGTTTCAGAGCTGGAGTGGCACTCACATTTAATGGCTTCAGATTGACAGAGGTTTAGATAAGATATTGGGAAGAAATTCCTCCCTGTGAGGGTGCTGAAGGCCTGGCACAGGTTGCCCAGAGTGTCCTTCCCACCCCTGGAAGTGTCCAAGGCCAGGCTGGATGGGGCTCGGAGGAACCCGGGACAGTGGGAGGTGTCCCTGCCCATGGCAGGGGGGGGGACAGGATGAGGTTTAAGGTCCCTTCCAACCCAAACCATTCCATGATTCTCCGACTCGCGCCTGCTCAGGGCAGGGTGTGCATCTGCACACAGAACTTTATCTCACTCCTCTAACACTACGTTTGAGTCAGGGCCCAACAAGCCCAAACAAATCCAGCAGCTGAAAAGGAGAATGTCCAGGACGCACTGAAATGGCAAGCAAAGCAGTAACTGCAGTGCCTGACTGCAGTGCAGAGCTCAGGTGACGCTCACCGCGCTCTCCGCACAGCCACGTGCAGGGACAGGGACACATCCAACCGAGCTCCACGGGCCCAAGGACGACGCGTGAGTGACTGCAGGAGCTTCAAAACCCACCAGCTTTGCCCAACTCTGCCTCCACTTCCAGAGGCAGTTTTCAGAGAATTATGGAGTGTCCTGAGCTGGGAGGGACCCACAGGATCATCCAGTGCAGCTCCTGGCCCTGCACAGACACCCCAACAATCCCAGCCTGGGCATCCCTGGCAGCGCTGTCCAAACACTCCTGGAGCTCTGGGAGCCTTGGGGCTGTGCCCATTCCCTGGAGAGCCCTGGGCAGTGCCCCAGCACCCTCTGGGGGAAGAATCTTGCCCTGATATCCCACCTAACCCTCCCTAACCCAGCTCCAGCTGTCCCCTCGTGTCCTGTCACTGTCACAGGGAGATCGGAGCTGCCCCTCGGGATGAAGCTGCAGCCCCCAATGAGTCTCCCCTCAGTCTCTTCTCCAGCTGAACGGACCCAGTGCCCTCAGACCCTTCCCCATCCCCTTGTCCCTGCTTTGGACCCTCTCCAACAGCTTTAGATCTTTTTGATATTGTGGGACTGGAGGTGAGGCTGCCCCAGCCCAGAGTGTGACAATCCCCTCCCGTGTCTGGCCAGTGACACTGGAGCTGGTAGCCCCCAGGACAAGGTGACCCTTTGGGCTGCCAGAACACACGTGGTCCATTTGGGAGGCACACGGAGCCAGGGGATGGACACTGCAGGAAAACACAGGTGCATTGAAAGGGGAGCGATTTCTCCTTCTGAGCCAACCCACAGGTTTGTTCAGAGCTTGTTATTCTGTGATTAATTTCTCCACAAGATTTAATTGGACTCTTGACATTGGTGGTTACACACTACATATAATGAAACATTTGCTACAGAAAATTGTTGGAATTACTGAGGAATACAACATACACAAATAATGTAAGTACATTATGAACAAATACCAGAACTTTAAGTACTAGTAGCACCCCATTCTGTTTCACATGCTGGGAAGCAGAGAATTCTCCCTAATAACTTGTTCCACATTAATATCCCACCAATAAAACAAACCCATCCACACTGGAATGCAAGCAGCATGGTTCCCAGGCTCACATTCGGAAATCTGAAGCCAAGGTGAGATACTGCTGAGAAACAAGAAGGTAACTCAGGCCACAACACTACTTGCAAGCTCAACTGCCATGTGGTGCACATCGTTGATATTGTTGTAAAAAGGATTCTCTGAGCATAAGCCAATAAAAAAAATAAAAGCCTAATGCTATTTGGCAAAAGCAGGGAAAATCCAAGGAGGAAAATTCAAGCAATAAATATAATAAAGGTGATAGATTCCTGGGACTCCCTGACAGTTCTCCGTCTTCCTAGTGCTGAATTTCCAATTCCATCTGAATTTTTATGTTGTTATAATGTAAAAAAAAATAGATCAACTATTATTTTGACAAACAGGTTGACAATCTCAAACACCTGCACAGGATTAGAAAATGTAAAGCCTCAAATTTGAGACCAGCCCTCCTAAAGTGGAACTGAGCAGCAGGGACTGAAAAGTTTGGGGAAGGAGATAAACCCAAATTCTTTCTGGAGCACCATCCATGTAGGTGTGAACCAAACCAGAGTCACCTGAAATAAAGCTCCAGCAAGACACAGGGATTATCCTCTCGGGAAAAACCTCACGTGCAGCACGGGTGGCAGGTGTAGAGTCACCTCATGGACATGATTTGACTACTGCAACCACAACTGTCACAGCCAAACTGGCATGTCCAGCCTTGGGAACAAGTGTCCCTTTGACACACAGCACAGGTGGAATGAATTTATTGAATAAAACCTCTTTTCTGGTCATGCAGAGTCCAAATTTGGTACTAATCCACTGACACAGAAACAAAAGAATCACCAAGGGAGAAGTTTTCCTTCACCCTATTGCTTTTCTGCTGATCTACAGGAAATGGAAATGGTGAGATCTGGACACAAACACGGACTTCCTCATGGAGTATCATAAATTACAGCCACAGGAAGAGCACCAGGAATCAGGACAATAGGGCTGCGAATTCTGGAACCATTCACTCCTCTGACATAAACCTGGTCAATCATTAACCCCTCTTCCACAAACAAAACACTCTGTGACACTTTGGGTGTTAAATACTCCCAGAGAGCTCAAAACCCACCCTGAGAACCACAACCCCTCTCCAGGCAGATGCAAGACAGGCCACTACAAAGAAACACCAGCAAAGCAAACGAGGATGGATAATTTGGCTATAAAATGTGTTTGTTCATTCCCAAGGAAGAAATTAAAACACGAACGGCGTTGAGACTCTCCTGGCTCCCTCCCAGCTACCACCCATTTCTGTTCTGTTCACTCGGAATTTATCCATATCCGCAGTGAGCCGAGGCTTCGGCCCTGCCCAGGAAATGGGGTTCTGCCCAAAGGGAAGCAGCTTTGGGGGTTTTAGAAGAGAGATGAAAGCGAGCTGAGCTGCTGCTGTGGTGGAGGAAGAGGCTCTTCTTCCTTCCTGCCACCTCTGCTGCAACGACGTCTTCAGCTTCCACAGGTAACCCTGGAACAGACCAGGTGTAAACACAGCCCCCCCCAACCACTACAATCGTCATCTGGTTCTCCTAATTCTTTGAGAGAAAATACAGAATTGATCCTCATGGCGCAAATCCAATTGGAATGTTCTGGTCGTCGGGAGCGCGAGAGAGAAAGGATGAACTTGCAACGCCAGAGACCATGGAAGGCCAGGGAACGACACCTGATCAGGCTGGATGTCACACCTGTATTCAAATGTTGCCCCAGAGAAGCCCCGGGAGCTTCACTGCCAAGCCGGCCGGTGACGCCAGGCTGCTTTTCAGCAATTAGCGCTGATGATCTGTTCTAGCCAGCGGTGCTCAATGAGTGCAAGGTGGTAACACCCGCTAATCCTGCTAGCTCAGACAATGCTCCTCTTTCAACATGCCTGCTCCCCTTCCCCCATGGAATGAGAACACTGCATCATTTACTGTCTAACAAAACCATAATTACTACAGTGGAGAAATTAAGGAAAATGATCACGTAGGGCACAGCATCTCCCCAACAAAGCCTCCAAACACTGTGCTGGAGCAAGGAAAAGATTCCAATTGGAAAGCAGTTTGTGTGCACTTAAAAAAAAATGTTTGTGTGCTTAAAAAAAAAAAATCTGTCGATATTTCCAACAGTTTGTGCTACCAGGGAATCTTGGTGGTGCTTCTGGTACTTCCATTAGCCCCACAACACAGACTCTCCACTAAAAGCAAACACGATAAAAGCATTATAACAAAAAGAATGAAATGATTCTATTATCACTGCTGCATCTGGATTTCAGGTCTCCCCCCTATAAATGACCTGATGACCTGGCCTTTCTTGCAGGCACAGGACAGGCAACATCTCCCTGTGGTTTTATCACTTCTGAAAGAGCAGGACACAGAGTCTGGGTCTGCAGGCCTTGAGTCTGGAGTACCAATATCGACACAATGAAGACCAGAAGTGCTGCTGAAAGTCCAAAATGTTCTTCTGCTGCACTTCACCTCCAGACAAGGCCTCTCAAGTGTGACTGGAGTGGCAGGTGGCACGTTTGAGAAACCCAGAGTGAGGACTAAGTGCACTTGAGGCCGGGACAAAAAATGGGCACAACATCGGGCAAGCACTCAGTAAGAAATGCTGTCATCACTCATTTATGTATTTACAGCTGGTTCCCACCTTTCTTAAAGAAGAAATTCCTCCCTGTGAGGGTGGGGAGGGCCTGGCACAGAGTGCCCAGGGAAGCTGGGGCTGCTGCATCCCTGGCAGTGTCCCAGGACAGGGCTTGGAGCACCCTGGGACAGTGGGAGGTGCCCCTGCCCATGGCAGGGGGTGGCACTGGATGGGCTTTAAGTTCCCTTCCAACTCAAGCCAGTCTGGAATTCTGTGATTTTCCTGCAGAACTGACAACTCCTAGACATCCCACACTCTCCCCAATAGTTTTACCAAGGGTTAAAACCAAGACATCCTCAGTCCCAGGTTTCAGCAACTCAAAACACAACATTTAAACCTGTTTTTCTAAGGCTGTGTGCTCATACAGACTGTACCTGCACAATGGCCTTAAACTCCTCCTACCACTCTTAGCTACAACTGCAGTACAAAAACTACATTGGAAACAAGTTTAGACAATTGCCTCATTCTGTTTGAGGCCAAATGATGATGCAGCTTCAAAGATTCCTCCTCCCTCCTTTGGCTGAAGCTGTATATCAGGTTTCCTTCTTGGAGATAATAGCAAGGTCTGTGAACTAACAGTCTTCCAGAAAAAAGTCTGATTTCTGGAAAGAAATAACACCTTACTCACTGTACTTGTCACCAAACAACCAGCACAGGTTTGGGCTCTGTAGTTTCCCTTTAACAGCACCATTGTATTCTCACTAGGAACATGAATAGGGCACTGAAAACTCAGCCGGGCTCACAAAGCTGTGTTTGTTGGGCACAAGCATTAAACTGCTACAGCTTCGGTGTTAAAAGTTTCACAGACAGATCAGCTCCAGATTAATTTACACACACAGAACAAGCCGACTTGGCTGCAGCACTGTGGGGGCTCTGTTCTACAGTTCCAAAACCCTTTTCTAAAGGCTTAGGAGTGTTGTTTCACCAAATTAAAACTATTTTAATCTCAACATTTATTATTTCAAAAGAATTCCATTCAAGGTGAGGTTTCTGTGGCATGGCTGCCCTGTGCTCAAGGTCTGGGTCATTCCAGGTCACAAGGTGCTCTTCACCCCAGGTCACTCACTGGGTGCCATAAACCTTCAGGGTTTTTTTTGTTGTTTTAACTTTAGGCAGTAAATCCAACTCCTGAAACTACACCGAAGAATCTCTTTATCTTCCAGCAGCATTTCCGAGTTGCAGCAGATCCAGTGTCCTCGATTCACCCGTCTGGGCTGTGTATTTCCAGCTGTAATCTTCGAGGCCATATGTGATGCATCACCAAGTGAGTGAGCTAAGGACAGGGCTCAGTGCCCCCTGCACACCTGGCCTGGGGACATCCGTGACAATGAGGTGTCCCCAGCTCCACCTCAGCCACAGACCCTCCCTCCCTCCCCAAAAAGACACATCTGGGAACTTATCATGGGCATTTCTGCTGAAAATAGCACTATCCAAGGTGAGCAGAGTGAGTTCTCAGGGGTTTTGGGAGCTAGGACTGAGAATGCTGAGAGCCTCTCGTGGGTGTAACTGTGCTCTGGTTGATTCTTCTCTCACAGCAGACATGAGAACGTGCTCACTGTGACCGTGTGTGGATCATGCAGCATCACCACGACCAGGTATCTCTATTTAAAGTTTATTTAAAGGACTTCCTCAGGTACATTGGTCAAACGACCTCTTCTCCACCTCTATGTAAGAACTAAAGAGCCAGAACGGCTTTGCCTTTCAGATCCTCAGCTGGGACAATGGGATGCAAAATGCATCAGGAGGAATTTCCTCCTGGAAAGGGCAGTTAGACACTGAAAGGGGCTGCCTAGAGAGGAGGTGGAGACCCCATCACTGGAGGTGTCCAAAAAATGACTGGACATGGCACTCTGGGCTGATGACAAGGTGGGGATCAGTCACAGGTTGGATTCGATGGCCTCAGAGGGCTTTTCCAATCTCAAGGATTTTGTGATTCTGTGATCAGCCACACAAATCACACTGCCAACACACAGCTAACATCTACCTGTCCAAAAGGCAAAATGTTTTCAAAAAGGCACCAAAGACTCTTGAAGATAAACTCTTAAAACCTTCAACTCCATCAGCAAATTGTGTTAGCCCTGATAACCTGAAACGCAGGCTCTTCTCAACTGCCTCCAACCAACACCTACAAAATCCAATCACCAAAGTCAACTTTATATGAGATATTCTATTGCAAAGTGCAACCATATAAATTTAATGTTACCCATAAAATTTATATGCAGCACATGCACATAAACAGTTGAATCCCATATACAAATAAAAAGTCTTGAATGTAACCCCATCCTAGCGATAAAAAGTAAAAATCCTTTAAACAGCTACAACTTGTCATTGGGGGAAAACGCGTTTTCCCTCCTGAATGCAACAAACCCAAGGCTTTGTCACAAACAGGATTTTACAAAATCTGTTCAGGAGAAATGTTTTCATCTATTTTTAATATGCAGTCAGTGATAACCATGTGAGTTGAGAGGCAGGAGCACTGCAGGGTTTGAACACCAGCCCTGCACCAGAACAATCTGCAGGAGGGGACACAGTGCCACACACGTACCCAAGAACCAGCTGAGCTGAGTAAAGCAACACAACTCCCAGAGCATTAAATAACCCAGCTGAAGTGATTCTGCCCTGAGTAATTCTTTTTGCTGATTAACCTCCTGCTCACAGACACCAGCAGAAATTCCCAGGTATTCAATCCCAGGCACAAGTGCAGACCTCGCACTCTCCCACCAGACTGAAAAGCAAAGTTTCCCAGGAAATGACTAAACTGTGACAGCCCTGTGATTCAGCACTTGATTCAGGCAGGTCATTGTCTCCCTCCAGGTACACATTGAATTATTTGAGCTGTGAGTGCTGATAAAGCTCTCCTGGTAGTTGCCTGTCCAGCCTAACAACCAGAGATTACACACACAAACTCTGCCTGTTCTGGCAGTCTGCACTTTCTACACAGGACAAACAAGTGTGGACAGATGATTTTCCAAATCAAGCCTGGTTTTAGCCCAGGAATAAAAACAAAGGCAAAACCATGCTGGCATACAAAGAGATTAAAATAGAACTTACTGTGGGTTTTAATCCTGTGCGTGATTCCTGTCACCCACCTCTTCTTGGCTCTCAGGTGTCAAATATTTAATAATTCTCTTGACTTCAATATTTAACATAAGCCAAGTGCCACAGGGACTCCTTGCTGGTAACTCTCCTCCCAGCCTGATTCTACAGCAACACCTCATCCAACCACACCAAAAAGGATACGCAGCCCGGTTCAGCCCAGCTGGACCTGAAGTTACTTTCCCTATTAAATCCTAGATTCCTGAGTGAGATGCAAGAAAGGGAGAAGAAAGAAGTTAAGAGCAATTATTGCCCTATCTAGTGATCAAACACAGCTGCTCACTCCAAGTATTCAGCAACTCTGACCTGCCCTTAAACACAGCACAGAACCTAACCCAGTTGGCACCTCACTCTGCACAGTAATTATGTATTTCCAGATGGGATAATGCTATTCCAAGTCACAGCACGACGATGCATGATGAAACAAAGAAAGAGAACTTGATGGAGGCATTAGCACTTACAAGATCCCTCCTCAAACGAAACCCAACTAAAAAATAGAACTGACCAAGCACAGTGAAAAATCAATCGCGAGAATGAACCTTTCAAAAATCAAGAGGTGAGACACATATCCCACATCCCTCCTGCCCTGGTTTTCCTAAAAAGCCAGTACCAAGTGTGTATTCATAAGGATGTTACTCCCATTCTGTAGAAAAGCAGCAGAGAAAGCGATGGCTGCTCAAGAGAGCAAAATAAGTTATTCCTCTCAAAGCACTGAAATCTGAAACAGAACCCCGAGTCACTGCACTCCCAAGTGCTCACTCGAGGACAGTCACTATTAAACAGGATTAGTCACTAGAGCAGGATCCCACTACTTAAAGGCAAGGCAATACAATTATTAAACTTTTACCAGCCTCCAATTAGCGTGCGACACCTGTAATTTGGCTGGCGGAGACTCCCACCAAATTCCCGACGCGTTCCTGACCGAGGCAGCAGCAGCAGCAGCAGCTCTGGGAGCAGCACAGAGCCAGGCTCGGGTTTCCTGCTCCTTCCCTTCAAATCTGACTAGTGGGTACCAAACCACCCTGTTCAATACCCTTGAACCCGCCCTGCACACCCCCGTCCCAAGCACGATTCTGTATCCCAGGACTGGGAGGCTGTCCCATGGAGCAGCTCCTCCATGCAGACACCCAGCCAGCTTTCCTGCACTCAGCAGCACAAACCATTCAAGCTGGCTACAAGCCTGGGAAACCAGATTTAAATAGACAAGAGCAGAAGAAAAATGTCCTGCGCAGCACAGCATGAGCAGCAGATTCCAGGCCCTGCGCTCAGCCCGGGCTCTGTGAAGCTTTCAGTTGTGTTTACACCAGCATCCACGGCTCCTTAAAGAGTGGCACTGCCAAGGAAACCCTGTTGGCACGTCACCAGCAGGCCTAAGAAACCCCATTATCCTGCCAGCTGCAAAGCTCTTTTTGCAAGAAGAATCACGAGAGGAGCGACTTCTGTTCAGGGCTCTTTGGGCAGAGTCAGGGTCTGCTCCAGCAGCGCTTTGTTCCTGCTGCAGAGCAGGATGTGGTAAGATCCTTCTCATGTGAAAGCCTTTAAGCTGCGTGGAAGATCAAAATAACGAGCCAAACTCGGCAGCAAAGAGGAGAACCCGACAACCCAGCTGCACTTTGCAAACCCACCCCAAAGTCACTGAACTCGGCTGCTTCAGGGGAGAATACACTTTTCTCCCAGCACACACGTTCCTCCTAATTAATAAAGCACATTAACAGTTCTTTCAAAAGAATGACATTCAGTTTTTGGAGCAAAGCGGCCTTTTTAAGTAGAAAAAACATCCTTTTACCATAAAGAGAAGGAACTGCCAATTTACTGCCCTTGTTATGCAGGATATTGCAATAAACCCTGATATTTCTGTTGTTCCTATCACCAACATCCTGACACATGGAATCTTCTTGCCTTCTATTGGTACATCACCACTGACAAAATGTATTTTCACAAAACTGGGAGGACATATATCCCTTCCACACTGACACCAGTGGACCTTGAACCAAAATAAACAGGCCTAAAAGTAAAAAAGATCTTATTCACCAGCCATCTCCAAATCCACAGCTACTTCTGACAGAGAATTTTCCTCCCATTGCTTCTCTCAGCGTGCAATATCTCCTCTTCCAATTTAAATAAACTGATTTCTCAAATGTCTCGCTTGTAGAGGGAAGGAAGTATGGAGAAATCAGCAGGATTATTTAAGAGCACACAGTCAGCAACTTGACAAAAACTAAAAGAACACAAACAAAAGGGCCTCTCGTGCTGAAAGGCAACCAGACCTGCCCTCATGTCCTGCACTGTTCACTTGACCAGAATGTCTTGAATTTGGAAAAGAAGGAACTTCACGTCTAGTAGCAGGCACAAATTCCATGGTGTATTTGCACTAACAAGGTGCAATCTCTCCAAGATCAAACTTATTGTAAAAATGGGTCCAAAATGATCAAATATTTATATAAACTTCTAACCCCATAACAGCAGTATGAACAAACAGATTTCTGCCCTAACCAAGTGAAAGCTGGGCATTGTCACCAAAACACTGCTTGGCACTGGAAAAGTAAGAACTGCTGGTTCTATTTTCTAGTTAAGATGACGGGGAAGTTACTCACAGACCAAGAGGAGCTCCTTAAAATTATTTCAGTAATAAATCAAAACAAATAAATCCTATTTCCATACTGTAAGTGAATCCAAATGCTCTCTTCAGTTGTCCTCACATACACTACCACAGGAAGCAGCCTGACAAATCTGCTAAAAGCCTTAAGAAGCCTAAATTAAATATTCATACTCTGAAAATGATGAAGCCAGCACAAAACCCCGAGTCTCCTTTGCCACTCTGTGTAGCCCAGAGCAAGAGATGAAAGATTTCCTGCAATCGGTGATGCTGAGCTGGAATCTCCATGAAGCACAAGGACACTGGCAGTTCTGCCTTTGGGAGTTCAGGGTTGAGTTTGCCACCTGGGGATTCTCCTGAGATGCTCCTTTACCCCTCTGTTACCTAACAGAGAACTACTCCGAATTTCCTCCAATTTAAGGATCCCTGGTTGGTCAGGTTTTAATAACAACCTGAAAAGATTTGTCGAAAGCTCCTAAAAAATCTTGTAGTTGAATGATGGCATCAATTACTTCATTTTAATGAGAGTGAGATCATATTTTAATTTTCCATTCTGCATTAAATTTCAAGCAAAGGTGACTGTGCAGTTTCTCTCAGCAATAGCCAATGTCCCTCCAAGGTGGAAGTAGAATTACTGTCAATAACAAATTAAACATTATTGCCTTATTTCCCATTAGTGCTTAATTCTACAAAATTAGCTCGGGTTTATTACTATGCAAAACGACAGGTACATCCTCCAACTTACTCATCAAAAACAGAAGCCCAACTTTGAACACTCTGGTTCTCACAAAAGGAAAAAATCCTGCCAGCTAAATTCTCTCTAGGCATGGACAGAGCAGAATTTAATACACAACTCTAAAATGTCCAAGAAAAACCCCAAACCTACAAAAAAATGAGACAAAACTTAATGAATGCATGACCTGAAAGAGCAAGGTAAGAACTGCAGAGGATGTGAAATGAGAGTTGTCTTGTCAGTCATTTGTGGGGACCCCGAGGTCTTCGGTTCCACATGATGAAAGAGGCAGCACGGAGGCCACGGATGGACACAGGTGCACCGGGCAAAGCTGCTGCTTCAGCTCCACACTGTGACCCTGGCAGAGTTCCTCGACATCTGTGGCCCAATTCCACCTCTGTTTAGGCTGCTGAGGAAGGCAGGGACTTTCCAGGCCCCTCCCTCTCCATCAGTGCAGGAGCCGCACCTCTTCTAAACCTGGAAATCCTACAGAACGCCGTGGTTTGCCCATCTGAGGATCATCCTAATTGCAGTCTTGCTCCACTGACCTGCAACCCATTCCAGCATCCCTGTCTTGCTCCAGTCTATTCCACATCATTTCCCATGCCTGGAAGAGTCCAAGGCCAGTCTGGACAGGGCTTGGAGCAACCAGGGAGAGTGGAAGGTGTTCCTGCCCATGGCAGGGTGGAACGAGCGGAGCTTTAAGGTCCCTTCCAACCCAAACCATTCCATGATTCCAGAGATTAGTTCACTTCCTGCTTGGTCTGTCAACCTCACTTTAACACAGAGTTCCTCCACCACAGCCTATGTGACCTTTCCAGCCTCACCACTGGAGAGATGAAAATTCAACATTCCCTTTTATTCCTGCTAGAAATGATAACATAAAAAGTACTTGGACAGGAACCATCTGTTCCTGTGCCTAATGGAGCCATAATCACTGGATAACAACCATTCCACAGAACATTCCACTGTTTATAAAACCAGGGTGTCAATGTAATAATATTAATGGGGAGCTGCTTGTGTCTTTTGGATAAAATATGATATTCACAGCAGGCTTGGCTTTCAGCTGCAAACACCACAGCCTTTTACAGCAAAGCAAAGCACCACAGACAGCACTCACAATTCGGGGGTGGAGGGGCAGGAAGGGCTAAGGACGTGTTGACAGTAATAATTTAAGACGAGATATTCTGCCAAGAAAGAGAAACTAAAGGATTAACATCCACATAGAAAATCTGCAATTAGGCAAAAACCTCTGAAAGAGAAGGACTGCGGACACAGCTCCGGGTTGGATCGTTGCCCTCCAATTTGTTCTCCAAGACTTCTCTGCTGACTCCATGTGTTTCATAGAAGTGAAATTCATGCCACACCACGTAACAGTCTCTCAAGAGAAATGATGATGTTTGGGAAATAAAACAACCACTTCTCTCCAACACCTCTTGTGCGACAGGATTATTTCTTTCTTAGCACTGGGATTCTACAAGCACAACACAGAACCATATAAAAAACACAGAAACAAAATAAATTCCTTGGAGAATCCCAGCTGAGATCTTCCTACCAAAGGCAGCGCTGACCTGCAGTGCCAGCCAGTCTGAGCATCCATAAAAACACCTGCAGGTTGTAGTACCTCAGATTTACCCAGGAAACTCTGGGGAGCTGTTTCCTCTATCCCTAATTCTGCCAGAGGAAGACACAACAAAATTCCTCCTGGGACCACCAGGTCACAGGTGGGTGGCCCCCAACTCCATGAAAATACACAACCACACAAAAGCCAAAATGCAGGATGTGCTCACGACCCAACACTGTGGTCACAGTTCTCAGAAGTGATACCTGAATCAGCTGTGCTGCTCACAGGCAGAATTGAATATTTCATGTTAAAAGCTCTAAAAGGAGGAACAAAAAAAAGCCCTGGCCCAGAAGTGCAATCTGTCAAAATCAACCGCTCAACTGACAGACAGTGCTGCACCCAGCAGTGCTGAGAAGCCTGGCATGACAGCCACAAATCACTCCAAAATCTTCTTTTCATGCAGAGGAAAAGGAACAGTAAAGATCCAAACATGAAAACTTGCCCATTTTTGATTTGCTTGGTTGCACTTGTTTAAAATTGACGTTTATTTAGATACCTGAGCTTGTGTCTCTCCTTTTTATGTCTGCATGCAGCAAGCTGAGAATGAGGAACTTATCACATGGAGAAACCAGTCCATCCCAGAGGCAGCTTCCTCAGAGCTAAGGCAGCCTGAGCCCTGGAGACATGTCCTGAGACACGACCCTGAGAGCAGAGGGGAGTCACACGTGGGCCCCAGGTGTTCCATAAGGGACCAGTTCCACGCAGAAGATCCGTCCCCACGGTCTGCTTTCTACAGCTGGGGTCAGTGCTCTCCTGACAGACCCCCAGGAGGAAAATCCTGAGAATTCAGCACAACATCTTTGAATTCCAACACCAGCAGGGCCTCGAGAGCTAATGGACACTGAGATGCAGAAGTGTGTGATCACTTTGAAGGGGCTGCCTTCACCTCCCTCCCGAGAGGCCAAGGAAGGCCCTGGGGATGCACCAGTGCCTAAACGGAGGCAGGTTTCCTTTAGTCTCTAACAAAGGCTTGGAGCAATTGGCACATTGCCCGACCATGCTGCCTTCTTCCTCCTCAGATGTGCTTCCACGCACAGATAACGCAGGGCGGCTTTGAATTCGCACCCTGCACAATCAGAGGGAAAGGACAGCACAGGAAACCCAAGTCAGCTTTTCCCCTCGGCGAGGGAACTCCCTGCAACAGCCAGCACAGTCCTTTTCGTGGACATGCCCAACACAATGTCACAGGAGACAGCAGACAGTGTGCTCAGAGCTCCACCATTAACTGGTTTAGTGAGTTAAGACGCAGATCTGTCTGCAACTGCTCGGGGCAGAATGTGCTGAAGGAGCAGAAATGCACCTTTCAACTAGGAACCCATGAAACAGCTTCAAACGATCTCTTTGAATGGTGGAAACAATCCAACGACTGCAAGCTTATCCCAATGTGACAGTAGCTCTTGGGGACTTCTCATCACACTTCACCCACAGAAAACTATTCTGAAATAGCTCTTCCTGACAGCAGAATTAGAGGAAAACCAGCTCTGACATTTCCCAGGTCTCTCTACTTCGCTAGTTCCTCTCCTTCTCCCTTTCTTGGACTATTTTACAGACTCCTCTCATGGTGTCAAGGATTCTACTGCAATACTGTGAATTTCTTTGTGCCTGTGAGGTCCTGCACCCAAACCCAGGCACAGCTGTCCCAGCACAGCCCCAAGGTTGTCACTTTGCAGGGTGGGAGCACCAGAAAGCCACACACACGCTCCCAGCTGCACCAGGGTCAGATCCTCCTTAACCTGAAGCCAAACCCAACTCTCAGAGAAGACGTTTTTCTCCTTCTCCAGCCAACTCTCTCCTCTTATCCTTCTGCCCAAATCATTGTGTCTCTGCTGGAAGAGGAGCCTGTAGTGCCATACAACATCTCTGTGTTCACACCATTTCACTTGGTCTGTCATTTTAAGCATTCCCAGGAAGGTCTTCTGTCATTTTAAACAAGAGAACATAAAGAAGTAATTACTCTTCTAGGAGAAGAGGCCAAGTTCTGGCATCCTGGAGAACTTTTATGACCATCATCCCCTTATTTTGTGTCTCCTTCCCTTGTGCTTTGCTGAATCCAATTAAATACCTGGAAGGTGAGAAAGAGAAAACGTTGCCTTTGCCACAGACTCCACATGGATGAGTGGGAGCCTCCATAAACACATCCCTGAGAGCTGCCAGTACATGAACCTTGATTTCCATTTGTCTTTTCCCACTGGGTTCAACACCAGGAATCACCTTCACATCCCACAGGGAAGGGAACAGGTTGAACACCACCAGCTGTGACCGCTGAGAGGGATCCCTACAGGAGCGGGATTCCTGCAGGGCTGGATCACGGCAGGGAAGCGCGTGTGGGACAAATCTCTGCAACTCCCTTCAGCCAGAGGATTCCATTTCCCAGGACAAAGCCCAAAGGAGAGCAGGCAGAACAGTGCAAAGCAAATAGAACGTGTTTGGACAAGAACCAAAATCCAAACCCCAACCTCTGGTACCAACCCCTCGGAACCAGCAAGAGCCACAGGTAACAGTGACATTTCAGTCCCTCCCGTAAGGAGCTACAACAGAGGAACTGGAACCAGAGGAGACAGGGAGCAGAAAGGTCCAAATTTTCTTTTTTTCTTGAAGTCACACCTGGGAAAATGGTTTTGTTCAGATTTATTAAAAATCAGCTTATCCACTACGAAAGAGAAGAGACCCACACCATGAGGTGAGTAATTACCCCCTAAGCCACAGGGCAGGAATGACAGGAACATCAGGTATGACTTTACTGGATCCAAATGCTTTTCCTTGCAGCTTCCATGCTACAAGCAGCTACTTCTGAAAGTGTTTTACCAAAGCTCTGTCCAATGAACAAGAATTTGATACACAAAAGGCAAGGGGTAATTACATCTTCCTGTTTGTTCTTCTCACTAGAGATTTTTTTGAAGGCCTACTGCAAAAAGAACTGCCTTGAAAGCCTTCCAAGGCAACACCAGCTCCAGGGTTATAGATTTTTCTGATTTTGGGGAAATACGAGAGCGAATTAACTCAGGTCTCTGTGCTTCCGGTCAAAATGACTAAAACAATGTTCCCAAGTCCTTAACACTAATGGTAACTGGCCCTACACAATTTTTACATGGTGCAATTTTAAAACAGGACTTAACAAGTAAAGTGTATCAAACACAGGAATAACTACACAGAAATGTTTGCTCAAGGTTTCTAGGTGTGGCTGCAGCCAAGACATAATAGGATTATTTATATCTGACTCATTTGCTTCGCCTTCATCCACAATTCTCCCTATTTGGGACTCAGTAATTGACTTCTTTCTGCACCACACGACTTTTTTAAAATCAGGACATTTTCAAGGAGCACTTGAAAATGTAAAGCAGAGAGGAGAAATCCCACAAATACAGTGGGTTTATATCACGTCCGACCTAACCTGACCATCACCACCACGGAAAAACTTCCTGAACATGCAGCACGGTGAGACATCCACTCACTGGCAATCAGACTGCACATGTCACAGTGTGATGACAAAGTCCCCTCGGCCACCGAGGCTCGCATGTCCCCTGCTCTGTGTCCGAGCTGCTCACCTCACTCTTGTGCATCTCCCCCTCTTCCTGCCTGGGAACTCAAAATAACAATACTTCCCCCTTTTCACTGAGGCAACTTCCAACCCCAAATTGCGTAAGAATGGAGCTTTTCATTCCAATTACAATAAGAATTGTTCTTTTTTTAATCCACAAGGGATCACTTAAAGTTTCTGCCCTAAGAATAAACACAGGTCTCAGTCTCAAAAAACATTTGCACGAGCACTTGAGCACTTGGCCAATTGGAGATCTCCTTTTTGTACCACAAGGGGCTTCGGTCTCGTGTTCAGTATTTTGTCAGGATTGACACAAAAGCCTAAAAAAACTGTCTCCAAATAATTTATAATTTGGTTCTTTCACTGCTCATGAAACCCAAACGCAGTGAAAGGTTTGGTATTTTTTTAAGAAACACAGCTTAGATTCCTAAAAGTTTCATCCCGTGCCCTCTCCAGTTTGCCAAAGATCACGGCTTTCCACGGAGCTGCAGCACCTGAGCTCCCCAGGATGGAAAGAATGAGGTGCCAAAGGTGAGAGCAGCCTGAGCCAGCGCTGCTGCCAAGGGCTCTGCTCCGAAACCTGGGCTGCAGCTCCTGAGGACACACCACAGAACAGAGGTGCTCCTCTCCAGCCTGCAGATGCAGCACAGAGCTATCTGAAGTGAACTTCTCCCCTTCCTCATCACACATCACCCTGCAAATGCCACCAGGACCTTGCTCCAACCACCCCATGGGACACACAGCAATCTCCTGAATGCCAAAAATGGAACACCTTTAACAGGCATTTTCCGCTTGTATTCAATTAAGGGGGAAGAAAAGGCAGCACAGTTTAATAACTTCAGATCTGTTTATTCTCTACCAGAACTGCCGAGGAGCAGGGACTTTTATCTCCTGCTCCCATCACCTGACTCCACTCTCCATCACAGGGTGAATAATCACAGCCTGGAATCTGCCATGTCACTTCCCAGCTCCTTGGAGGAACTCTCCTTGTCCTCAGCCCAGTGACAATGCACATTGTGAGCAGGAATGTCACAGCAGGAATGGCCAGCACTCCTCGCCTTCCTCACACGCACAGTGACCTTGCACAGCTGTTAACTCTGCTCTTGCCTCTTGCTAGAAAGGGAGCACAAAACTTCAAAGCCTCCTGCCCCTCCTCGGGGCTTCTTTTGGCTGGTCAGATCCTCTCTGGGATCACTGTTTCTAGAGAAGAATAATTACAGAGAAAGTTGATGACAGAGATGCAACCACCAGGCAAAGCAAGCAGCTGTATCAGGCCATCCCTGATGGACCCGTGCTGCTGCTGCTGCTGCTGCTGGCAGAGAAATGAATTATAAACCTGTATTAGAGGAACACCAGTGCTGCTATTCCCAAGTAAATTTCTTAATGCAGTGAGCTAAAATCCAGGAATACAAACACTGACTCATCTTTGCAGTTTACACTTTATCTCCAATAAAAGTCTCACTTGACCAACTCCTTTAGGACTCAGCCACAGGAACAACATCCCTCCTAAGAGCAAAAGACAGGAAAAACATCCCAAATAATTCTTTTTCCCCCGCTGCACTTTAGACCTGATGTTTGACATCAGTCCTGATCCCAGAGGCAAAATGGGAGAGCTGCATGCACTCAGTCACCCAGCTCCCACGGCTACAGCCATCCTAAATGGAATGCATTATTCCTGCATTAAAACATATGTTTTTCAAGGCAGCCAGCCACCCGGCTGTTCCGAGGGAGATTACAGAAGACCTAATTTTATCAGGCAGGGATACAATTCTCCTGGTTGTTTTTGCTCCCTAGGGACATGGAGCTGGTGAAAGCAGGTTGCCTGACTGCTGGGGAACAATTCCAAGAGGCTCCGTCGCTGATCACTCAGGCAGTAACTGGAATCCTGGGTCCACAAAATGTATTAATGGATGGCCTGTAGGCTCTGTGGGCTCCCATCCCTGCGGAATTCAGAGGCCAAGAAGACCTAGTTTGCATCCGCAATTCTCAAGTCAACAAGAATTAGAAAGAGTTTATGTTGGCACAGAAGTGCTAAAACTTGAAGCTTTTTTTTTTCTTTCTTTTTTCTTTTTATCAGCTTAAGTTACACTAAATAAAACAAGGTGTTTGCTCACAGCAAAGGAAGTTATATTACTATTACATTACTATCTTTGGTATAAACTCAGTGTAATTTAAACTTACGTCCTGCCTATGTTTACTTCAACTAGTGTTTCACAAACTCTGGGCTTTGAAGTTTGAAAAGAACACAAACTGATGGAAACCGGCATTTTACTCCAAATATCAGGCGAGAGCAACAACCCAGTACATGATTCAAGATGAGAAATACAGGTGTGAGGCTTTTCCCAAGACTTTTCATGAAATGCAATGGGAAAATTCGTGTAGCAGATGGAATGCTGCTGCCTGCAGAGCATCCGTTAGCTATAAATCACTGCTTCCTCACACATGGTGCAAATGTAAGAGTCTTCCATTCTAATTAATAGAACGAGACATCCTGGCCTGATGACTCTCCCCTGATTTCACAAGCTCTCCAAAAAAATTTTGGATTGAATCAGCCTCAACAGAGAGAAATGCTTCGATTCGTCTCTCCATGAATCCATGTCCAAAAAAGCAACTGAGCAACTCACTGAGAGATTCAGGAAATGCTTTTTATAACTGAGACACACGGTTTAAAGAAAACCATCCTAAGAAATTATCTGCACATTGTATTTGAAAGAAATGCAAACAGGAACTCTCCAGCTTCTGCCCATCCCTCGGGAACTCTCACCATGAGTTCACTCTTTGGCTCCTGAAATTTGCCACTGAATAAACATGATAAATCCAGTGAACAGAAAACTTCATGACAAACACTAATCAGAGAGAGGGAATCAGGAAGGAGCCATCACCCTTTCCACAACACCACCAATGAACCAGAAACACGGGGGGTGCTCCGTGAGCCCTTCCCTGTGGAGCCCCAAGGATTGCTGCACGTTGGGAAGAGCAGCAGCTCCGTGCAGCTCCTCTGCCACCCATCACATTTCCTACTCAATATTTCATGCTAGAGAATTTAAAATAGCAAGCTGAAGATCTGTTATCTAGGACACCACAGCAAACTCCAAATGCGGCTTCAGCGCAGCTGTGCCAGGCCAGCAGCTCTGGTGAACACTCCCAGCCTGAGCATGCAGCTGAAATGGCAAATATCACCCAACCTGGAGGTGCTAACACTCATAAAATCCACACTGGGAATCACTGCTACCCGATGTCCCCTCCACCCAGCTGAGGAAACTGGTTCTAACTCCAGCAAAGCTTCACAGAAGCAGCCAGGGAGGAGGTGCAGGACTCTCTTTAAAGCCTCTAATTTCCTCCTCTCCCCAAGGCAAAGGGTCAAGAGCTGCAGCTTTTAAAAAGAGCCCCAAACTCGCTTCTCATTTCCTAAGTATAAAAGGGACAACACAAAAATATGCACATTCTTTACCTTTCCTGGTTCTTTTTTATTATTCCAGTCTGGATGCTCCAAAAACCTTCCTCCTCTTCCCCATGTTTACATGCTTCAATCATGTACCAACAGTAAACCCAACTCCCACTCACAGTAGCCAAAATATTTCTTCCAGTATTTGTGTTTCACTCCCTCTCTCCAAACCATTAATCACTTAAATCATTCTGCTTTGACCATCTGCAGAGCAGAAATCTGTGATCGTCTCGTGGCCCTTCTGTTTGCTGCACTGGTGACAGATCTGGTACTTTGCTCCTCTTGCTCACGACTGGGGCTGGATTTCCTTTTCCTGTGACACAGACATTGCACGGAATCCATGTGCTCCATGCTTGCATCACTTTTTCCTGGGCTGTGAAGCTAAAACAAACACAATTTCATCCACAGTGAAAGCAGATGAGGGATCTTTATTGGGGTCTTTGTAGAGCCAAGCACGGCTGGATGATCCCTGGATGAGCAGAGCCAGCTCCCAGTGACCAGGAGGGTTTCAGGCATTTCAAAGCTCTCAAACTGTACCTGCACTGGCTGCACACAGAGACTGCGTCAAAGCCTGCACAGATTTCTCAGCAGATCTGGGACCCATCTGCTGCCAGTCCTGCAGGTAAATTAAGGAAGCAACATTAAAGCTTTCCCAGTGCTGGTTTTGCCTAATGCAAGACTTGTGGGTGAGATGCTGCATAAATGCACAAAAACCACCTGTAAGTCCTGTTAGCTACAGGGTGATCAGATCCAACTTGCTTGTGTTTATAAAGCTCTTCTTCAGCCTTTTCTGTGCTTTGCCCACAGCTCCTCTCTGAGTGGGGGAAGAAACTGAAGTGAAACCTTTCTGCTCACTCAGCACAGCCAGCCTCTACTCAGACAATTACTTCCTTTGACTCTGTAATTCGAATTCTGTGCTTCAGCTGCTTAATCTATAAAAAAGGTCCTCACCTACTTTGACAGGCGCCTGGCAATCAAAGATTGCAACCTGAAACATACAATTTTTAGAAGATCAGAGAAATACCCTGATTCCCTAAGAAATTTTCAAGCCAAACAAAATAAAGACTCTACCCACTTATTGAGTCAACATGTTTTCTTCCAGTAAGGGTTCTATTCTATTTGGCTGGCCTTCAGTCCTGAGTTTCCACCGTTTTGCTGATACTCCTTTTTCCATGCATGCCACCATCCTTCTGTTTCCTCAGCTTCTGAAAATCCTCACACAAAGCTTTGCTCTCAGTTCTCCAGCGAGAGACCATCAGCTTTAAAAGGAACAAACCCAGGTGCACGGAGCCATTCACAGAAACACCCAGCCAGAATCACAAACCAGACAGCAAATGTGTGTTTAGCTAGGAAAGCAAACAGAAACCAGCTCCTTGTGCCCACTAGGCAGGAGGGAGGACGTGGTAACCCTGCCACAGAACCCAGAAAGGGCTGAAATGACATCCAAGGACTGAGCTACTCACAGGAGCTCCTGGTTACTACCAGGTGGAATTCCCCTGCCCTTCCCTGGACGTTCAGGTATCTCCAGCTGGCCTTCTCTCCACTGACACCCCTTTACCAGTTAGAAACATCAGGCAAGGCAGGAACAGCAGTGACACAAACTCCAGCAGCCAAATAAGCTCTTTATGTGGGTGTTTAACCCCTGCAGAGCCAGGCTGGGCCCTGCACTGGGGCTGTCCTGCTGGCACAGCCAGAGCTGTCACCTCCAGGAGAGCACTGTTCCCCACACAGGCACTACAACAGTCACGTAACGTGCCCTGGATGAAACAAATCCTCTGAACGTGCCTAATTAGAGCCTTTGAGTGTGGATATTCCAGAGTTTCCCAGCTCCAATAACAGCTGGGATGAGAGATGTGAGAGGAGCTGCTGGAATGTTTCGTCCAAGGCGTAAAAACACCCAGACATCCCCAAGCCCAGTGGTGAAGTGGTTTAATATTAACATTTCCCACCGAATATGGGATGAATTCAGGCATTTACCTTGTTCTGTGCACCCTTCAGCACACACTGAGAACATTCTAAGGAACAGCATCATGTGGTGGATGCAAAGTCACCTTCGCTCAGAGCTGCAGCTCAACCCAAAGGTGAGACTGAGCTCCCACACTCACAGATGTGTGAAAACGGGGGGAAAAGTCTTCTTTAAAGTTAAAATCCCTGGCACTTTCACTCATCAAACAGAAACAGATGTAAATACAAAGGCAGCCCTTCCCATCATTAGTTATGCATAATGTGGGTGTTACTGACAGATGAAGAAAAGCACCAGAAAGAAAAATATCCCAAAAGTGGGAAAAGAAGGAAAACATGAGTAATGAGCGGGTTCCAGCTCTCCCACAGCTCCATGACCCAATTCTCAGCTGATACATAGTTATTGTTACTTGAACATTCTTCCTCAGAGGTATCAACACGGATCCTTTCTGCGAGGGAATGGGAGATCTCTCCCCAAGTTTAGATTCAGGTATAAATGTTCTTCATATCGGCAGAAGACAATGAATCCTTATGCACACCTCGAAATGAACGAGCTGGTCTCAAATCCATCCGCGGGACAAAGAGTAAGATGCAATTTCTGTTGATTAATGAACAATTAAAGTTTCCTGGAAAACGGCCCACTCCTTTGCTCAGACATTTTCACTGCACTCGGGGATGGGGTGACTGTTACTTCCGTGCTAACCACAGGGCTCAGTAAGGAATAATCCAGAGGTATAATTAGTCCTGTTGCTCCGTCTGCACAGATTGTTCCTTAAGAAACTCTCACGGCTCATCGCTGCAAACTCTGATTGCTATTTCCAGCATACATTAAAGTAATCCCGCTCCACTTTGCATCCTGCTTGCTGACGCAGCACCTTCCACAACCACAACGCCAGATAAGGTTTTAATACTATATTTCCCCCCTGTTTTGTTATGAATCCTCTGCTCTGTGGTGGTGAGTAGTAGCAAATGCCTGGATGGAACTCACTGCAAGGCTCAGCACACAAGTGTTTGTGCTCCCAGCCCCTGGAGCCAGGTACTCCCCACTGCCACATCTTCCATCAAGGACAGAGCCATCTCCAGCTCCTGCTGTCAGGGACCCTGCGCTACTCCTGGCAGCTGCAGTTCCTCTCCCCTCCCAAAAACGAGGTGTTCCCACGCAAAAAACCTGACAGAAATATTCCCACAGTCAACAGCCAAGCCCAGAGACAAACGAAGCTGCAACAAGGGGGTGGGAAAAAAAGGATCAAGTGTTCTTATGTGAGCAACAACTGAGCAGTTGCACATGGAGCCCTGCTGCCATTTTTAATAAAATGCTTCTATTCAATATTGTTTACTGTCAACAGCCCATGGTTATATTCAGCTGAACAATGCACACACAGGCCTCAAAATCCCTCAGTTTAAGCCTCAAACTAGGGCGTATTTTTCAAGAACTCCACAATGACATTACCTCACTCCCCCTTCCCACAGCTCAGTTATCTCAGCAACAACATCCCCTGAAATATGTTCCCAAGAGCTTGGGGACACAGTCACCCAAAATTCTCTGTACTCGTGGGTTTTTTGACAGAAAAAGTGATTTGCACAAACAAATCCTTGATATGCACGTTAAGAAATCCAAGTATTAAACCCACAAAGGGGCAGTGGATTTAATATTCAGAGAATTACTTACATAACCCACAAAAGTTCACTCTGTAGCACCGAAGTTGAAGCCATTGGAGCAGCTCAATAAAGATTAGTGGGATGTCACAGCCACCAGTCCAGCAAGAGTTCATTTATTTTTAAGTATCTATCACAGGATCAAACCATAACAGGCTTTCGGTGCCACAAGAAAGAAACTTCAGAAAATCCAAGCAAACGTTTAAAATATTCAACAAATTCTTTTAAAAACCTATTTAATGTTACATTTTGAGCAACACCGCTGTTCCTCAACTCTTTGTTATCACGGAGGCCCCAAAACAAAAGACTAGATAAAGTTTTATCACTTTAGTTAAATGTCTGCAGAAAGTTTATCTGAAAAGGAGTTAACAAAAGCCCCAAGCAGCCAACATCAGGGGTTTAGCTACAAGCCAGCTGTGCCAGGAAAGCGGGGCCATGGCCTTTTCTGCTGGCAAAGCCCTGAGTGCCAGTGTGGGCAGCGGGGGCTGACAGACCCCAGCTCACCCCTGGGAGTGAATTCCTGATCTCCAAAGAGTCACTAAGTCTCTTTTATGCACTGTGGGCTCTGGGATAAACAGAGCGAGGAAAGATGTGCCTGCAACTTGATTTTTCTTAATTTTTAATGCTAAAAGAGACATCGATAATCCTCATAGGGTCCCTTGCAACTCAGGATATTCCGATTCTCTGGTTATTCCAGCCATGCAGCGAACTCTCCAGAGAAGCCACTGATTTTGGCATCAAGTTCTGTACCCTGATGGAGGGATGAAAATTTAAATTATGCAAATCGGAGCTACCTGCTCTGCAACCTCCCCCTCTGCCTCAGCTTCATCCCTCACCCTCCGGCTTCACGAGGGAGATTCACAACAAAGCTGTACCGAGAGCAGCATTTTAAACGCTCGGGAACAAAGACAAGCCCATGCAAAAAAGGAAACAACAACAACAACAACAAAAGACCAGCAAAAAGCGCATGCTCTGAACCGATTATGGCAAAAGAACTTATTCAGAAAGTGGGAAGAACACAGGGTTTGCCTTCATGATTGTGCCCAAAGTTCCTGCGGCTCCCCCGCCCCAGAACTGGCTGTCCCGGGGTCTCTCACTCCCACTCCGCATCCTCAGCTCGGGAGCTACGGAAAAGAGGCCACAAGGAAAAAACCACTCCCGAGGGAGGAGGGGAGGTCAGGTCACTGACCCCCGACAGGTGAGGGGCCCCCCCGGAGGGGTCCCCCCGCACAGATGATGCTCCCAGCGCTCCTTCCGCTCACACACAACCCCAGCCCGGGCCGGGCCCTTCCTTCCTCCGCCGCTCCTCTCAGACAGACCCCGGAGCCTCGTTCATCGCAGCCCCG
>WEKY01006456.1:266587-277477 GCA_013390045.1 Picathartes gymnocephalus | reverse complement strand
GGCGCGGAGGGAGCAGGAGCTGCCGCAGCCTCCGCCATGGCTGCCCGGCACGTCACCGCGCTGCGCCCCCGCGCGGCCCCGCCCCGCGCTGCAGCGGCGCCGCTCCCGATCCCGATCCCGGTTCTGCTCCCGAGTCTGCGCCCGCTCCCGCTCCCAGTTCTGCTCCTGGGCCTGCTCCCGGGGCCCGTCCCCGGTCCTGGTTCTGCCCCCGGGCCCTGTCCCCGGTCCCGGTTCTGCCCCCGGGCCCCGTCCCCGGTCCCGGTTCTACCCCCGGACCTCGTCCCTCGTCCTGGTTCTACTCCCGGTCCGCCCCGGGCGGGTGAAGGCTTTGGCCTGTCCGGAGCCGTGTCCAGTTCCGGGCCCCCCAGGCCAGAAGGGCCCTGGAGCGGCTCCGGCGGAGGTGGCGATGAAGGGCCCGGAGAGCCCGTACCGGGGAAAGGCTGCGGGACAGCTGAGAGCGGACCTCATGCAGGTGTACAAATACCTCCGGGGGCTGCTGAGAGGAGGCACCAGAGGGACGGGCAGGAACCGACACTCAACAACTTCCACCGGAACATCAGGGAGAGAGAGCTTTGCTGCGAGCACTGGAACCACGGCGGGTGCGATGTCTCCCTCACTGGGATATTCCAGAAGCCTCTGGACGCGATCCTGCCCCGTGCCCTGGGATGGCCCTGCGGGGGCAGGGGCGCAGCGGGGGCCACCGCGTTCCCTCCAGCCTGACCCGGTCTGGAATCGTGTGACAAAGCCCCGAGCGGGACCCTGAGCCCCCAGGTCCCATCAGGGCTGAGGGTCTCCCTTCACCCCCACCACCAACCACGCTAAAAACATTTCCCCCTCCACAGACACAAGTAAGAGCTCAGGAGTTGTGTTTTAAGGGGTTTTTTTTCTTTTTTTTTTCTTTTTTTTTTTTTTTGTTTTCCTTTTTTTTTGTGTTTGTTTTTGGTGGATTTTTTTTTCTCTTTTAAATCAGCTTTATTTTTCTAACTGTTATTTCAATTTCCCATAGCACCTTGGCAATGTCAAAAACAAATACAAATACATGTATTATCATTTGAACACTTAAAGCATGAACCTACTTTACACAAATTTTGTTTTGGACATTTTGACAACAGGAATAAACCAGAACAGACAGTCTAAAAGCCAGATAAGTCGCTTTTTTTCTCCTTTCCTACCACTTTTAAGAGAGATCGTCAATGCCAAGGGGAAGCTGGATTCATCCGGGAGGAACAAGATGTCTGTAGTAACTCGAGCTCAATATATTATCTGAATATTTTGTATTCTATAAAAATTAGAACAAAACCCATTTATGCACAGTCTGTTTACATTTGAAGTTGCTTTTTTTTTTTTTGGAAACTGTATCCATAACTGAAGTTCCATAAAAATAAACATCTGGTTCTTAAATATAAAATTTTAAAGTTGTTACAGGTTAGTTTGCAGATGGATTTTTTTTCAGAAATAAGTTGCTTTAACTCCATTTCAAGTCCTCCCAACTGTACATTAAAAACAGACTCAATGAACCTCTTGAAGTGCCTACACTAAAGGCACTGAAGAGAAGAGCCAACTAAAATACTACAACAACCCAAAATTATGTACCATCCTAAAGGAAGCTCAGACTATATGGAATATATACACGCAAAGAAGAGCATGGTAAATCATTCAGATTAATGGCAACAATCTTACATTTCAGAAGGAAATATCAAAATTAGAAACAAAAACTCTATTGCATATCTGTAGTAATCAAGGATTTACAAAAAAACTCATCAGAAGCCATTTCCCCCCGAAGTGCATTTCTGTTGCATCGTCTGTAATACAATGGTGCATTTTACAAATTTAAAATATCATCTGTACATACCAGATATCTCAGCCCAGGCAAACCCACCTGGGAACAGTAAAAATTGCAGACAGTTTCAAGACAATTAAGCTGATATTGACAAAGTAGTAAGGCCATAGCTATTTAACTACAGTAAAGCATTGATTAAGTCACTTATTTGCTACTGATCTGCCACAGTATCATCTTTCTCTTCTGGTTAATAGTGGGTTACTTTTTTTTTTTTTTTTAAACCTACAGCTAAAACTGCACCATCGTACTGTGCCAGGCTAATTAAAAAAAAAAAACAAAACAAAACGACAAAACAACAAGAGCAGGAATGTAAGATACTATAAAACTAACTTAAATGTTAGAAATCAAAAGAAACAAAACTTTTTGCACTTTTAATTTTACTATCACATGCAAAGAATTTCTTCTTTTCACTCCCCAGCAGAAGCACGACAGTGCCCCAATCTTTTCCACACGGGGTAATTTGGAAAAGAACTGAACTGGGAAGTATTTTTCTATCCCTAAGGAAAGTCAACAACTCTGAAAACAAGTCACAGTTCCTAAAACTGAAAGTCAGGTGTGATTTGCACCTCCTGGTATTCAGTATCAGCAGAGCAGGACAATTTGTATCCTGTGAGGGTACACCCAGAGGAAACCACGGAGAGCTGTGGTCACTTGGGGTGCACCTGGAGCCCGCTGAACAGGGACAGTTCTGCTGACACAGAAATCCAGCTCCCAGGAAATCCAGGAGCTGCCCCAGCAGTGGGTCTGGCTCCACACAACCCCTCTATCCCAGTTTCCCCAACGGGTGAACTGGTGAGGACAGACACAAAACCCTTCCCCAGCCCAGCATGGGGAGGAGAAGACAAAGCCAGTCCCTGCCAGGTCCCAGTGCCAAGAACTCCCACCCCACTACAGTTTCACAGCCTCTGTATCCACTTGGGAATTTCCCCCTGCACAGAAAAGAATGAAAATAAAACAAATCCCAAACCACAGTTAGAAATGGTGGAAGGGAAATGCTCAGGTGAAATCCTTGCACACAGGTGTGAAATAAATCATTGCAAGCGCGCTAAGCTGCGAGAAGTTTGGATATGCTGGGAAAAGCCAACAGCTACAGCCTGAGCTACACTCACTGCACAAGAGCCAGGAGCTGCTGCTGGAAACACCGCCAGGACTCACAGAGCAGCCCTTTCCCATCACCCCACAAGGAAAAGGGAGCCACAGCTGCTTGGGTTTGCCCACCTCTGATCAATGACAAAGTTCCATTTCACCACCCAGGTCCTCTCAGCACAAGCAAGTCATTGACACTGGATCAGGGAATTCTGAGCAACATCTGCACCAGCCCTTCCCTCACAATTCCTCCTCCAAACAGCCAAGAGCTGTCAGCATCCCAGTGCTTCCTCAATGTCCCAGAACGTGCCTCCCCTAAACAGCTGTGACCATCCCACAGGCTTGTTTTGTTCCAGTTTGGCTGCAGGAATTGTTTAGAGCCTTTAAAATGAATTAAACTTTGCATTCACTGCATTTCAGGACGTTGACACTAAGTATTCAAACTTCCCTATCATTCCAACAAGAGTCGCACTATCAAACAGAGAAGGGTCTGTAAAAATCCCTAAACTACAGATGTGATCAAGGATTTTTTTTTTAACTAAATTAAAAAAAAACCTCCCAAACCCAGTACAGGTAGTTTCAAAGTGAATAGTGATTTTGGGGCGCTTATATATATCTATATATATAAATATATATATAGGTATACATACTTCAGGAGCCAAGGAAATGGCAGGAAGTTGAGTCGGGGGAGATTTAGGTGGGAAAAGGTCCTTCCCCAGAGAGGGGTGGGGAACTGACAAAGCTCTCCAGGGAAGGGGTCACAGCTCCAAGGCTGTCTGATCTCAAGGAGCATTTAGACAAAGCTCTCAGGCACAGGTGGGATTGTTGGGGTGTCTGTGCAGGGCCAGGAGTTGGACTCGATGATTCTGATGGGTCCCTTCCAACTCAGCCCATTCTATGATTCTCTGACTCTCTCTCTAACATGCGTAGAAATGAACAGTTAACTGCATAAATACATTATATTGTGTTATGAATCAACTCAAAGCAATTGCCAAGCTGAATAATAAGTTAGAGAAATGACAACTCTGGCNCAGGGAAGGGGTCACAGCTCCAAGGCTGTCTGATCTCAAGGAGCATTTAGACAAAGCTCTCAGGCACAGGTGGGATTGTTGGGGTGTCTGTGCAGGGCCAGGAGTTGGACTCGATGATTCTGATGGGTCCCTTCCAACTCAGCCCATTCTATGATTCTCTGACTCTCTCTCTAACATGCGTAGAAATGAACAGTTAACTGCATAAATACATTATATTGTGTTATGAATCAACTCAAAGCAATTGCCAAGCTGAATAATAAGTTAGAGAAATGACAACTCTGGCTTTATATATATATTTATAAAAATAGATATGAGTGTTCTCCAAGCAGTTGATAGAGAATTCCTACTGAGGCCCAAGTCGCCAAGGGTTATCTGGCTAAGAAATCAGAAGATGAAAAATTTCACAGTTATTTTAACTGCCACTTACATTCATTCTATGGCAACACGAGCATATATTACTAAGATGGTTACGGAATATATCACAATTGAGTTTTCCAGTGTTCACAACTTACAACTTTAAATTTGTACACTTGCTATTCACTAAAAAAAAAAGAGGAAAAAATAAAGATGTGATTCTTACTGCTGGAAGCTACTTTTCCCTAACGCTTTATACAGAACTTTGAACCCTGGTATGCTGATTTTGGCAGATTAATGCGCTGAATGTTCCTATTTCAGTCGTTAATCACCCTGAAACTTAACCACTTACTGCACAATAGTGTTGCAAATTCAGTCAGCACACAGCTGGCAAGGAGCCACCTCTCCAGTAGCTTCTCTGAACACGAGGGGATTTCTTCAACTCCGCACCTTTAGTTCCATTTTAAGCAGTTAAAAAGGAGTCAGTTGCTATGACACCAGCTGTAAACAACGAGTTCCCAGGAGTCTAAACCCTGATTTCTGGCAATACAGCAGCCAACAGCCTATTCCAGAGTCAGCACAGAGAAAACCCAGCCACAGCTCTGGTTTGCTGCCCACTCTGTCATCCAGAGATGACAGTGAGTGCCCAGAGTTCCCACCTGCAAGGCAGAATTCTGCATCTGCAGCTGGAATTCCAGGCTCTTTACCTGTGCAGGTAACATCAGGTGCTGTGTAGCCACCTGGCCATCCTACCCTGGGGCTGCCTCAGGAAAACACACCAAGAAAAATGCACTAAAGTCTGTAATAAAGAAATTAAGAGAAAGTAACAAGAGAAGGAAAAAAGCAAACAAACAAAACCCCAAACCTAAGGAGTTGTCCTCAAAAGGAGGCGAGGAAAAAGGGCATAATAAAGATTCTCACATGCTCCCTTTGCCTCCTTCCACTGCGTCTACGAGACAAGTTCTGCTGTCCACGCACTCTCATCTACAATCCAGTATCCCGCAAAACTTATACCTTAAAAAGCTTGCTGAATGAAATATTAGTAAGGTCAAGAGACTCTACTTCAAGCTGGAAACACATGGTTCACTACAGTAGTACATTCAGTTTTCATCATCAGTGACTAAGTGATGACAACAGTTCTGGCTGCACTCGCTCCGCTCATGCTGCTGCAGAGGCCTCTGCAATGCCAGGCCATCCATGGCAGACACACCAGCCCACAAGCCAAACGTTAAATAGGTTAAAAAAAGTTCTAATTTTACAGAAATGCTCATTTTCCAAAAATAATATTCTCTTATCCTTTTCCTCCTACACCGAGGGACAGGTTAATTTGTCAACTCTTATTCTTTCACTTTGTCAAAACGCTACTTTCACAACCCCAAAGCTGATTTCAAGCAGGAAACCCTCTGCAAATTAAAAACAAAAATACAAAAATTATAATCTCTATATTTATAGTGATTGGAATCCTCCAGCATTTGTGAAATCACTTTTTAGAGATGAATTTTGGGACCCTCCACAACTTCTCCACACAAGCCACGCTCCAGTTCAGTATTCCCCTTCCCGAATCCTTCCCTCCTCAGTCTCTCTGCTGCTCTTTAGTCCACAGCTCAAGTGAAACAGAGAATCATTGGCTGGCCCAGCGTTACTTTGGTGACCGGGGTGGCACAAACTGCTCCTTGCCCACGCGGCGCGGCGCTCCCTGAGGCGAAGATCTGCGTCCAAACTGGCGCCTCTGTTCCCTGATTTTGCCAGCAGCTCCCCTGGGAGCTCCGCTGCCGCGGAACCCGGAGTAATCCTTCATTCGACCTTCAGCCCTCTCGTGAGGAGCCTTCTCCGGAGCCTTCTCTGATGTACCATTCTCTTCATTTTTGGCAGGGGGAACGATGTTGGTGCGAAGCTCCCTCAGAGGCTGGACAGGGACTGGAGGTGGCTCCTTTGGGGGCTTCTGGCAAACTTCGGCGTAACTGAGCTTGCGAGGCTCCTTTGGGAGCAAGGAGAAGAGCGAGGTTTACGCACCACAGTCACCTCCCAGCCCACCCCAGGCACCAAGTCAAGGCACAACAGCAACAACACGCACAGCGAGCGGAGGGAAGCTCCCAGGTGCACCATCAGCACATCCTGGAGAAAGCTCCCTGTGTCGTTCCCACTCCCTGCTCCAGGCCTTACCTGTGCTGACAGAGCAGAAGCTGCACTTGCTTGAGCAGAGGGTGAGGAGGTGTTTGTCCTCGGTGGCTTTGCAGCACTGACAGGACAGACGGATGCCGGCGGGGAAGCCGGGCTGGCCACGTCCTTTGGAGCAGACACTTCTTCTGGTTTGCTCTCTGGCTGAACCGTGCTGATAAAGCAACAACAATTCCAATTAAAACTTACTGACACTCATGTTTCAGAGATTATTTCCTTTCTTTGAAGTCACAAGTACAGAACAGAACAGCACAGCCATTCCCACCATGATCTGTTCTTTCCGTCTGGTGGCCTCTGGAGTAGATACCACCCAACATTACTGGTGAGAGACTTTGCTAGAACATGCAAATGAGTCAGCAGCACTTTAGCATCTCAAAGGACCACTGCGTTCTGGGGGCATCAGGTCCAGCACTGCTGGACAGGTGAGGGAGGGGATTGTCACACTCTTCTGCACTGAGGTAGCCTCACCTCCAGTCCTGGGGGCAGTTTGGGCACCACAATGTGAAAAAGATCTAAAGCTGTTGGAGAGGGTCCAAAGCAGGGACAAGGGGATGGGGAAGGGTCTGAGGGCACTGGGTCCGTTCAGCTGGAGAAGAGACTGAGGGGAGACTCATTGGGGGCTGCAGCTTCATCCCGAGGGGCAGCTCCGATCTCCCTGTGACAGTGACAGGACACGAGGGGACAGCTGGAGCTGGGTTAGGGAGGGTTAGGTGGGATATCAGGGCAAGATTCTTCCCCCAGAGGGTGCTGGGGCACTGCCCAGGGCTCTCCAGGGAATGGGCACAGCCCCAAGGCTCCCAGAGCTCCAGGAGTGTTTGGACAGCGCTGCCAGGGATGCCCAGGCTGGGATTGTTGGGGTGTCTGTGCAGGGCCAGGAGCTGCACTGGATGATCCCTGTGGGTCCCTCCCAGCTCAGGACACTCCACGATTGCATGGTCTGTCCATGTTCCCTCCATACCTCAGCACCAAAGGCTCAGTCTGGCTCGGGGAGCTCACGCTGGGCACGGGCGGTTGGGCAGCGCCGGGCGTTTGTTCGTCCGGAGCAGGAGCCGGGCAGGGGGACAGGGAGTCTTTGCTTTCCTGCACACAGAGCACAAGTTGCAAAATACAGAATGATACTCAAATTGCTCCACAATATGGCACTGCAAGACTTCTGAGAAGTGAAGTAGTCCCAAAGGCTGCTCGAGTCCTGACGATAGGAATTTTACTTCTTTTGGACCATCGCCTCTAAAGCAAAACCTCTCTTTACGGGCAAAACAAGCAGTGGGTAAAACCAGAACTAAGACTGGATCTCCCAGAGTATCAGTGCTTAGTCCCACCAGCTCAAGGAATGAACTAATCTGGAAAGATCCCTTGCCCACGCTCCACCAAACTGGTCCTACTCCAACAGCCAACATTCCTCCTTTGCCTGCTTTATTCCTAAACATCACTGAGTTTACAACAGTGTAACTGCATGAGCCCTAGCTGCATTCCCACAGAAAAAACAGAGAAAATGTACTATTCTACGAACAAACCAGTATGAAGTCTGGGATTGAAGCATTAGAATACGTGGCTCTAACAAACCAACCCTTTAACAAGGAAAAGGGAGTCACAGCACCCAGATACTCCCGTGTGTGTACAGAGACAAGACCAGGCACCTTCTCTTTGCAGACTCCTTTAACGATGTCAGACATCCTGCTCTCCAGCACAGGCTCTCCCAGAATTTTTGCTGTGCTGCCAGGCAAAGGTGGGAAGTTGGATGCAAGCAAGTCAAACTTTGGTGTCTGAGTCTTTGTTTCTGCAGTAGGCTGAGGTCTCTGGAGAGGGGAAAAAACAAGTTACTAGAGTTGTAACACCGAGCAGTAAAAGCCCTGAGCAAGTGTCAGGGAACTTCCTAGAAAAACTGTAATCCCCCAATGTAATCTGAGGATTTAAGGACTCTGCCATTCCTTCACACTCTGCACTTTGCACTCCCTGCAAAAAGTGAAGCAGAACTTACTGAAACCCGGTCGTCCTCCCGTCTCCTCCGACCTCGGAACACGTTCCTCCTTTAAAGACAAGGACAGCAGTCAGTGCATCCACCCAGCTGAAGTGGGCACTGCTCTGCCTGAGGGGATCCACAGCTGCCTGCTGAGCCTTCCCCACACACAGCTTGGGGATGTTCTCCCTCCTCAGGAGGGGTCAAAGTTCCAAATTTGGGAGAAGTTGGAGCAGAGTCAATATGGGAAGAACTTCTTTTTCTCAGCCCCTTGGATGAGCATCTGACCAAGCACAGGGACAATTATTTTACAGTAATAAACTTATTGGTCTGATTTCTCACTGATTTGCCTTTCTAAGTGTCTAAACACTGAATTAAAAGAGATAAAACCAGTTAATCTTAAAATACTGAGGAGCATCAAATTCCCAACTGAGCATTTACTTGTTATTTACAGCAATACAGGTGCCAACTTTACTTCAGTATCTGTTTTAATTCTGGGGACAAATCAGTTACTTTAAAATAAGGACATCTCACTGTCTTACTGCCAGCTGTTTGTCAGAGTAACTAACAGCTGGAGAGTGAAGCTGGAACCATTCCTGCTCCCAGGTCAGCATTTACTGCTTCTGATTTACTTAAGCATCACTTTCCCCATGGCTGCTCCTTACAGAAATGTATTTTGTGCTGATGGTTGATACCTTTGGCTCACACGAGCCAAGTCCCAGCTGCTGTGTGACAGCAAACAGGGGACACAGCCCTTTACCTGCCCCTGCCCACGCCGTAGTCGCCGTTCTGCTCCAGCTGTGCCGTGGGAGAATCCTTCTGGGAATACCCTTGGTCTTGGTGCCCACTCAATGAGCTGTTGTGTCGCTCCATGACAAAATTCCTTGAGCTGGTTCTGCTCAGGTCCCCCATGGGCAGGGCCCCGGCGCCGGGCGGCCCCTCCGGGTGCTCCGAGCTGCTGGATGAGCGGAAGTGGGGCTTCACCCTGCAGACACAGAGTGGGAGCTGTGGGACCCCCGTGCTGGGGAACCACCACCAGCTGCAGCTGATTTGCAGCTGACCAGAAAAGCACGAGGTCAGCAAGCACCAGAACTCCTGTTTTCTATGCACAATTGTCAGGAACAAAGATATTTGTCTTCCCAACCTCCACTGATTCCTTCTGTTACGGTTTTCTTGCAACCTCAAGTGCTGGTAAATGCAGGAAACATTGACACTGCTGCCCAAGAGATACCCCAAAACCTCAAATAACTAAAAAAAATCCCAAAACCCAGGGGTGACAGAAGAGCCAGAGGAACCCAAAGAGGAGTTTTTCCTTTGGGCCTGCAGCACTGGCACAGGGCATTGGAAATGGAGCTGGAGAAATAAGCCAAAGCCAAGGAACAGACTGATCTGGCCCTAGGCAAACAAACTGAACTGAGACACAAGGCCAGGAGTGACTGAACATGGCACATCAGGCCAGGGCAGCTGAGCCCTACCATGCACAGCCAGGCTCAGCCTGGCTGCTCCCATTCCCAAACCCCAGCACTGACTCTGCAGTTCCCAACCCCCAATGTTTCACCCTGTTATCGATTATTCAGCATTAAAGCTGTGGTTCCTTTGAGCAGAGACACAGCTCTGCACACTCAGTGCTGCTGCAAGTTCAGGCTCAGGGTCTTGAATGCAGAGTTTTTTCCCCAGAAAACCTCAGATTCAGCACAATATGGAACACTTTTCTGGAGCAGCATTTGGGTGTCTTCAACTATTTTCCACTTTTGCCCCTCACTGGTTTTCCAAGCAGCACTGATCAAAGACAAGAACTCTAAATTCTCTCTCCTCTGGTAAACTCTGCAGATCTCATAATTTAAGGACAGCAGGAGGATTTTTCACACTCGTTGTTTTTAAACAATCTCAATATAACATTCCATGAAATCAGAAGAAACTCTCCTAGTGCCAGCCAAAGTATGATTCCTCCATCTCCCTTTCCCACACGGATGTTGCAACAAATCACAAAATAAATACGAGTGGCTTAAACAAATGTTTAACTACAGAGAAAACTCCAACACTTAACTATTAACTGTCTGTACCACAAAACAAATCAGGTTTAACGGGCCTGGATAGAAACCCAAAAGCAGCAGCTGGAAGAACTCTCCAAACAAGCTGTCCTGAAGTTCAAGAGGAGATTTGCTGAACAGAGATGAATTCACACTCCCAGTTTCAAGAAGCATCAAGGACGAGTTTTAAGGGCCCAACAAAGTTTAAGTTTCCCATCAGCAAAAACCACAAGGAGGAGGTGGAGCAAAGTCAACTGAATCCTTCCATTTTGTCCAAGCTGTTCTCAAAATGGCATATTCTCAAGTCACTGTTCAGCCCTCAGATCTCATAATCTTACCCGTCATCGAGAAGGCCACAGTCTTGTCTGGGCAGAAGAGCAAAGCAGAAAAGACAAGGAAAGATAAAGGAGGAAA
>WEKY01006456.1:254702-266568 GCA_013390045.1 Picathartes gymnocephalus | reverse complement strand
AAAAAAAAAAAAGAGCAGAGAGATGGAGAAATGATGTGAGAGCAGAAGGAAGGAAGAGCAGGAGGAAGGACAAGCAGGGAGCACAGGCTGCCCAGCCCCCAACTGTGACCTGTTCTCTCTTAGCGCGATACTTGATCATCACTGGGCCAGCAGGACCTGCACAGACTGACCCTAAAGCTGCATCTTTGAGCACTCAAGTTTTACAAATTGAAGTCTTTACATAACCAGGATTTTAAAAGCTTAGGGTTATGCAGATGTGATACACAAGGAGGCATTTCAAGGGGTTACTATTTGGATACACACACTTCTTGCACAGTTGCAGCATCTGTGCTTCCAAGGGGATCCATATACCTGAGAGCTTTACAAGTTTTAGGATTGTGCAGGATTTAAAACAAACAAACAAACAAAAAGGCCAAACCACCTTTGTCAAGATGTGAGTCGGGAGCTGAGCAGCTGCAACTGGAGCAACTGCTTCATCTTCCAGGCAGAGTCACACTCCCAGTTTGTGTTAAGACTCTGCTGAGTCACCACAGACCAAAGCCTGAAGTTCCCCTTCTGCCAACAGCCACAGACCTGAACTGCACCACAAACCCACTCACAGCCCTGGCAGTTGTCAACTGATTTCTCCAACAATACCAACAGCAATTCTCATAATTCAGCTGCACACAAACAACTCCCACTCTCACAGACAGGCTACTACTTCATTGTATTCACAGAGCAATTGCTCCAGCAATACAAAGTGTTTCCTCCTCTCCAGTGTTTATATCTGAGCTAAGTCCTCAGCGCTCTCAGGAAAGATGGGGATAAAGCAAATAAATTACAGGAACGGCCCCAGCATTGAGCAGTTGGGATGCAGCAGTCAGAACAAGAAACTCCCACTGCAAGAACCAGCAGCTCCCCAAGCCTGATCCCAGCAGGAAAGGCCTATGCTGTGCTGCAGGAGTTTATAATCTGTGTATAACAAACATAATTACAAGTATGACCTTAGGAGGAAGTTATTTATTTGTCTGCAAAAATCCCTCTGAGGCTTTTAAAGGAGTTACCCTTGCTCTCTCCAGCACTGTGTCCATTATTTTAGGATCTTAAGCTGCCACCTTCTACTTCATTTTTTCAATTATGTTGAAAAACATCACACATTTGATAAAACCAAATAAATAATGTGGTTCCATCAGAAACCACTGCATGTGACATGCAAGGAACATTTGAGGATCTCAGTACTGTAAGTTTTCCAGGAGCAAACACCTGACAGAACTCTCTTACCTATTCCTGTGGAATGGGCGGCCTATGCTCAGAGAAGCAGCATTTGTTTTATATGATCCTGGTGTACTAAAGCCATTCACAAATCCACCGTTGGGAAATGGGGCCTGCAACACACAGAACAGCCTCAGTGCCTGAGCTACAAAGAAAACATTTTCAGATTAATGATCAGCTGCAGCAGTTACTCATAGCTGTAATTTCACACTGGGCTCCAGCATCTACTGTGGTGTGAACTCATTGCTCCAGCCAAACCCCACAGGTTCACAGTCTGAATCTGCTTTAGCTGAGTTCTCCCATTCCTGGAAAAGCTATGGGCTCCTCCAGTAACACAAGCTGCTGGATAATGGAATTTCACACCAAAATTCCTTGAAATGAGTGGCAGCCAATGGTGAGACTGGCAGCTCCTCTTGTGTTGCTTTATCAGGGCCATGACATAAATGTCATAAAACAGAGGGATCTGACCAAGAAACCTGGAACACCCACTCACCCTCGTGATCATTACCCAAATTATCCTGATGGGCTGGGCTCCTCCTCCCCTTCTCACCAGCTGTTACTCACCAGTGGTGTCTCAAAGTAAGGTGCAGGATTTGGAGACCACGTCTGAGGCACGATGCTGTAAATCGAGTACTGCTGAGGGCTATATACAGGCTGCATAAACAGGGGCGAGGCAAACTGGGCTTGGGTCTGCACGGGCTGGGGATACACACTGGAATCCACCACCCGGTAACCATTCTTAGCAAAAAACGTGTTGATGGCTTTTATCCTGGCCTGCAAGACAGCAAATCACACCATGAGTTAGCTGGGAATAAAGGAGAACGTGGAGTTTTTCTTGCCCGCTGGAGAGATGTGAAGGTTGATTACTGCTTATGAATAAAAACTGATAAAATCAGTCCATATTCCCACAGCATGATAAGGAGAAGGACACACATGCTCTGTAAAACTCTGGATATACACTGCTTTCTATAGCAGGAACTGTCCAGACTCCAGTCGTGACAGCTCTCCTCACAGTACATGCCCTTTGCTCCAGCCTGCTCTGTGCAGCAGCCAACTCAAGACTCACACTGGCAGGAATCCCTCTCCTGAGCTCTGCAAACCCAGATTCTGGGGCAAGTGGGGAAGGGAAGTCAGCACAGGAATGTATTTCACCCCCCCTGGGAAGCAGCACTGTGAGTAACCAGCAGCCACTGAACTGTAATTTGTCAGAGCTCCCCATGACCTTGTTCACGTTTCCAGCCTCCAGAGCCAGAGTTAGGGACTATCCCACTGCTGAGTCCTTGGCTCCATCCCCCACAAATGGTCACCATCATCCAAACATTAACAACACAATTCAATCCCAACAGAAACAGCAGCTAAAGCAGCCTCACCATTACTGGCTTGCCCTGAAAGGTTTTCACTTCTTCCCTTAAGTATTTGAATGCCTGCAGATACAAAAAAAGACCAATATTAGAATATCTTGATAAAGTTGTACTTCCCAAAGGATGTTCCATGATTTAACACAAATGTGCAGTCATGTGCTTCCCTGTCAGCCCAGCTAAATTCATTAACACTTCAAATTCAGGATTCTAGTGCCAGTCATGGCCAGAGAATGCCGAGGCAAGAGCCAAGCAAGGAAATTATAACCCCACAATCCCTCAATTGTAGTCTTATTAACCAGAATCTGCCAGTAATCTCTTAAAACAACAAAAGGGGGATCAGTAAATACATATTTCTTTTAGCTGCAGGAAGCACAGGTGCATTTTCCCTGAGCAGGGGGAGGATTAAAGCTGGGGTGTCAGAGGAAGGCAGCCTCACCTGTTGCGCGTCTGTGTCGGACTGGAATGTAACGTACCAGTTGTTGTTGTGAGCAAACTCACAGCTTATCACCTTGGGGCAGTTCTCATTCTTGAACAGAGCCTTCACCTCCTGCAGAGAGAAGTTCAGGGCCCTTGGCATTGAACACTAAAGTGACCCAAGTTTATGCTCCAGCTCCTCAGCTGCCGCTCTCTCGTGACCAGGGATGCTTTTTATTCCCCTCACCAAATTACCCTCTACCTGCTTTTTAACCCACAAATCCTATCTCAGCCTCTTGGGCTCCTCAGATAAAACAGAGCAGGCCCAGCTGGTAAGAAAATCAAGATCTGTGTAGACCTGGTGATATTTTCATATGAAACAGGTAGGAAAAGTGTGGCTTTAGATCAGCAGAGTCATGGAGACAACAATGATTCCATGAAATATTTCTAAGTCAAGGCAACCTGACAGCTTTGCAATAATCAGATTGTAAAGAAAGGGACAAGCAGCTGCTCAGTGTTTGCATTAAAAGAACTCATTAAAAATGCTGGTAGACAAACACCCTGTGTTACAACTTTAAAAAAACAAAGAACTAAATCATTCTGTTCGCCAAGTATCAGGAGGAATTTTATTATCCTCCCTTCTCAGGCATAATGAGCTCAGCTCACGCTGGGGCTCAATGAATGAGAAATGTTTAGTAACATTTCTTGCTGCCAAAACAACCGTCTAACTTCAAGTAAAGTCATTGCTGTGACAAAAATTCAGCCTGAATTCCGAGCTATGCCCTGGACTGATTTATTTTTGGATCTAAAATGAAACCAGTTCATATTTCCTCCCAGAAAAGCCAAGCTAGCTCAGTTTTGGTGGAAAAAAAGTTTCCTTGAGAAGGTTTAAATATAGTAGTAAATAATGGGAAGGGACAATGGCAATAAGTTTTTGTTTTGGCTATTTTGACAACGCACCCAGGTGGAAAAAGTTACTGATGTGGTCTAGAAGAAAAATATCCATGTTTAATCCAATTAAACACCAGCTGACCTTTTCCTGGTGCTGTTTGAAGTGCTATTGAAGACACCTTCCAAAAGCAGTAACAGAGTTATTTATTTCCTTTCTCTTTATTTACCTCTATAGGTGTTGTTTCAGGGATCTCACGGAGAATGATAATACATCGTTTGTGGTTTGGTCTGACTTTCTCCCCCCTTTCATCCACTTGTACCATAGGAGAAGCTGAAATTAAAGCATAAAATTGGAGCATTGTGCACATCTGAGCAGTAATAGACTCTCTCATGGAACTTGAACAAAGAATGAGAATTCAGGAGTTTGGAAGAGCCTCCTACTCAAGAAAGTTCCTGTCACCGTTTACCAGAACAACAAACCATAACCAGCTCAGAGACTACAACATCTCTCTGAAGCACGGAAGGATTCTTTGTGCTACTGATACAGAAACCGAAGTCCCAGACTTACATCTCAAAACTTCAAGAATAAGGTCCATATCTGTTGTCAGCTTCTTAATCCCTTCCATGTTGGCAATTGTCCATATTGGAACAAACTGATCACTGTCCATCTGAGACATCAAGTAGAGATCCTTTGAAAGATTCTCTCTAAAAAGACATCAAATTATTATTTAATAAAGATCTTGAACCTGACTTAGAGAAAACTCAAAACAAGAGGATAACTACAGGCTTAAATAAATATTCACCAGTACCATTCACAACTAAAACACCCTCAGATTTTCTCTCTTGGAACAAATCTCAGCAAATCAACAGAAAGCAGAGTGAGGTAATTTTAAAAACCTAATGAAGTTCAGTGGACTGCAAAAAGGATCTGCTAAAAAGACTTCTGGTGCCACACAGTAAATTATCTCAACATCCTATGAGTGTGGAGCACAGAAGTTCACCCTCATCCAAGGACACGGATGCACAGACAGGACTAAAACAGCTGGAAGGTGCCACGGGGCTTCTACAGCACATGAGCAAATCTTGTGTTGTGTTCTTATCAAGGTGATGGCACATATCAAGCCAAGAAGAGGGATATTTGCTGAGGATTTTAATAAGAGGTTTATACCAAGCTGAGTTAAGTGCACCTACCGCGAGAAGCAGAATTCAAGTTGTTTTCTCAAACATTCTCTAATGTCTTCTGTGGACACAGTGGAGCTGCTGTCACCTGAAAGGGACCACATCCACCATCAGCTCCCACCTCCATGGAAACAAGACAAGGCAAGGCCACATCTCATCGCAGAATACAAGAATGAATCCCTCTGGGTAGGACCAAGAGGAAAACCTCATCCGAGATGCTTAAAGACCCCTGACCACACACTCTCAAAATGACTCTGATCCCACCTTGCACCTGTTTGGCCACGTGTTGAGGCCATACTGGAGCTTCTTGGATACACATGCACATGTCAGAGCTCCAGCTTGGTCACACCACACTTAGAGCAGCTCCAGGTGGGTTACAGACACTGACAGCAGCATTTGGACTTCAGCACTCACCAGACACTTCATAGATTTGGTATCCCAGGTCTTCAGTCGCCAGGACAATTCCATTTGCTGATGCCTCATCAACTCCTGTGCCATTCCTTGTGGCTTCACAGGATGGGGAATACATCACTTCATACTGCTTGCAGCTGTCCTCTGAGATCTCTATGTTACCTGGCAAAGGAACACACCAGCAGCAGGAAAACTCCTGTCAGCTTCAGCACATTTCCCATTTGAAAAATTTTGGCGACCAACATTAAAACAAATACTCAGGAAACTTGTACCTATGAGTGTCTAACCTTAGCCTGTATTTCTTAGACTTTGTGTTGGATAGAACTTACACCTCTCCAATTTCAAGAAGATCTGGTTTGCACTAGGCTCTCAGGGAAAAGTAAATAAAAGTAAATAAAGGATCCTGAAATTGATCTCTGAAGTGGCAGAGAATCTAAAAACCAGCCTTCCCACATGAAATTTAAAATATTTAAGCGAGGTTCCTAAAAACAAGGGATGAAAATTGCTTACACTGCCTCAATTGCTTCACTTTGTTATGAAGAGACAAATGAGTTTCTGTCAGGCAAAGCACAAACCCAGCGCTCTCTCCTCACTTCTGCTGACTTACCAGAAACCTTTGACAAGGCCACACGAGCTGAATGTTCCCTTCTTTATCCCTAACTTTTACTAAACCATTTTGCAGGGAATCTTCTGCATCCTCTGCCATGCTTTGAGTCACCTCAGCTACACCCCGGATCGAGTCTGAGCCAAACAAGTGAAACCAGTTGAATCCTTAGTTCTGGACACTGCCCGTGTGGTAAGCATGGGAATGGGACTGCAGTGCAACAGCCTGGATGGAGAGGAGTTAACCATGGATATTGCACAGGGTCTGCTCCACAACAAATGCTCCTGGCAGCTCTCAGCAGCACCTCGGTTCCCCAGGATTGCCGGTGGCCCTCAGATCTGATTTTCCTGTTCACAGGGTCCAGTGGATGCTCAAGTGCAGCAATGTCATGAATCCATTTCTACACATTCAGCACCCTGCTCCCCTCTTAGCGCGTTACTTGGTCATCACCGGGCCCCTGGAATCCTGTTCAGAAGAGCTCTGACGCCTCCCTGAACCAAAGCCCACTGCTGAGACCCAGCACCACCCTTATAAACCACCTGCTGCTTTCTCATGTTCCTTTCATACATGTTGCTCCATCACCACTGACAACCTCAAGGACAAGAGCCAGAGGTGGCTCCTCACAGCTGAAGTCCCCGAGTGTCCCCCAGGAAGGGCCATATCACGACCCCTGTCCCAACATCTCACCCTCAGCTGGAGTCCCTTGGGCCGCTGCTGTCTCCTGCCACGTGTGCTCTGTGCCATTGGTGGGGGGCACGGCCTCACCACTGCCCTGGGGCACTTCTTGCCACACTTTTGCGTTGGGGTTCAAGCCAGCACCTTTCGATGTTACCTGCTGAAGAGACCAGAACACTTTGGTTAGTTAGAGCAACCCAGAGAAGCCTCTGAAGTCAAGCTAGAAAATACAGGCGAATTTAGTGATTGTCTCTAGAGTTCCACATCTCAAGTGTCTACCCAGCTATTAAGCACCTATGTGATTTTTTTTTTATTAATGAAAACAGGAAAATCCTTGGTATTTTCCAAGTATTTCGTTTCTACCTCCATTAGAAGTGTTGCCTTCAACCTCTCTTTATTGACATCCGACAACATCAGCGGAGGCAGCGGCTACTCGGCAAGGACTCTGGGAACTCATAAGCTTTTATAGACTTGACTGTCATAATGCTCCAGTCCCCTTTCATCAGAAAGGGAAATTTTCCCTCCTCCAGACCCCTTCCTAGAAAGGAAGGTAAAAAAACATATGTCAAGGAGAAGAAACTGTATAACTTAACGGAATTAGTGACATCTGTACTAACCAAGCATCACCTGTGCTGTGCCAGGATTCCTCCTGAACTTACCCCAGTCCTACCCCCTTCCCCCAGGAATCTTACACACATCAACAGACACTAATGATTTCCTTAAACTTGTAACCAAGGAGATTAAAGGTTTTGAATTGCCAAGACAAACTTACACACCATCCCAGCCTGCTGGGGAGAGAACAGGATCTTCTCACTTTGGGTCTGGGCAACAAGGACCATAATTAGAGTGAGAGGGTTACAAATGAGACAGACAAGAAGAACTGCAAGACTCCAGCCTGGCACCTGACACAGAGAAACACTCATTCCCACAGCACAAGATAGAATCCTTCAAGGTCCCTCTCCCAGAGCTGCTCAAAGGCATTTGGGTGAGGAATCCAACAATCCAGCAGCAGCACGGAGGAAAAACATGGCTTTTACTCCTTTCATACAGTGAAATATAATAACTATAGTTATAGGGTAGTGAATAAAACTACCTTTTAGCAAAAATTCTCCCCCCAAGATATCCTAGTACCCCACAAGCAGCTAAAACAGTTCCTCCAGCCACCGAATGATGCTCCACTTCACTGCTGCAATTTGCTGGACTTTAAAAGGTGAAAGCCATTAATCCAGCTCATATCCACAAATGCACAGATAAGCAAGTTGGACATGTCGGAGGCCGGGCTCCTGGATTCTGAAGTTAAGGAGTGGCTCACTACCAGGCCTCAAACACACAGCACAAGGATAAGGAAGCAGTTGCAATAGCTTTAGAGATAATTCCCCTGCCAAGGTCACACCTCGTGCCAGAGCTGTCTGCTGCAAGGACAAGCCTCAGTTCAGTAACAAGAAGCCTCCAAACACTGGAGAGGTTCAAGACAACAATGTGAGAAGCAAAACAAAGACCACGGTTTTTGCAGAGCCCTGAGATTCAAACCCCCCCACGCACAACTGATTTAATCCACATAGCAACAGAGTCTTCCCCTCCCGCTAATCTTTGCCCAGGAGCAGAGCTGGAAACTGGAAATAGTTCAGGGTGAAAGGACACACGTGCATTTCCCTTTGCGGATTTCAGAGTAGTTGTTTCCCAACAAAACAACCTGCAAAGAAAAACCAAGTAACCTACTGCACCCACAGGCTCTGTCACTGTAGTTCAGAAGTTCCAAACTAAATTCTGCTCAGCTTCTGCTCACTCCTGGGGCAGCATCACCTGCCCACATGGGCTCCTGCTCACAGACCCAGAGCCAGCAGGTCCCAGTTCCTTGAATTTACTTTACAACAAAGCAAAAAGAGACAAGACACATCCAAGAGATGATTCATTCTTTTCTAAAAATAAGCTGTGCCTCACTACCTACATCTCTGAGCTCTGGCCTACAGTAACTTGAAGGAACAAATCTGATAAAGTGAAACTGAAACACTTCGGGATGATTACTGCATTTCTGGAGATGACTGGGACTAAAAGCAACTCTGATGAAGTGATGAATGGATCAAGAATACAAGGCTGGGACACACACCTGGAACAGAGCGTGGGCCACTTCCTCTTGTGCTACAAACAGTGAGCTGTTTAACAGCCCAGCAAGATCCAGCCCTGCTCTCACTCATCTTCACAGCAAAGCCCCACAGACTAGAGAGGATAAAAAGTCCCTAATTTACATCAGCTTTTCGGAAATTCATACTGCGCTCCATGAGCAAAACTGCTCCATCCTGGCCAGCGGCTCTTCAGAGAGAAGGCCAAAATATCAATTCTTGCTTATTTAACTGGAGCTACGAGCCTGTGGGATTGGCTGCAGCACGATCCTCCCAGCTGCTATCGGGAACTTTCATGATGAGGTTAAAGCTTTACAGAGTGACAAAGGTTGGGAACACTCGCTGGGATCCACGAGCTGACAAAGCTCTCCTCCTCAGCACAGCTTCCCCTCTCACTCACACTACTTTCAGCATACCTGGATCAAAGATTCTCCTCCAGCAACTCCCAAAATTGGCTACTTACTGAAGAAAATTCTCATTCTCAAAGATGGCAAAGGATATTTTTCTTATTGTAATTACATCTAAATTACATTTAACCAGATTCAATTAAGCTAACAAAAATGTAGGCACGAAAGAGTTTTAAAGCACTCGATTTTAATATTAACTCCAATTATTCTACAACCAAAATCTTAACCAAGAGCTTATGGCAGACTTCCTGAAGTAGACAAACTCTCTGAAACAGAATCAAAGCAAAACATCTAGAAAAGAATTTAACCAAACTTGTGAGGGGAGAAACTAACCCTTTTCCAGAAATGGAAACATAAGCAGATGGAAAAACCCCAAGGTCAGCAAAGCTACCGGAGACAGCCAAGAGAAGCCTTGTGCAGGCTGGGGGGCAGGCAGGTAGGGACCAGACTGGGGGGGCTCAGCCACAGTGCGACCTTCTCTGAGGGAAGCCACTTGTCACCACCTCATGCACACTGGGAGGCTGGATAAGGAGAAGTTGGTGTCAAACCAACACATAGAACTTTTTCAGAACCACCCGCAGGTTTCAGGTAACGGTTCAGTGCTCTCAGCGTCCTGGGTAACTCCCAACCTCACAGTAACTTCAGTGGGCACAGGAGCATCGCTCCCACCACGAGCTGCAGGGTTTTCCATCTGCTGGTATGAGCCCCCCGTGCCCAGGGGAGCCTCCTCCATCCCTTGGAAAAGCCAAGGCACAGCTGTGCTGTCTGAAGGTGGTACCTGTGTCACAGGAGTGGGAACAGGGGCAGTGTGGGGTCACAAGAAGCCTCATCTGCTCGAGAGGGCCAACAACACTCAGTGCTTCCCACAGTCCTGGATTTCTAACCAGGAAACATCGTGGGCAGCATTTAACCCACCTGAAACACACAGACTCCCATTTCCCCAATAAACTACAAATATATGGAATTAGGAGCACATACCCATCTGAGTGGAGCCCAGCAGCCATCATCAATTCCATTTCTCTCGATGCATTTATTACTATTCCCAATGCACCTAATTATTAATTGTTAACAGCATACAGGTCCTGGCTGCGAGGGAGAAAAAAGACCAACCCCAAACATAAACATCTGAAACAGCAAGAGCTTTACACAGTCCTTGCACAGCCACCACTGCAGAGGGTTGGAACTAAAGGATGTTGAAGGAAACCCAATTTCCCCTGCGCACAATCGCCACGTTTACACCTCAGATAGGTCTAAAACAAACACTGACAGCTACAGCAAGTCAGCCAATCCCTCTGAAACCCTCAGGATTTCCACCCATGCTGTGCTTTATTTTCCAAGCATCCCCAAAGATCCCCAGACAAAGCTGCTGTCTACTCCCAAGCATCCGACTGCAGCATTCCAGGACACCTAGTTCTGAACTCCAGTTCGCTGCCCTGGCAGTGAAAGGAAACCTTCAGAAAGTCCAGATGGTGCTCAAGAACTCAAAATTAAATATTATTGAGGCATCCAGAATAAAGATCACAGAAACTCCCAGCACTCTCAGAGGAAGATCAGACAGAGTTGAGTTTGTGCTTTACGACTCCTTAAAAATCCCGAAGTGCTGATGAGCTCCAGCTCCCATCCACACAAGCACCACCAGCCATGTGCTCCCTGATATGCTCCAGCTTCCATCCACGTCCCCATCCCTGCATTCCAGAACCTGCCTCGTGCACCCGCCACTCGCAGGGGCCTCTCACCACGCTCAGCCTGGGATGAGGCAGCTGCTCATGCCGCCCATCAGCCCCAGCAGTTCCTCTTCCAGCACAGCACAACACTGCAACCCCTAATTCTCCAGACCTGTCACTGTGTTCATGACAATTTTTAGTCCTTTCCGTGAAACCAAAGAACATTCAGCTCGGAGCTGAGGTGATTCACTTAAGAAAGAGAACGCGTTTCCCAAAGTGTTTTATTTAGAGGTTCTTAACCACGGAGCACATGTTGGTGTTCGTGGGGGAGCCCAGCAGCACCACCTCACCTGTCACCCTTTGAACAAAACCCCTGAGCAAACCCCCCCCCCGAGCTGAACCCTGTCGGGCAGACACAGCCCGGCACCCGCCCGGCTCCCTCCGTTACTCCCCCCCGGCCCGGCAGCTCTTTGCTCCGTGCACGTTTTGGGACAAAACTCGGTGCAAAGTTTATAGCGGCCACTCGGGCTCATTCAGCAAAGCCTGAAACCCTTTCACTGAACCCCTGAAACACCGTGAGCCGGTGAAGCCCCATCCCGGGCCACAGCGGACACGTCGCCCGCCCTCCTCGGTGACCTCCAGGGCCGGGCCGGGCCGCGCTCCTCGTCCCGCCCGGACTCGGCGCGCCGGACAACGGCAGAACCGCCCTTCTCCACGCCATAAACCGCCCCCAGTATTTAATTAACGCAATTAACGAGGCGCCGCGCTCGGAGCCGGCCCCACGGGGCCGCCCCGCGTGCCGAGAGGCCGGGCCGGGCCCGCTCCCGGGAGGCCTCGGGGAGGCCCCGCGTGTCCCGCGTCACCTTCACGGCCGGGCCGCGGCGGCACC
>WEKY01006456.1:222376-254458 GCA_013390045.1 Picathartes gymnocephalus | reverse complement strand
GCCACCGCCTCTTCCGGGCGCACCGAGCGCGTCCGGGGCACGGCCGGGACGGACCATTCCCGCGCGGAGGGGGGTGCGGCCGTCCCGCCAGGCTCCGCCAGAGGGCGCGGTGGCTGCAGCGTCGCGCGGGGGAAGCGGCGTCCCCCGCGAAGAGAGTGGAAGGGCCGGGAGCCGCGTTGTGGAAAATTCTCGGGGTTGGGGTTTTGGGGTTTTTTTTTTTGATCGGTTGGTTGGTTGTTTTTTCTAATTATAGAATTCAAAATACTTTATGCTTCCAACAAACGTATGCAGCCTTCCCGTCCGGCGCCGCACACACCCGGCATGGTCAGACCTCGCTCCGACCCCACCGCTCTTCCCGGCCTCTTTTTTTCCCGATTTTCCCAGTTTTCGGGCCAGCGCTGGCACTGTGATCCCGCACATCCCGCTTCCCTGTGGCCGGTGACACCGAGCCGGGGGTGCCGAGGGATTGTCCCCTTCTGCTGTCCCCTCATCCTGCCGGCAGACCCATGTCCACCCTCCCCGGCATCGCGGCCGCGGATGGGGAAGGGGCCGGAGCGGCTGCCAGGGCTCGCCCCGGCCAGGAACGGGTGAGGAAGCGCTGGGAAGGGGCCGTGGCTCCGGTGGGAATGTCACAGGATCAGGATTTCCTCCAGACAGCACCGATATAGACAGGGCACGAACCCACGGCAGTGTCCTGGAGAAGTCAGGCCTTGGTTTGGATCATCTTCCTAGGAAGGGCTCGGCTGAGTCCACTGGAGCTCAAACTGTCCGTTCTGTGCCTTGCCCAGGTGACGCTCCCACTGCGGGGATGACACACCTGAGCTCGGGCATCAGGAGGGCTGAGCAAGACCCAAACTGCCCCAGTGAAAGTCCTGTCCTTCGTCCCGACTTGGGTGTCCCCCCCAGCCCCACCGGGGGAGCAGCAGGAATGATGCTCTGAGGGGATTCCTGCCAGGAAAACACACCTTGAAACCACTTTGCTTTAGAGAAAGATCCACAAAATTTATTACAACACATTGAAACTCGTTGGTTTTGGTAAGAGAATCAAAACACTGTGGTGTGGGTGGAAGATGGAGATTGCAGCCCTCAGGTCCCCTGCCACAAATCACTGCCCTGTGAGGGACCCTACCAACACCATCACCTGCAATTAGGGCTGGGCAGATCCGTGGGGATAAGTCAGAGCCAGGGAATAATCAGGGTCCATTGAGGAGATTAAACACGGAGCACAAGCTGGCCAGCAAGCACAGCCCAGCTGGCAGGCCCCTGGGTGTCCTGTGGGCAGCAGCTCCAAGACGCAGAGCAGAGAAAGAGAAAGAAACAAGGAGTAGAAGTCAAATAAATAAGTTGGAGCAGGATAAATGGGAGGGGACTGTTCACACACTGCAGAAGCCATTCTGGAATCTCTTGCTGCCAAGAGCTGCCCGACCTCAGTCCACAGGGACAGCACGGGAGCAAACCCCTGTCAGATCAGTGTTTGTCACATCAGGCACCGATCTCTGCTCTCTGGGACCAGGAACAGCTGGAGCTGTGCCAGGGGAGGGTTAAGTTGGATGTCAGGAAAAGCTTCTTCCCTCTGAGGGTTGTCAGGCACTGACCAGGCTCCCCAGGGAATGGGCACAGCCCCAACGGTGCCAGAGCTCCAGGAGCATTTGGACAACACTCTCAGGCACAGGGTGGGATTGTTGGGGTGTCTGTGCAAGGCCAGGAGGTGGACTGATGATCCTTGTGGGTCCCTTCCAGCTCAGGATATTCCATAATTCTAGGAGGTAGTGAGACCTCATAGGTCCATTGAGAACTTCTTCCTTCTCATCCCTTTCCCCATAAGAAGCCATCAGACTGAGCACTTTGCAACCATTAACTCCTTAATCCTCACAGCTCCAGGAAGGGTAAGCATCACCCTGGCTCACAAACCTCCTGAGGTCCAAAGCTGCTCCTCAGTTTTGAATGTGCCCAAATGGAGCTCCCAAAGCCAGGGAGGGATCACAGCATGGAACAGATCTAAGCCCCATTTCCAGACCTGCTGAGCACCTGAGATCCTGCAGGAGCTGAGGATTCCTGAACCCAGGCGTTGCTGGGATGTAAATTATCACCAATGCTCAGATTAGAGCATTTCCCAGCAGTTGGTTCTGCCCATTCCATGGAAATGCCTGGCTGGTAAAGGGCTTGGTGTCACCAGGACACTTCCAGCTCAGGAACAGTCCCAGCCTCACTGGCTGGGGTGGAAAACCAGGCCTGGTCCATAGAGTGAGAAAAGAATTCCTGCTGGGTGACAACAATTCCGTGTCATCCAAGGGAGAAATGCAGGAGTGACACCACTCGAGCCAGGACACGACCAGGTCCCGTTGCCACCTGTTGGGAGGTGAAACAACCAGGTCTCTGTTTACACCTAGGAAGGTTCTTTCCTGTTAGTCACCAGCTGTGACCACACAGGAGGGTGGTGAGGCAGGGGCAGCTCCCCTCGAGTCCTATCCAGGGCAGCCCAGGAGCTGCCTGGATCCTTCCTCTGCTCCCAAAGGCTTCTCCCAACAGCTGGGTTTGGAATCATGGCAGAAACGATTGCTCCTCCTGCCCTGTTCACTCCAGAGCAGAGCGAACTGGTGGAAACACTGAAATGAGACATCCCAGTCTGAGAACAAGAAAAGGGCAAGGCAAGAAGCGCCGCTCCTACAGCAGTCCCTCACCCAGCTGCATGGAATCAGACTATGGAGCAATTTCTTTCTTGTTATAGTCAGATTATCTGATGTGAGCCGATGCCAGTAAAAACTGGGATTTCCTATCACCAACCTCCCTCTACTCTATAGACTTCTCCTTGCTTCGGGCAAAACTTGTGGATTTATTCCTCATTCCCCAGCAGAAGGGATCCAGCTGGATTCAAGGGCATCTCGTCTGCTCCTCTAGAGCAGGAGCATCCCAGCACTCGGGATGGGGCAGGAGGAAGATGAGGACTGTGACACAGAGACCTGAACAGCAAGCAGAGCCTTTCCCAGCCCTCAGAGCCAACAGGACACCCGCTGATTTCGCAAGAGGAAACTCCACCTCAGGGTAGCGCCGAGGGCACCAGGAGTTTGGCCTTAGGAAGCCAGGAGTGAATGTTACAACCACGAGGCAGCATGTGAAGGAGCAGTAGGAGCAGTGCTGGCAGAGATTTATGACTCCTGGGTGTGAGCTGGGACCTCCCACCGGCAGCCCCGAGGTCTGGGCGCTCCCTCGCAGTGCGAAGTGCTGCTCCCTCCACAATTGTGCCAAAACAAGGAGTCAGTTTCCCTTTTCCTGGTATTTTCACCCCTGTTACATCCACTCTGGAATGGGTGCTTGCTTCAGTCTCAGCTGAATACAAACGCCACAAGAAAGGCAGGAATTGTTTATTGTCCCTGACTCTGATGAGGTCCCTGCACAGCAGATTTATCTGTCGGTTACCTGAGCATCAACCTGTCTGAGGGGTCCAAGGCCAGTCCCTTGCTCAGGGCTGATGTTCTGTCCCTGTTCTCCACATCTTGCCCTGTGCCTGCAGAGCTGATGCCAGCATGGCTCTACCACCTCTTGGCCCCAGTGTTTTGTCCAAAGGTGCTAAATTTGGTTACCACACCCCTGCTGCCATCCCCACTATCAGCAAGGAGTAAATATTTTTAGACATGGAATAAATATTGAGCTGGCTGCACTATCTCTGCCTCAGCCTTCTCCCAGACAGCCAGGGAGCCTCCAGGGCCACGGCAGAGCCCTCAGGATTACAGGGTGTTCCCACCATGGAGCTGTGCAGATGCTGCCAGGGCCTCCTTGGTGGCTCTGACACAAAAGGCTGGGCTCAGCAGCTGCTGCAAACATCTGGCTTTAATTCTTCCTTAAAGCCACAACTTTCATTTGGCCACCAAACCACTTCCCTTTCATCTCTCCAGAGGACCAACCCTGTGGCAGAGCTGACTCTGCCTGTACTTACCCTGCATTATCCTGCAAGAAGAAGGTCCCAGAAAATCCAGGGCTGTGCTTCTCATAGGGGAGAGATCTTGGAGAGGGCAGCAGCTCCCAACTGCCACATTCCTGCTCTTCTCACTCCCTAGAGTTCCTTTAAAGTCATTTCAAGGCACACATTTCTCCATCAGCATAGTTCAAAAGGGCTCAGAGTCCAGCCTAGACCTGATTGCCCCTTAATTCCCTGAGCTGAGAACCCAAACTGGAGGAATCAACAGATGGGGCATGTTGTGCTGAGCAGGCCAAAGCGTGTCCTTGGGCTGGAGGGAGAAACTGTGTCTGTTTGGACTTCCCTTTAACTGAGGGTGCTGAAGGTTTGTGGCTGGGCTGGCAGGCTGGGAAGAGGGCTGGGAAAAGGCCTGGCAGGATCAGAAATGCCAGCAGTGGCAGTTTCCTCAACAACACTTGGCTGATAATTCTGCTATCAAGAAATGATTACCCGAGCAGGGAGATGATGTTTTGAACACTCGGGGTGTTTTTGTGCAGCAGAAGAGGCCAGGAATGAGAACACTGGAGGTTGGAGAGATCAGCTGCCATCACATGATCCCGTGATGCCAGTAACCACAGCAAAGTTTTATCCAAAGCCAGGGAAACTCTTGGCTCTGCTTCTGGGCCTGAGCTCAGCAGAGATTGTGCCACTGTATTTTCACAAACTTCCATCAGTGCCGAAGTAACTGATTGGCTTTTCCGGGCAAAACTGAGTCCCAGTGTGGGAGAGGTGCCTTGGGCAGCTCAGAGGCATCACGGGGTCTGATCCCAACATGCCAGGCAAACCCACAGAGCTCCAGCTCCAGGGGCAGCCAGCCCTGCGCAATCCATCTCCTGTGGCAGACTCTGGCTACACCCAAAGCCTCGGCAGGGCTGGAGTGTAGAAACTGTGCTATAATTTCAAATAAACCAGCTCTTCTCTTCTGCTTCCTGCCCTGCTGCCAGGCCACACTCTTCAAGTGGCCACAGGGAAAAGGTTTTATTTACCTTTTTATTTAAAGTGATCAAATAAAACAATCCATGCAGGGGACAGCAGAACAACAGGCTCCCATGGATTCACAGCTGCCTGCCAGGAGCACGGACCTGCTGTGGAGCACCAGCTTGGTGCTGCTACATGGGAGGGAATTTTCCTGTAGCTCAGGTGGGTCTTTGGGTACCCAGGATCTTCCCTTCTTGCCACACTGAATTCCAGCCAGGACCCCCTCCAGGACTGTTGGAATCCCAGGATCAGAAAGTTCTGAAGTCTGAATTTTAGATACAGAAGTAGTTATAGAATAAAGTAAAAAGTTTAAAATGTAGTAATATAGAACTGTATGTCAGTTACATGATTGGATGAAGAAGTCCGCACTGTGGCAAACATGTAACACAGATGTGATTAACTATTGGTGTAGAAATGAAAATATATGTATACAGCCTTAGTTTATTGGCCAGTTAACCTTTAAAAGATCTCGTAACCTGTAGTCTTGTGATCACTCTTCATAACATGGCTGACCTCTGAATTCCTCTGTGAAGACATTCTTATGCCTTCATGATAAAGAAACAATAAATCAAGCTTAAATCATGCCAAAGTGGTCCTGTCTCTGCCCAACATAATCCTGACACAGGGCATCCAGCCATCAGGAGCTGATTCCCAGTGGTACACTCAGGAGAGCTGAGGTGTCCCTGTTCCACCTTTTCACCGCTCCATCCAGGTCCAACACTTCCTGGCAGGGAGGAGGAGGAGCGAGTGAATCACCAGGAAAGGGCAGGAGCAGGAAGTGCAGCTGCCAGGCTGACCCAGCGTGGCTCCTCCTGGACCTTGGACGGACGGAGCTGGCCAGGAGTTAATGTTTAACTCCTCCAAAGGCCTCAGCTCAGCAAAAGGCCCTGGAGACACCAGGGACATCCTGCTTGGCCAGGAGCTGTGCTGGGACGGTCCCTCAGGGCTGCACTTGTGCCTCAAAGGCAGTTAAGTCAAAAGGCAAAGAAGTCCAAAGGGCCTCACAACGTCCGATAAGCCCCAGAGAAAAGATGGATAAAGGCAGTGGCATTAATGAGTTCTTCTGGGCAGCCCTGCCCTGCCCTGGGCACACCAGTTCCCACACCATCAGTAAGGAAAAGCTCATGAGTTGTTTGGGATATGTTGTTCCCAACGATCTTGGCAAAGCTGCAGGACTTCTTCCTCTCCCTTCTTTCTCCATCTCTCTTCCCAAGGGTATTTAAATCCATGCATGACAGTCTTGGCTAAAAAGGAGCACAGAGTGCCCCGGGGGCAGGGCAGGACCCCAGACTTTAATCCCAGCTCAGGTTACTCAACAACAATTTGGGATTCCTATTCATCACTTCACCCTTGTAAAGTGGGAATGGTGCTTCCTGAATTCCCAACGCTGCCAGAGTCATGTCCGAGGGCTAATTGGGAAGATCCAAAAACACTGGATGAGTGGCTGTGAGACTTAGATTTTCCGGCTCCTCCAGCCAGGATGCCAAGGACAGCCAGGAGCTGCCAGGAAAGGGCTCAGCAGTTCTGCCTCTGTCCCACAGGGAACACACATCCTGCAGGGAATCCATCCATCCGTGCCGTTCATTTGTGGCCTCTGCAATAACCTGACATGGGTGGGAAGGAATCAATCGTGTTCAGCAGGTGGATCCAATGTCTCTCCCAGTCCTCAAGGCTGAAGGAAGAAAGGATTCTGTAATCCAAGAAGAAGCAGCAGCTCTGACTGTCCAGGGATAAAAGAGTCTCAGTGAGCAGCTTCTGGCTAAGGTTACCTGCAGGCAGAAAGGGGAGTGCTCAGGGAAGAGCTCAGGCTGTCCCATCAGAGCCACAGGTGAGCAGCCCTGCCTTAGCAAAGCTATGCCACAGAATTTTCATCATGGTGTTTTTCTGTTACCTTGGCTTTATCACAAAACAAAAAGGGAATGTACAGATTGACAGAGTATGTTTGGAAATGGAAATAAAATTCCAGTTTAATCACTGATTAAACAAACCAGTGGTGCTGTTGGGAGGGGTCACTTGGAGTTTACGGATTGGGTGGGGACCTCAAAACCAAAAAAATGCCATGAGGGTGTCCCAGGCTTTTCTGGGGGGTTCTTCAGCTGCTACCTCACCCTGTCTGCTGGTGCTGGGCCTGGGCTGTGTGAAACTCAGGAGCTCCAACACTCGGAGTCAGTGCTGGCTCCTCAGGAAATGCTGCTGAGCGAGGCTCAGGTGAAACATCAGAAAGGGAGGGGTGAAGACAGAAAATGTTTCTTTGGATTCTCCCCTCTGGTATAAACCTACCAGAGTGGTCCCATTCTGCAGCTCCAAGCGTGACTCTAGGAAAGATGTCCCTGCAAAGCAGCAGGCACTACCAAGAAATTAATAATTACACCTGGGGTTGTAATCCCGGAGCAGGATTGTTCGTATCTCATTGACTCATCAACCTGCAATTCACCACCTCTCACCAAAGCACCAGAAACCCCATTTTAGATCAGTGCTGAGCTCAGAGCCCTCAGCTGCAACTGGGGAATGAGCTCAGAGCAGCTGAGGGCTCTGAATGAGATCACAGCACTGTCACTGCCAGTTCTCTGCAGCCACGGGCTGGTGGGGCCCTTCCAACACAGGAGTTCCAGGATTCTGTGACACGTTCCCTGCTCATACACCTGCCCAAACAGCATCTCCTGCTGCCACCTGAGGTGAGTCCCTGTGCTGGAGATGTCACAGTCCAACCCAGGAGGATGTTTGTAACACCCTCAATTAAACCCTGGAAACCTCACACACAATTAAATAAGGCAAGGCAGCATCTCCTAAGTGCTGCTCTCCTCCTCCTCATGACCCATCTCGTGGCTCTGAGGTGCCTCAGGTTCTGGCATGGCCTTGTTTGGGCACTAATCCCACAGCAGGTCCCTCTGGCACATGGAGCTCTCACAGAGCCAGCATGGGCACAGAGGCTGAGGCTTTACACTGTCTCTGATGCGCAGTCTGACTTTTTGTCCATGTTATTCTTCCTCTCTGATTCCAATCAGCAGTCCGTGGGCTGCTGTAATGCAAGCAGTGAGATCCATTCTTTTATCCTTGATATTTGGATAATTAAACTTCCAGGCACTACTGCAGTGTATCCTGTATTCCCAACATTTCCAAAGAACTACTCCATCCTATGTAACCTAAAAATTCTCCCTCTGTCTATATCCATTTCTCATTTTGTAAGTCTATTGGAATACTGAAGTTTTCCATAAAACTCTGAGTCAAAGCACATCACTGCAACATTTCAGATCAGGCTGCACATTGGAAAAACAGGGAATATTTGCCAAAAGTGCCTCAACATTGGTATCTGGTGTCATTTGAGGTGCCCTGTGGCGTTCCTGTTACCAAAAAAGGGGGCGATGCCAGTCCAGAAGGTGCAAGTGTTCCTGTGCTGTACTGGCCAACCCTCTGCTGATCCACTGAATCCTGGAGTGGTTTGGGTTGGAAGGGACCTTAAATCCCATCCCATTCCAGCCCTGCTATGGGCAGGGACACCTTCCACTATCCTAGATTGCTCCAAGCCCCATCCCAGGACCTACCTCCATGCCACCAGGTTTCAACCACAGGAGCTGTAATTTAGAGTGTGTGGATTTTCTGGGCCATAGTTCAGACTTTTTACTGGAATGACTAAATTTCACATGTGCTGAGACTGTCATAGAAGTAACACCAACAAATTAATTTAATTAGTCACTTCCTGACTTAGTGGCCGGCAGATCCTGAGCCGCTCTGCAAGCAGCTCCCAAGGAATTTGGGACAGCCCAGAATTTGGGACAACGTCAACATCCAAGACCTGCAGCTGGGAAAGGAGCTGGACCACCAAATATACACAATTTTTTTTTATTTTAAAACTCAGGAATTTGGTACTTGACACATTAAGAAGAATAACGAGGAAAGAAATAGAAACACCTAAAGAAACACAATTGTTCGGAGGAATGCCTCGAGGAGCGGCAGAGCTGGCCAAGAGCAGGGGCGTGTCCCGAGGGCCCGGGGCGTGGCCGAGGGCGTGGCCAGTGCGGGCGGGGCGCGGGCCAATGGGGTCGGGGGCGTGGCCGGGGCGTGGCCGGAGCCGCTGCCCGTTGCTGCGGCGGGCGCGGAGGTGCTGTCGCCGGTTCGGCCGGGACAGGTGCGTTGGGACCCGTTGTTTCAGCCGTCACAGGTGCCGTGGGGTCTCTCTGGGTCCGCCGGCACAGGTACGTTGGGGCGGGGCGGGAAGGCGACACACAGGTGCGGTAGGATCTGCCGGCTGGGCCGGGACAGGTGTGCCGGGACCCGCCGGTTGGGCCGGGACAGGTCCGATGGGATCTCTCCCCTCCGGTTTGGCCGGGATAAGAGCTCAGGGCGGGGGCCAGGACCGCCGGGACACCCCCCGATAGTGGAGCTGCCCAGAGCCGGGCCGGCCGTGGGAGAGTCCGAGCTATGGGGGGCGAACCTGGGCCCCGCTCCGGACATCCCTCCCCGTGCCCGACCCGTGGGGACAGCGGGGCTTGGCCTTCGCGGCGGGGGTCAGCAGCAGACCCACATCCGGAAAAGCTGGGCCGGGGGTCCGTGGCTGCCGGGGCAGTGCGGGGTGAGGGGCCGCGCCCTCCGCAGCCTCCGGCTCTCGGCGGGTTCGTGCCCGGGGCTGGCGCGTGGTGCCCGCGGGTGGCCCGTTCTTGTAGCCACTTTTAATGAATAGGCCACTTCCACCGTGGGCAAGCGTTAGCAGGTTTTTCTTTCAGGATCTTTCCAGATAGAGGGCTTTATATTCTGCTGTTAAACTCTTGGGTAAAGTTACTAGAGGTAGATTTGATGTGTTGTGGTCGATTGTGGCTCAGACTCCTTCCCTTGCCTAACATCTGGCACATCTCTGGCATCCCTGTCTCCCTCTCTTCTGGCCTCTGTGCCACCTTCCACAGAACCTGTCTCCATTGCAGCAGGTAGAACATTCATGGTCTTGTTTAAATCTTCATATGTATTTTCTGAAATGATTCTAAATAAACCATTCAGAAGGAGCTGCAAAGAAAGCCCAGAGATACTTGAATATGCTACGACTGTAAATAAATGAGAAAGTGCTAAGAATGTGGAATGGTGTAAAAATGCGGGAGCACAAGTTTCAAGGCATGTCAGAGTTCTGTTTCATGTCATTTCTAGTGACTGAGATTCCAGATATGCTGCTTTTCTTCCCAGCTGAAGGTCCCAGCAGCAGGTACTGCCTTTATAAAGAGATTTTTGCCTAAACAGGCCAGATTACCTCATTGTACCTGTGCTTTTGATGGAGAATGGCAGGGAAACAGAAAAAAACAATAGGGAGACGATGCAGCCCTGAACAGGGCTGGCTGGAGCTGCAGAGGGATACTCAGGCATCCAAAGCAGGGTTATTTTCTGAACAATTACATTCAGTTTTGTTTCTCAGTGTTTTACTGAACTGTTCCTTCCGTGTGTCAATGATCACCTGTTCCTTGTGCCAGGGGAGCTCTGATGAATGCCCCGCTCCTGTTTCCTGGGCACAGCTGACTCTGTGAAAGGCCATTTAAACTGCAGCTCAGGTGAGCTCTCTTTGGCTCAAGATTAGTCATAAAACAAAGTTCAAACTGTGGCGTGACACGGCTCATTCAGCGTTGGTCTTTAACATGGACAGAATTCTTTTTGTGGGATTTTCCAGCGGTAAATTCTATCTGTAATCTCTCTGTGTGTATTCTGAGGCTCCTGGGGGTTGAGACTGGGGGGTGTATCCTGCAGTCACAGAAATACTGGGTTTATCTGTGTATGCAATATGATTTTTAAAAAGGGAGAAGATGGAAATGAGATCATTTGTCTTTGTGCATGGTGATTTGTGCTGTTGTCAAAGGCAGAGCATACTCCTCTCAGTGCAGCCTGGATAGAGTTTACAGGGAACTTGGTGATGCAGAATGTGTTCAAAAAAGCAAGAATTTCAGAAAGTAACTGCAGTTTGGGCTTCTCTTGCCAGTTGGAGGGGGTTCTGTGTGCCTTTGAGAGGCTGAGGCTGCAGGCAGCTACACCTGGAAAGGTAACATTGATAAGTGGTTTCAGTGTGTTTCAACATCTCCACAAAACCAGCGTCACCTGTTTGCAGTGATAGTTCAACCTGTGCATCTGAAAACTCCACCAAAATCACTGTCCTGATGAAACACGTCCTGTCTTGGTGTGTGCTGTTCTCTCCAGGACATCAGGGGAATTATGGAATGTGAGGGAAAGGCCCGTTCTTCCTGACTCCAGCTCCCAGGACAGAGATGTGTTCACCTGCCACCTGCTCTGTCTCCAGGCAGGGAACAGCACTGGAGAGGCTTCTCTGCTCCCAGGGCTCCCATTCCAGCACTGGGAGCTGCCAGACTCTGCCTGTGCCCCTGAATTCTCCAGGACTGAGGTGTTGCAGAATCCCAAATCTCTGTCATTTCTGAGCAGGTGCATTCCATACCTGTGAAGATTTTGGAAACGTTGTCTTTCCTCCCTTTGATTGACTGTTTATGCCATGTTGTCTGAAGGTGTTTCCCTTTATGTGAGACCTGGACTCATGCTGGATCCAGAGTTTCGTGACTCTGCAAATCCATTAAAGGAATTAATGGAAAATACAAGGAAGAGCTCAGCCTGCCTAGAGTTGGTATTGCAGGGTCAGTTCGTGCCCTTGCTACAGGCATTGTGTGACATGGGACTAGGGATAAAAGAAAAGAGGAAAAAAGGAAAGGCGTTGCCCTACAGGCTTTATTTTTGTCTTATCAGAGAACTCTTTAAATCAATCTCCCCTCCTTTCCTCTTCCACAAAAAAAAAAAAAAAAAAAAAAAAAAAAACAAAACCTGTGTAAAAAATAAATCTGATATAGTCTTGTTGGCTTCTGTGGTGAAAATCTGGACAAAATCTTTTCCCCTCTCCAGCAGGATGGAGTGGTTGGAGCTGTTCTTTAGGTAATTAATACTATTTAACTGATATTTTGGTAACTACTGCAACAGGAGGGGCACAGCTGCTGCCATGAACACGAGACTTGTTTGAGCTCACAGAGGAAACGCTGCTGTGCTGAGAGTGAACACAAGAGTGAATGAAAAATGTTTGTATAGTAATTACATCCTCTTAGTTTCGTAACTCAAACCCTCTTACATAAATGCCAGCACATTTGGTTTGAAACTGGAACAAGTGAGGGCACTTTGGGGCTTCCTGGAGCTCCTGTGTGTGGTGTGTGTGACACAGGAGTGTCACTTTGGCATCCTCTGGTCACAGCTCCCCATTGTGCCTGTGGCTTTATCAGGGCACCATCTCAGTGGCATCTGCAGAGGAAATGATAACTGTCATCTGTTGCCTTTTTAAAGTCAGTTGATGGATGAGATCCTGAGGGGTTGGGATTGGTGGCACTGGGATGCCGGGAGCACCTGAATAGGGATGCAGGAGCAAATCATTTTGTGCGACTTCTTTTCTGCTCACAATTCCTATTGCTGACGGTGTTCCTTCCTCCTGAGCAGGGGTTTGGGGAGATAAGATGGAGCCTTCCCCGTTCAACAGAAGGCAATGGACCTCCCAGTCTTTGAAAATCACTGCAAAGGAGCTTTCCCTGGTCAACAAGAACAAGTGCTCAGCCCTTGCAGAGAGGTTCTCCAAGTAAGTGCTGCGGGGCTGGGGAGCAGCAGCTGTGTGTGCAGGTGACAGCTGGCACCTTGGGCAGGGACTGCTGCTCTCACAGTTGCTGTGACACCCCAACAGTCCCACCCTGTGCATCCCTGGGAGCATTGTCCAAACTCTCCTGGAGCTCTGGTAGCCTTGGGGCCGTGCCCATTCCCTGGGGAGCCTGATCAGAGCCTGTCCACTCTCTGGGGGAAGAACCTTTTCCTGATATCCAGCCTAAACCTCCCCTGACTTAGGTAGAAAAGGAATATTAAGCTTCCCTTTTCTCTGAGAGATGGATAAAGGGTTACACTCAAACCATAAATATTGTATACCCTGAGAAAGCTGAGTGGTAGTAACCAATACATTTCCTGGAAAAGTTTTTATTTCCTTAAGGAATTATACAGGCTACAGCTGGGGTTTTCAATGGGATTTGGGCAACTGAGTCTTCGAGGCTCTTGCATTAATAGGGTAACAAAGTTTTGGAGTATTTGGATCTTGAGTGTGGGGCAAACTTTATGGAATCTATAGGAGAGGGACAGTTACACACTCACAACTGCAGAGTTCCTCTGTGGATCTCTGGCCCAGGGAGAAGCTGTTTGCTGTCACCACCTTGTTAAGGTAATTTATTCACTCGCTGAAGCTTGATTACAGAACCTGGTCATCTTGCTAAATGTTGATAATCCCTTGAAAAAGGCTTACTGGAAGTAATCCAAACTGCTATTCCTTAATCAAGTAGTGTCCCTCTACATAGGTGGGGTCAGTGCCTTGGAAAAACATGGTCCTGCTCTCTGGCTTTGCCGCCCTGATGCCTGCAGGGAGGAGTGTGACTTTAAAATTCTGTTAATTCAATATTTGTATGTGAAAACCTTTTTCTCCATCCCATATAATCAGTCTTGTCAGGTCAGAGACACAAAAAGCAACAGCAGAGGCTCAAGAAGTGCCCCATGCTGGGCTGACTCACAGAGCGAGGGCTGGGAATCCTCAGTCATTGTCTATTTTCCAGGTGCTGCTTGACTTTCATCTGTGTTCCTCTTTGTTTCTTCTTCCAGTATTGATCCCTCTTCCTCCAGCATCACTTTCTCAGCATGCTGTGTTCAAATTTGGACCCTGTATAGTGCAGAGATGTGGGTTAGTGTGTTTGCAGGGATTAAAGTGGAGGTTACACTCACAGAGCAGCAACAGCCTGTAACACACTCACTGTTGTGTCAAAAGCAGAATTCCACAGATAAGGAGAACAGAAACACCCTTTGCCCAAGCAGGCACTGAGTTCCTTCTCTCTGAAAGGCAGAACTCTCCTTAAAATGGCAAAATTTGTCACTAATTTTCATATTTCAAAGGCCAAGTGCAATCACCTTGTGTAGGGTAGTAGCCAGTGGGGAGTGTGGAGGGACTTAACACCCAGAGGAGTGCGGGTTGCTGGGAGTTTCCTACAGCTCCTTAAAGGACTTTGATTCATGATCCAGGGTGGCTTATCTGCGAGGGCTGTGATGGTTCAGCTGCCCGGGAGGCAAGTGCTGAATGGGGGCAGCTCCCAGCCCGCAGAGTAAAATCCACTGGCACTTAGGGAGACTTTTGGCGTATGCCAAGCTGGAATTTGTTCTGGTTCAGCAGCTGCTGGATAAAGAGCTGAGTTATTCCTGCAAGGGGACACAGCAGACAGCTGGGTGGCAGAAACAATACAGCTATTCCAAGGTAAACTGTCTCTATTTGGGAATCAGAGTGCTTAGGGAATTAAAAATATTAATGGATGTTATTATTGTAAACGGGATGACTGGAAATGTGTCTGTCACTTGGCTTTGTGTTATTTGCTGCTGATTGTCCAGTTTCTAGTTTTAGTTGATCCAGGGGGTGCAGAGAACCCTTGGTAGGGGAAGAAAAATCTCAGCTGTCTTCAGGAGCATTCAGTGTTGTGGTTAAAACTTGGGTTTTGTTTGTTTTTCACTCTCTCAAAGGTATCAGAAAGCTGCTGAAGAAGGCACTGCTGAGAAGAAGAGAAGTGTAAGTGTTTTGTATAAGCGTTTGTTTCCTTGGGAATAAGCACAGCCTGCAGTCAGGATGCATGAATATTGCTGTGACAGTTATTTTTAGAATATCAAAATTGCTGCCGTGTGTCCTACAGAAAAGCTGGCTTAGACAGAGGGTTTGCTTTTGCTTCATGCTCCATGCTTTTTCCCAGTGTGGAGGAAAGCAAAGGAAATGAAGTTTCTTGTCCAAAGCTGTGTTGAATCACCAATTCTCTCCTAAGCAAAAGGCAAAATGAGTTAACCACAAGCCAGTAATACCCACCTCCTGTTCTTATCTGGAGGCACTTGTGTGGTGCCTCTTCCTTTCTTAACTAAATTTAAAAGTGCTTAAAAGGAGCCTCCAAGCATCCCTGAAATCCATTATGTGTCTTTGAGGGCTGTAGGATTTTCTCTGAAGTGACTTCCAGGGCTGCAAATGCCCCTGGATGAGGCAGCACCAACCTTCTTGGCTCTGTTACAGCCCCACATTCCCTCCTGTAACCTCCATTGCACTCAGGTGTTCTGGGGTCAGGGAGCCTTGGCTGACATACCAGGCATGAAAGTTGCAGGGCTTTGTCCTGGTCCTCAGGGTAATTTGTATTTTAAAGCACTGCCAGTGTTTTCAGGATCTATAGGAAAGTTGCTGCCTTGATTTCTTTAATGCTTGGGGAGCCACTCTTTGCTGTTTGGGATATAGGGGGGATAAAATAAGCATTCTAAAAATTACTTTCCAGTCTGAAACTTTCTTCATTGCTTGCGCTTGTGTCTGTCAATCTTCCTGTAATCAGGGAAACAGTCAAGTCTCAAGCAGGAGGGACTTGTTAGGAACTGTGCTGGGATTCCAGAGGTGTTCCCACAGAAATGTGCCACACAATTTTCAATATTTCTGTTCTATTACAACACTTCCCTTATAATTTTAATATTTTCTTTACAATACAGTCAGCAAACACGCTGATTTTTTTTTTTTGAGGTGTAGGTGGATTCAAGTCAATTTGCAAAGCAGCATTCAAAATGTGACCAGAAGAGTAATAGGGTGAGGGACTTAAATCCTAATATAGCAGCTAATCCTGGTTAATTCCTGTAAGCCTGGCAGCCCTGCTCCACTTGCAATGAGTTTGGAGTGGTCTCCGTAAGAGAGAGACAGGAAACATGCAATGGTGGCAGGTATTGGATTTGAATGGCTCAAACATGGGGAGAGGGAACTGCTGGGAGCAGGGCTGGGCTGGGAAGCAGCTGGATGAGAGGTGATGCTGCTCCGGGTGTTCCCTTGGGGGCGAGGCAGTGCCAGTGACTCGTGTGTGTGTCCCCAGTGGTGCTTTCAACGGGTTGAGTGAAATAGAACAAAAATCCCAGCAAGTTACTGGTTATTTTTGAACTGGAGCAGAAGGATGTTTGTTGTGGGTGCTTGGCTTGAGCTTTGGCTGTGTGGTGTAAAATTCTGGGCAGGTCTCTGGGAACTGAGGTGTTGCTGTTATCTGAGAGCAGAAACAGGTAACTCCAAGGATTTAGTGGTTTCTGAGAGTTAACTTTTAGCTTTTGGAAGGCCTGATAGCTGTTGTCTTCTGAAGACACTGCAGCATTTGGCACACCAGCCCTCTCCTATGGCTGCTTGTGCTCCTGTTTCCTTCTTCTGGGACTGGAGACCCTCCTTGTGTGGATTTGAGTCCCATTTCCTTCGTATGTGGATTCAGGTCTTTTGTGTGGCATTTAACTCCTGGGGTTTGAGTCCCTTTTGCCTTATAAGGCCATTCCTGTTTGCTCACTTCCTGCCTTACTCCTGACTTTTCTCTTCTCCCCCCTCCTTCCTTCCCTATCCTGGATGCTTTCTCCATGTGGCACAGCTGTAACTATTCACAGCTGGCCGGGAGAGGGGATCGGTGCTGAGCTTCCTCCCGCATGGAAAGGAAGTGCTGTGGAGAGCTGGAATTAACTCCTTGTTCTTTGCAGAACACAGAAAACCTGCCCGCTCACTTTACCAAGGGGAATCTGAGCCTTCTGAAGAAGAAGTGGGAGAATCCGGTGCTGGGAGCGGAGTCTGGGAAGGAAACGATCCGGAGCAGCTGCGCTGAGGTGAGGCACAAGGTCGGGACCGGCCGCGCCCCTTCGCCATCCCCGGGGGCTGCAGCTGCCTCTGGCCAGCCGTGGTGTCCCGCTGGTGACAGCACAGAGCCCCATAGCCACTCCCGGGAGAGTGGCACCATGGAAAACTGTGTGAGAGAGCCCCGTGAAATGGAAAAGCCCGAAGCCAGCGAAAGGTCGGAGTCTCCGGGGAGGATCGAGAAGTACAACGTGCCCCTGACCAAGCTCAAGATGATGTTCGAGAAGGGTGAAGCCTCTCAGCCCAAGGTAAGGATCTGTCCCTCCAAATCTCGGAGAAACTAAAGCTGCTGCTTCCGCGGCATCAGGAAAATCCCGGGAGGGAGTGGCTCCAGCTATTGACTCTGCAAATATTGTGTTCATTGTTTTAGTGAAAACAGAACATCGTGGTGTTAGTAACTTACTGGAGCTACACAAGTATGTGCAGGTTGCTCGGAGTTGTGGCAGCTCGCGATTGCTCGTTGGAGTAAAGTGGATTTGCTTTTGATAAGGTTCAGTGGAAGAGGGGAAAATAAGTATGGAATTTATTAAGTTTTGTAAAATAAGTTGGGATTGTTTGTGTTTTGTGTGAAGATTACAATAAGTTATGCAAATGTGAATTGTATAAAAATACATATGTAGGTATTTCTGTATTTTTTAATATATGAAAGAGTAAGTAACTGTTTGAAGTGAGCTCAGCAATCAGGACTGTTGCAGTCGAGACGAAGCACTAAGGAGTGAGAGTTTTTGATATCTGTATCAGTACGAGTTGCACAAACTCACACACATACATATAGTGAAACACTCCCATCCTTTCCTCACTCTTCCCTCATCTTTGTGTCTTAGAAAATGTTTCTTATCGAAAAAAAGAATCCTCACTGGGGGAAAACGAAGCCGAGATGGCCAGAGCAGCTCCTGCCCTCACTAGTTTTGACTTGCAAATGCTCAGGGCTCGCATTTTTCTTCCAACTGCTCATGAAATCTGATCCCGCATGTGGACTGCAGCCGGCGTGTCCCGGGGGGAATTGCTTAACTCCGAAATGAGTTGCATATGCTGGGGACTTGCAACACAGTCCCGAGGCCTCGATGCTGGTGGATTTTCCAGTTTTCTCATAGTTTCCTCTCCTCCTGGCTTTGTTTTACTGCGGGTGGTTTTCTTGAAGTATTGACTAAAACAAACACATTTTGGACAAAAGTTGTTTCACTATGTAACAATTTAGGGCTCAGAGGAGCAACTCGGTGTTAAAGGGAATTTTGGGTCTGTGTGAAGTCATTTCACAACTTGAATTTTTGGAGTCTTTGTCATGGTATGAGAGCTGCCCTTGACAGACCTTCCCTGAACTCTTGCTGTAGGATTAATCACTCAGGATTCCCCAGGAATTCTGCAGATGGGCTTCAAGTAACTTTATCTCAGCCTGGGGAATAAATTGTTTTGGAGCTGAGTGAATCTGAAACTGATAGTTTGTCAAGTTTAGCAATTCAAACACTGTTGCAAACCAACTAAACCCAGTAAACACCATGCCGGAGGCACAGAACTGGTCGGGTTCGGTTCAAAATCCCTATTCCAAGTTAATCTGTTACTCTTACTGTAGAAGGGAAAAGGAATGTTCTGAAGTTTAGATGTGTGGGGGAGAGGGGGCGTGCTTGGAATTCGATTCCTGGTTCTGGGAATTGATGTGTGGATGGGAGGATGGTGTCAGTCAGTGCAGTGAGGGGAGCTGGGTGCTGTGGGGACCCAGGTGTGGCTCAGTGAGGTGGGAGCCACGACAGCTCTGCCTCTCCCACTTATTTCCTGTGCTTTTTCCTGAACGAGCCTTCATGGAACCGTTTTGGTGGAAAATTCCTTTCTATCATTGAGTCCAACTGTAAATTCAGCTGAGAGATGGCAGTTTTCTTTGGACTCTACTGAAGGCTTAAAGGTGTTGGTGTTGTCAGAGCTTTGCTGACAAAACCTGAGTGTGACCTAAGCAGCACCACGGCTGGAGGCTCCTGGCAGTGCTGATAAATCAACTTTCATGGGCAGGTCTGGGGCAGGGATCCAGGTTAGAGCCTGGATTTCCTGATTTCATCTCCTACTCCAAAGAAACCTAGTCTCGTTTTCAGGATTATAAGTAAAATCTCATCATTTTTTCATTTACTCATGCAGCTCTTGCTCTGTCTTCTGCAACAGATAGGAGGCAGATCTTTTCTTGCATTTTCATGGAAACAAACTGCTCTAATCCCATTAGGGGCAGGCACGGCAGCCTGGATTGGTTCAACACTAAGCAAAGACTGGAACTGATAAAAGACCTGATACTCAAAGAATTCTTCCTGTAAGTGATAGTGAAAGCACACCCAAGGGGGGAAGAGAATCAGATTCTGCAACATTTCTGAAAAAGTTGTCTCCAGGCTGGTTTGTGTTCTTCCTTTAAGGCAAAACCTGGCTGTGGTGTGTAGGTGACCTCGTGGCAGGGTCATGTCTGACACAGGTGGTTTGTAATGAAATAGGTGGAACTTTAATTTGAGTTTTTGCTCAACTCTGTGCCCCAGGCAAAGCTTTGCCTGCACTCCCGGTGCTTCTGCACTTGCCCAAGTCTGAGAACTTGGGGCTTTCCACACACAAGGAATATTTTATCTCCTTTCCAAAGCAGCAGAAGCTGTGCCCTGGGAATTGTGGCCCAGCCACAGAATGACAAATCCCTAAGGGGGCCACGACCCTGCTGATTCCCTGCAGCTGATCGGTCCTTCAGTTGTGATGGGGAAAATCCCTCATCTTCCCTCTGTTAAACATTTCTTTTTCCTTTTACTCTGCTTCCCCCCCCCGCCCCCCCAAAAAAAAAACCTGTGGATATAAAACCTACACATATTTGTAGAATATTTGTAGATTTGCTGGATATTTGTAGGTTTACTGAAACATCCCTGACCTCTAAAGCTTTTGTATTCTGGTGGCTGGGATTTTTACTCTCTGTTTTCTGCAGCTCACCCACAGAAAGGCTCTTCAGGTGAAGTTGTAATTTGCAGATGTGAGGTGGCAAAGGCAGGAGGAGGAGCTGGCAGGGCTCTGGAGTGGTGCAGTTGGAGCACTCCTTATCTCACTCTTCAGCTGCTTCTGCTGATTGAACTTTTCCTGTTGGACCCTTTGGACCCCAAATTTCTGAGCTGCAAGAACCCCAGACTCGTGGGCTCAGGGTGATGTTAAAGGGGACACTGGCTGAATAAGGATCATCTCAGAATATTTTTCACAGAATGAGGGACCTGCAAGTCTTTACAAGTGTGCAGGCACTCCCAGACCTGAGCTTATTGGTCAGTGCAAGACTTGTCAGAGCTAAAGCTCTTTTCCAGTAAGAAAAGTTACCAAAGTCTTAAACTACAGAAATAGAAACTATTTCCCGTGCTAATGGAAAAAGAGGTTTTCCAGCTGCATTTTCCTTTCCTGGTGAAGCTGCTGTTTGTATGGAAAGCAGCCTGATTTTTCACAGTGATTGTCTTACACTGCAGTTCTGTGAAAATAAAACCTTGGAATTTCCTTCAGTTTGGTGACCAGCAAATAAGAGAGTTGTTGGAATTGGGGGGAGGAATGTGTGGTTGGAGCATCTTGCCAAACCTGCCTTTTTCTCTATGTTAGCCTCAATCTGAATTTCCAACTATGATTTAACTTCCTAGAGAGGGAACAAAGGTCCAGCACCATTTAGGATTTTTTTTTTTTTTTCAGCAGTGAATGCATCCTACCTTGATGGAATCCAGTTTAACTCTGTGCTCATGAACTTTTATCAAAGCTGTGGAAATTTCTTTTTGTGCTTTTGTTTATTGAGGTTTAGATTCTGGGGAGTTGGTCTCAACAAATAAGAATAAAATCTGATTGAGGCAGCCAGAGCATCTGTGTGGTGCTACAGGACACTCTGTCCAGCTCTGCAGCAGAGAGTGATTATCCTGGAGATCTGAGAATATTTATCTCTAACACTCTCCTGCTTAAGCTTCAGCCTTATCAGACCTAATTAGGGAATTATTTGGTACCAAATGCATAAACTATCCAAATGAAAGCAAGTAACTCTAGATAACTTTTATTACAATACTATTAATTCCTTTTTCCATGGCTGAAAATGAATGCAGATTTTGGATAAGTGGTTCCTTGCATCCTTTTTCTGATTTTAAATCTTCATACAATGACTGTGACTATTGGCTTCAACAGAATTGCATGAAATGCAAAAATCTAGACTGAAGTTTTGTGTATGCAGTGGGAACAACCTAAAAACCTGATCTTTGTGGTCTTTTTCAACCAAGAGAACTGCCACAGGGAACTGACTGACCTCTCCAAGAAAGTGTTTCCCAGGTGACAAGAGGGTCAGGTACTCTGTGATCAAACTTTATATTGATTAAATAAGATGTCACCTGTTAGACTTGTTTATTCCAGCAAAGCAGATTTGCTAGTGACACCTGTGCCTCTTAAGGGATTACCCAGAGCAATCCCTGTGTGTCCAGGCAGCTGATGGGAGGGTCTGTCCCCAGCAGGGCCCCCGGGAGCCACGGAGAGCAGCCGCGGGCAGGAGGATTTCGGAGAACAGCCTCTCCTCAGAGGACTGTGATGCTGCCCAAGGAGAGAGGAGCCACGGCACAGCAGGTCAGGAAACCTCGGGGGGCGTTTGGGTGGCTTGGTTTGGGTTTTGTGTAGGAGATAAATCTGCTTTATACACCTGGAGGTGTCCAGGGAACAGCGGGAGGTGGCACTCAGTGCTCTGGTGTGGGTGACAAGGTGGGGATCGGTCAGAGGTTGGAGTCGCCGGTCTTGGAGGGCTTTTCTAATCTCAAGGATTCCATGAAATAACTTTTGCCTTTCCAAAATGGAAGGAAGTGCAGCCCCCTTCCAGCTGTAAAGCCTGTCAGCATCCCATTTAGTGAGTGAAGCCTTGCTGGGAGTTTTAAACCATTCCAATCTTAAGCACAGGAAACCGAGGCACAGGGAATAACCCAACAAGTTAAGGAATACAACCCATTCTTCCCTGTGTCTCAATCCTAGAACTACTTTTAATAGTCAAGGTAATTTAGGAAGCAGTGAACAGACAGTCAATGTTCCTTCTTCCTCCTTGCTTCAATCCTCATCCCTCCTACCCTGACGAGACACAGGGAGCTAATGTGAACTTTGACTTAAACAAAATTATGTATTTTTCTAACAAACCATTTGCGATCTTTTGGGGTTTCAACCAATGGGCTGGTATTATAAATATTCACAGAACATCCTAGGTTGGAAAGATCCCACAAGGATCATCCAGCCCAGCTCCTGGCCCTGCACAGACACCCCAACAATCCCACCCTGTGCATTCCTGGGAGCGGTGTCCAAATGATCCTGGAGCTCTGGCAGCCTTGGGGCTGTGCCCATTCCCTGGGGAGCTCTTTCAGTGCCCAGCCCCCTGCAGGGAGGAGAGCCTTTTCCTGATATCCAACCTAACCCTCCCCTGGCACAGCTCCAGCCATTCCCTTGGGTCTCACTCCTTAGTGATGCACATTGTGTCCTGGCTGGCCTGATCCTGGAGAGAATGGCAACATTCTCCCCAAGAAGGATCTTAGTAAGTGTTCTGAGAGTTATCTGTTGTTCATGTTTGGTTTTTTTACCAGGATATCTTGTAGACAGCAGTCCAGGACTCAGTCCAGACAAGGCAGAGAGCAGGAAGAACCTGGACATGCCTCGTTTATCGGAGACATCAATAAAGGACAGGCTGGCCAAGTACCAGGCAGCAGTGTCCAAGCAGGGCAGCTCCTCAGGCATCACTCCCATGGTAAGTCTTGGCTTGTGTGGAAGTGAATTTTTGTCCCAGCCTGAGACTGGAAAGAAGATCTTATGGAAACCAGGCTGCTTGAGGGTAATGCCATTCTTTTTGGGAAACAGCTCTGTGCCCATAGGAGTAACTTCTGATGAAGAGTTGTCTCTGCATACTGCAGGAAAAAATAAGTATATTTGCATCTTCCTGGAATAATGTTGGAAGTTTTCCAAGAAATTAATTGTTGGCACCCTGACCGAGGTCCTTCTGAAGCGTAGTTGACATTCTTTTTCTTTCTGAGTGTCTGTAGCTCTCTGCATGTTTGTTGTTTTTGTTGAAAAAAGAAAACTCATTTCCATGTTGCCCATCAGCTCTAAGCTGTGCGAAAGTGAGGCACAGTGAGATGAAGTGACTTTGTGTCACACAGTGCTCAGAACTTGGATCTCTTGCCCTGCAGCTTTGGGATCTCTAGTTGATTTTCCTCACTTTTGCTTTTCACCTCCCTTCAGGACTTCTCACCACTCTCTGAATCCAATTAGACTCTTGCAGTGAATGAACCTCTGCATGTTTTGCAAATATTTGACCAGGAACTGAACAATTAATGAAGTGTTACAGCCGAGGAGGTTTCAGGAATCTCAGCTTTTGTTAAAAACTGCTTAGGTACATTTGCTGGAAGTTTCTGATACTTTTGCTGAGTGATGGGAACTTTTATTGCTCAAGTATTACTTTTATTAACCAGAGCAATAGATTTGGAGAGGAAAGGCCTTTTTCATTTGGGAAACTTGCCCTGGAAATGAGAGCCTGAAGTGCTGGTTCTCCCTCAGAGGAGTGCCTGCTTCCCAGGAGTCTCTGTAGAGAGTCAAGGGCCTCTTCCCAGCTCAAATGATTCCTGGATTTCATCTGCATGTGGGGCAGATTCCCCAGCTGTGGGAGAAGGGTCAGTAAAACCTTCCCTGCATGAATGGGAAGTCCTTGCAGCCCCTGCAACAAATCTGATTAACCTAATTGTTCATTTCTGCCTCCTGTGCCTTCCCTGGGCTCTTTTCCTGATGCCTTTTCCAGTTTGGGGCTCAGAGTGGTGGCTGAATCACTAAATTCTGTCCTGATGGGAAGAGATTTGCCATTTCTCCAGAGACTCCTGTTTGCAGCCCCCCAGTGCTCTTGGTTTAGTGTCAGTCCAGCCTGATGCTCTCAGGATGCCCCATCTGGGCACAGTTTCTTCCCATTTTGACTTGGCATGTGGATGAGGGAAGCATAAGATGGAGCAGACAGGAGTTCCTGAGGCCAGTGTTTGCAGTGCCACTGTTCCAACAGCAGCCCTGACCTTGGGATCTTCTCCTTCCCTGCTGGCAAAGCAACCAGGGCTTTTTTGATATGGAAGTATGGTGTTTGTGCTGCCCTTCTCACACCTGGGCTACAGAGGAAAGCCAGAATCTCTCTTGGGTGCAACTATTTTAGGGGATTGTGGTATAAATAAGGCCTGGATTAAAACTGATGGACACTTGGTTTGAGTAGGGGTGAGGAACAATCATTTCTGTGTGTTGGAAGGGGAGGGAACGGTGCTGGGCAGCAGATACAGAGATCTAAGCATTAAAATCCCAACATTTGGTTACAAACCTCTTGGATGTGGTTGGTTTTATGAAGACTGGTTTCCAAGTGCAGGAAGATGCTGGTGCTGCCATGTGGCTCTTCCTCTTTCATGTCACAGAGAAGATGCCTTGTGAAAAGCACGAGGCTTCCAATGATCTTGTGTCCTGTGGCAATGAAAGAAACACGAGGTTGCACTGGATTTTATTGGTTTTAAAGTCTGAAAGATCCTTCTGTGAAAGTCTTATTCAGTCTTATCAAGAACAAAAATCTCAGGAAAACAGAGTCAGGGTTTTGACTAGAATTGAAGCAAATGTGGGGTTTGCTTTTATGTCAAATTGTATTTTGCAGTTACACTGTACTTTAGGCAGTGCTTGTCTGGAAATACTTGTCATTCCAAGTGAAAAGTTAACATTTCTCAAAAAGCAAGCTGTCGATTGAGCAGGGAATATTTAGGAGTTGATTTTAAACAGGAATTTGGAAGAAAAGGATTGTTCAGGAAAACATTGGAATTGCCTCCTTAGAGCACAGTAAAATTCTACAGCTCATCCTGTTCCCTCATTAGAATATGTCACTTAACAAGTGTCTGTACATTCTTATGGCCCTTCTGTTAATTATCACTCTACATACTAGAAAAATAGTTTTTAAAACATTTCAAGAAAAATAGAAAGCAAGTATTTTCTTAGGGGAAAAGAACCTGTCACCTTTCCAGTGCTTTGTCCTATAGAGTGAGATTCAAGCCAGTGAGAGTGAACTCAAGAATTACAGATCTGGGCAGAAGGAGAATATGGCACCAGTTGAGGACTCCAATTCCTGTCAGGATGGGGAGAAGGTAAGATGTGTGTGCTGGTGGAGATCAAGGACTTTATTTTAAGTGGAACTGGCTGTGAAAGCACAGCTGATACACTGGTTCCATGTTCCACATGCCATCTGGGAATTCATTGTGAGCAGCTGATGCAGATTAGTTACATGCTACAAAATTCCTGACTTTTAAAATTATTTTTTTAGACTGTCTCTAAATTATAAGACAGCAAGTGTCTGTGGAAGAGACTGTCTAGAGATAAACTCTCCCAGAAAACTTTTCTGTTAAGGTACCTTTGTTTTATGATGGGATTTTTACAAAGAAAAAAATCCACATCAATTTAAAAAAACCCCACGAGCAGCTTTGTATGACCCAAGTCAAAGGAGTTTGTCACTGTTTCTTCTGCATTTAGTGGCTAAATTTTAGGGTAACTGAGAATGGCAGTTTAGGTTTGTTCCTAGTTGTGAACTCCAGCTATAAATTGAGACTCTGTAAACTAGACTCGAGCATTTGTTCCCTGAACTGGGGACAGCAGATGGGATAAAAGTAGCTGAATAATAATTGGGGTACTGTGTATTCCATCCAGGCTGAACACGTGGCAGCTTAATGCCAGGAGGGCTTTTAGAGCTTTTCAGCCTTCCTTGGGCAAGGGGCCAAATCTTTGCTTTCAGCTGTTCCTCACAGACAGCTGAGCAGCTTCGTGTCTGACTGGTCGAGGCTGCTTCCTGCTCCAAGGTGAGTTAATTAAAAGAGCACCTGTTAAATCAGAATATCTCCCTGTTGTGAATGGAAGATTTGAATAAAATTACTTGTATTCAGCTGTAATTGCAGAGTTACTTGTTGGGGTGTCCAGGTGCAATGAGAACCTGAATAGAGCACTGTCTGGGAGCCAGGATTGTCCTTTGGAAGGGATGTGGTGAACTTGGAAATGAGCCTAATTAAAACTGCTTGTCGTTAATGTCAGAAATGGGAATCCTCTGGCAAAAAGCAAACAAAAGACACTTCACTCTGTCAATTTTCACACTGCACCCGTGGCACATTCAGTAGCCAGACGTGTGTGACTTTAGCAGCCTCAGAACATGTTCAAGCTCTACCCAGGACAGTGGGGTGCAGTTCTGGTTTCAGCAGACCAGAGGATGTTAATTCATGTAACTTGCCTCCTCATTACCTCATTAATTTACAAATTTCAGTTGCTTGCAATGGACTTTTCAATCATTAAGGTGAATTAGTGATGATGTGCAGTTAATCTTGTTACAGTACTTTAGTTCCTCAGTGTAGCTGCTTAAAACTATTTGATTTAATAGCAATAGTGCCAAGTTTAATAAAGAGTTATACATCAAGAGCTTTATGTGTAGCATGTCTTGTTCATGGTTGCACTTGATGATCTTAAAGGTCTTTTCCAAACTAAACAATGCTATGGTTCTGTTTAGTATTTTGAACTGGTTTAGATCCAACTCCTCTAGTTTTTTAGGTTTTTTTAATTACTAATTTGTTTCTGAAGGAGGATGAACAAGGATGATCCAACAAGGTTTGTCTCAACCTTGGCCCAGACTTATGGCTCAACAAAAGTTTTTTTTTTTAATTCAGCTGTTACTGTTTATTTTTTTCCTTTTTATTTTTTCCCCCAAGAGCATGGTCTCTGCTGAATGTCTAAATGTCAGAGATTGATCAAATATTGGAAGAAGCCATGAAATTTCCAGCAAATGTGCTGCTTGGGGTCAAGGGATTTGTAAGTGAGAAAACCTAGGAGGAACCTCAGCAAATCAACAAAGATTTCTGAGGGTTAATAAAGGTGCACAAGGAAACAGAAATCTGATGTTTGTGTGTGTGAACCTTGTGAGGGTGTCTGCCTTGTAGCAAGGACTCTCTTGACAGTCAGCTGGACCCTTTGTTCCTCAAAAACAGCTCCTTTCCTGAGCCCCTCAAGTCTCTCCCTGTCTCAGTACTCAAACTGCCTGGTGCCTTCCTAGGGCTGTGATTGTTCAGATCTCAGCAGGTCAGAGGTTCTCAGTGTCTCATTTTCTCTTGCAGGTTTCTGTAGCTGAGAACAGCTTGTCCTTGCACTCTGGTCTGCTGGAGGATGGCCATGGTGAGCCCTGATTAATATGATTAATTAATAAAAACTGTCTTGTACTAAAAATCCATCCTGTGCCTAACACAGACTTTATAAGAATTTCTTTCATGTTTAGAAGCTCATTTGAAGCTGTAATTTTAAGACATTTGTAGCTCCTGTTGCCCTGATTGAACACTTTTAAGTGCAGCTCCCTCACCATTTAACTGGAACTGATACTCTGGTGGGTCTGGTGAGCATAAGCTGCCCACAATTTAAAGCCACTCTAATTGCCTTTTCTCCCTCCTCTGCTCCCTCAGCTGGACAGTCGGAGAGCGAGGCAGAAGCTCAGAAAGCTGTCAGCTCAAAGCAGCAGAACCTTGGTGCTAAAGCAGCTGGGCAGACAGAGGCCTCCCCACCGAAAGCCGTGAAGGTAATGCAGCTCTTTAGTCTCAAACCCTGGTGAAGGTTAAAACCAACTGACATCCCCATTTAATACTGAAAAGCCTAAATGTGCTTAAGCATAAAGGTCTGGCAGTAACTGGATCAATACCTGCTCTGTCCTCATCAGAGTGTGACTGTGAGGGCACTTTAATTCAGGATGGAAAAGCAGCTCAAAGTGGTCAGGTTTTCTCAAAGACTGGGTGGGAGTTGCTTGTAGCTGTTACAGCCCCGTGACAGAGAGGCTGCTTCTCTTCAGTGTGGCAGGGGATGGTCTCAGGGCTTGTGTGTGCTCCTGGAGATGGGCCCTGAGGTCCTGTTACTGATCTCCAGAGCCTTTAGCAGGCTGGGACTTGGCTTTGCTCCTTTTCCAGCTGTTCCAAAGGTATCTGCAACTGGTAGTAACTTTATAGTGATGGCAGTGTGGTGCCTAACTCCATAAAAATCAGGTTTGGTTTTCTGAGTAATGAATCTTTGATGTAACAGTTTCTTTAGAGAGCAATAAAGCAGATGGAAAACTTTGGGGCAGGGATGAATTTGCTAATCTGATTAGATAAATGGCAGCACTGGACATTATGGCCAGGCTGTGCTTGCTCATCACATGTGTTGTCTGGAGTTGGGATGCTGATTCCCTAGGCTGCCACACATTTCCTGGCTCGCTCCTGAGGAAACAACTGGGCTTTTGTTGTTTTCCCCATCTTTGGGAGGAACAGCCCAGAGACTGGGGAGCTTTGGCTTCCCAGTGTGCCAGGGGAGAAATGCCAGTATGGGAGATTTGAGCTGCCAGTGAGAGTTGTGTGATCCCAGTCTGTGACACAAAACCTGCATGTCCTGGTGCTCTCTGCTCTCTCTTGATATTATCAAAACCATTTTAGCCTTTTGCCCAGTTACTGCTTTAGATGCTGCACTGTGAGATAGAAGCTGCTGTTTATTCATGCAAGGTTCCTATTTGTCTCTTCCAGCTTCTGTCTCCTGCTCTTGGTTCCTAACCTCTCCTCCTGCCTTCTGCTTCCCTTCTAATGCGAGCTCAACTCTCAGCTTTCTCTCAAGTCCTTTTTACACTTATTGGGCTTCATCTTCCTCCTGTAGCTCCTATTTGTAGTATCTTGGAAAGGAATTTCTGTCTCTTCACAGCCCAAAACGCCTCTCCACAGACATAGGGCTCGTTGTATGCAAGTAAGTCCCTCTCCTTGGATGGGGATGTGATTGCAGAAGCATGTGCCAGCACTGTTGTGTCACTGTGCAAAAGCAATGCCATCAAGCAAAACTGAGCTTTCAGGGAGAAAACATTCTGATGGGCAAACAAATTGTTGCTGCCTTGCTCCATGTGGCAAGCACAGGTGATTAGATTTTTGTTTGCATCAGTAAATCTCATTTTTTTGAGATTTCGTTTAGTGACTCAAGATTCAGAGTTTTGGCAGCACCTAGAAATTGTGGATTCTTTTTCAAAAGGAATTCTGAATTTTGTTAGTGAAGCTGTCATCATTGGAACTTTAATCTACTGTAACTTCAAGCAATGCCTGGAAACTCTGAAATACATATTAAACTGGAATTAAAATGGCAGCAAACTTTATGGCTGTGACAAAGTGACTTGAGCTGGCTCCATCTTCAGCAATCTGCCCTTACACACTGGAACTTTCATTCCTAACCATTGTTTCTAGACTGTTATAAATAAATTGCTGTGATTATGTCTTCCTGTGACCTTCCTGTTTTTTCTTTAGCCATCAGATTTTTTCGTAAAGCTTTTTGTAAGTTTGCAGCAGGTAATTCTTTGCCAAGGAAAAGCCACACTATGAGTATGTCTGTAAAGACCCCAGAGTGGAGCCTGGGCTGCTAAATCACTTGTAATCAACATGCAGCCTCAAAATGCCAATGTCATGTTATTTAATTTATCCTGTAAAGTGTCCTCCCCATTGGCCAGTGTTAATAGATTTCAAGAAGTAAATGGCACCCAGTGACCTTTTCTCATGGACAATGTTCTTGTTGCCTTGATGCTGTCGGAAAACAAACCCACGATCGTTGCTGCACAGCAGTGACACTCGACTCCTCAGTGCTGAAGTTTATCCTTGCACTAAACCCTCAGGAAATCCAGTAAGCACATAAGAATTATAGCTGTTTAACCTCCCAGCTCTGCTCACTTTGAACCTTGAGCAAGTTTGAGGGGCTGCGAGTCCCGAAACCTGAGTGTGGTTTCTTTGGGATAGAGCTGGACTGTTTACAAGTGAAGTCAGGAGTGTTTCCTGCTGTTGTATCAGTGCTGAGACTATTTCCTCCTCTTTGAGAAAAAAGATTTAACAAAAATGGATCATTTCAAACCATTGGGCAGCCTGTTTCACTCCTTTCCTCTCCCACCCTGCACCTTTTGAGGCTGTTTCAACTCTTCTGGTGGACAGTGTCCCTGACCATGGTAGGGTATTTGAATTAGATGATCTTCTCCTTTCCAACCCAAACTATTTCAAGATTCTCTTTTTCTGCACTATTTTTATTATTTTGGTAAGTCTCACACTGATTGTAGTCAACTGGAATGTTTCATTATTCTCCTATCAATAAAAACTGAGGTTGCAGGAAGGGATGAGACAGCTTTGGGGAATGGGCTCAGTTTTAGTGCTGTCATTGTTCTTTCCCAACCATTGCTCAGCATGTGATGCTTCAGCTGTGGGATTCACTGGGGTGAAATCTTGGCTCCCTGTCAAGCCACAGCAATCCCATGGGCCTGTTGTAGCTTCTTGCTGCCTACCAGACCCCACCATAATTAGAGAAAGTGGCTCTCTGCAGTTCCTGAGAGCTCAGGAAGCTGTGCATGAACCCACGCCAAGTCCCCAGCAGTTGATGGGTTTTCCAGTTAACAAACTTTCTCTTCCCCCTGTAGAAATTCCAGTTGCCAATGAAGGAAACCTGTGTTGGGTGTCAGAAGACTGTATACCCCATGGAAAGGCTCTTTGCCAACCAGCAGGTGTTTCACATCAGCTGCTTCCGCTGTTCCTATTGCAACAGCAAGCTCAGGTACGTGCACTGCTCCCTTGGCTGCCCTCCGGGAAGTGCATTTTCCTCTCACAGTTGAGGAAGGTGCTGCTCAGGCCTAGCTGAGCTGGAAGTCACCATAATCCAGTGATTTGTGCAGGAGCGTGGGAGAGGTAACACAGGCCTACTTCTGCCAGTGCCTGGTGCACATGTTCCGGTTTTAAAGTCTTAATGGAATTTTATGTGGGGAAAAATATAATGTCCAGCTTTGCAAAGAATTCCTAGGAAGAGCCGTACAAACCCTGAGGGCTGTAAGCTTGTCTTTCTGAACATGTGGAAGACTGAACTGAATCTCTTCTGTAACACAACTAAAATAGAGACCCATGTCAGTGGCCCTGAGCTCTAATGTTTGATCTGTGTTTCCTGAACAGCCTTGGGACGTACGCGTCTCTGCGTGGGAACATCTACTGCAAGCCTCACTTCAATCAGCTCTTCAAGTCCAAAGGCAATTACGATGAGGGCTTTGGACACAAGCAGCATAAAGAATTGTGGGCAGGTAAAACTGAATGTGAAGAATCCCCGGAGAAAACCGTCCACAGTGTGAATGCACCAGAAACTCCACAAAGCCCAGGAGTAGAGGATGCCCCGATTGCAAAAGTGGGAGTTCTGGCAGCAAGTATGGAAGCAAAAGCTTCAGCTGTGCCTGAAAGAGAAGAAAGACCAGCAGAAACAAAAAAGCTCAGGATTGCCTGGCCACCTCCATCTGACCAAAGTATCCAAGGAAGTGCCTTAGATGAGGGCATCAAAGTACTCAAACCCAAGTGGCCTCCAGAAGAAGAGATTTCCAAGCCAGATGTGCAGGAGGATGTGGATCTGGATCTCAAAAAGTTAAGAAGATCTTCCTCCCTGAAGGAACGAAGTCGCCCCTTTACAGTCGCTGCCTCATTTAGAACAATATCTGTTAAAGGTCATAAAACAGAGAATTCACCATCTCCTTCTAAGGCAGAGAGAGACATGTTGAAAAGGAGTGAGGAACTGGAGAGGGAGGTTGTCGTGGAGAAAAATCAAAAGGAAAAGAAGGTTGAGCATAGGAACATCCAGAATGCCGGGGAGAAAAATGTGGAGGAAGAACAGGAATTATCTGGTATCAAAACAGAAGAGCATCACGTTGTAGAGAATGGCCAGATGAATGCAGACACAGATGAGGAAGAACACACTACAGAGGAGCCAGAAATTCCAAAGGAAGAGCTCCTTGAACCAAATTCTCCTAAACATTCCAGCTTAGCCAATGTCATGACTGCTAAGGAATCATCTCCAAACCAGAATCGCAAATCCCAAGACGTTGGTTTTTGGGAGGGTGAAGATGTGGAAGATCTATCTGTGGAAGAACAGATCAAAAGGAATCGCTACTATGAAGATGATGATGATGAAGAATAAATTGGCCTTTTACTAGAAAACTTGCTGCAAGGTGCTGGGCCTTTTAAAATGGGTATTTTTAGCTTTAACAAACAGCTCTCCTGGATGAAGTGATGCTGCACTGCACATCAGCTTTAAGGGAATCTACATACAAATTATCTCAGCTAGAAAACTCTGGAAGCCTGCAAATTCTTTAGGTGCATGGAACCAAGTGTCTGGCTGTGGGATGGCTTCAGCAGGTAATGTCTGTCCCCAGCACGAGAACAGAGCTGTTCCCTATTGTCTTATCCCTTTGAGCTTCAATAGGTATTTCACTAACAATTTCTGGAATTCCGCTGTACTTGCTGTGCTGGTGTGGGACAGGGCCTCTGGAACACACCATCCATACCACTACAAATGCTACTGCAGTGCTTAGGGACCAACTTCAAAGGGACTTTCTGGCCTGTTTTAAAATGGTCACTTAATGCACTTTAATACATGGAAAGGG